>JAPYYS010000127.1:0-439409 GCA_030522525.1 Campopleginae sp. 14b
GAGACGTTCTTTCTCTCTCGCAGTCGCTCATCTAATTCTCTGTCCTTCGACCGCGTGCACATATCGATCAAACTTTGTGTCCGTGCGAGGTTCTGAGGCAGTGAAAACGTTCTGAAACACTAAAAGATTCGCGCGATGGACAACTGGCGGAAGAGCTTGATACAAGGACTTGTAAAAAAGTGTGAAGAAAAAGAGGTTACGGTTTCGAAAGATTTGGTCTCGTTTCTCGTGAGTACTAAAAATTGTCAATTGCTAAATAACTAGGAACCGGAAATTATACAGAATTACGAGGAATGTGAGAATATTATTCGTCGTGTAACACAGTTGGCGCTTTCCGAGCTGAATCCTGTCTGTCGAATCGACGAGAACGATGAAGCCAAAACTGAGAACGCAATTCGTCAAGTGACCGAAAAATTATTGGCTAAAAATAGCTCTTGTTTGGTAACTCTGAAAATGCAACTTTATTTCGCCAAACATTACGCTAATCGGGACGACACTGTCAAAAAACATCGCCTCAGATTACACAAGAAAACGGGCCCCCTAGTAGCGGAAATTTGCGTCACTCAACATCTCGACAAAGATCTCGATGCCGAGAGACTTTACCAAAAAATCTTGGTCGTCATAACCTTACTCAGTGGACTGGGAAATCCTATGATAGCTCCTGTTTTGAGGTTATAAAATATTCGTGATAAAATCATGAAAACCCATAGAATTTTTTAGGTCCAAATTTTTAATGCTTTCGTAGGGAAGTTGCGGTCGCTCTTCAGAGTGTTTTTCAACCGAGTGAACTGACGAATTACGTGAGCCTGACGAAGCAAGAGAAGGAAGAACAACTGATGGAACTCATGTGTATTGTGGCGGGAATTCGGATATTCAATCGCGACTGTCAACGCGGAGGCGAAGGCATCGACGATCGTAAGTCAAACCCAAATCTTTGGACTCGAAATATCAAAACAAAACTTTTCACTTCAACTCCGTGCACTAACAATATTTAACCTGCAAAACTGTGGCAAGTTCCTGGAATCTTGCAAGATTCCGTGGGCAAATCAAGAGACGCTGTGCTCGAATTACTCGAGGATCTCATGAAAACAGTTTATCGTTTGACTTCGGCGGTTGAGCGAATGATCAACGGGACAATCGAGAATAATGAGAGCGACGATTACGAGAAAAGTGGGAACGAACAAAACAATCCACAGCAAGAATCGCACGATGAGGATTTTTCCTGGGCGGTTGAATTGTTGGGAGCCTGTCGCCAACAAGAAATCTATATCAGGCACGAAAAGCAGGCAAAATCATGAACGCAAAGATTTTAATCCCTGATCATTGAAGAGAGAAAAAATTTGTCATTCCGTTTCTTTTTTTTTAATCATAGAAAGTTACTGGGAGATTTAGAGATTTGTGAAAACGAGATAAAATCTCTGATGGAGAGACTGCAATCGAGGCTCTTCAAACTTCACGATACCGTGCGATACAGAACTGCCATCCCTACTATACAAGTTTATCCCCAATTTATTGACCTCGCAGACATTTGGATGAGACTCCAGGACGAAGTCATCGTTCTCAGTCACATTAACAATTTTTTGTGGCAACTTCGTGTTTTGTGCACAAAGGTACCAATTTCCAAGCTCTACAGATACCCATCGTTGCAAGAAATTTTATTTTTTTCCACAAATTTTCATTTTTCTTTTCCAGAATGTTAATGTTCACGATCACTCGAGACTCGACGATTTACTTCGTGACGGTGAAGTTCTCACTGACGCTGAGAGATTGGAACAATCTATGGGCCGATTGATAAGTAAGAAATTTATTGAATCCTCTTAGAATTCGATGAAAATAGTCAACAATCTATAAATAATTCAGAACGAGTTGATTCCATAGAAATTCCGGATCAATTATATGGCGTTTATGCATGAAACTCAAGTTTGCATCGTGTGACTGGAACAAAAAATGTATTTTTAATTATTTATTTCAAAAATTAATGCATTTTTCCAATTTCTCGGATAAATTCAGTTTCCAGAAGCAAAAAAGATTGTCCCATTACCGTTGGTGTTATGGTGCGAAATTTTGAGACATTTCCGTTCAGGAATTTTTATTTTTTAAGTGAAAATTTCCAACGTTGTTTCAGCCGATGGGGGTGAATGTATGATTTGTTATCCGAACACGACTAAAGATTTCGAACACATAAATCTACAGGTGCGTAAAATATTGAAACATGGAAAGTTTTTTTCTTCGTGTTCTGCAGTTCAAAAATACCAAAATTCCAAAAAAGATAATTTGAAAACTCAAGGGATCGTCGAAAAGCTTTCGGGATGCGTTTTAAAGTTATTTTTTCTGGACTGATAATTCTAGTTTTTTGATTTTATGAATTGCACAAGCTGTGATGACTTTTTGGTTCGCACTCCGAGCGATTTTTTGTTTCTTTTCAACGAATGCTCGTTACAAAGTTTCTAGGCTTTTGTGCCTGGAGTTTCGTTGCTGGTAAGGGCTCTCTTATTCCTGGAAACCCGAACATAGGAGTTCTCAAGTGGCGAGGAAAATATTTCGCTTTTAGCTCGGCCGATGCGGCACGAAAATTTGGAGATGATCCAAACAGGTCAGTGCACTTGAGGGTCAAACTTTGGACAACATAACGATTCCAGCCGCTTATTTTTTACGAGCCTCTTCGAAAACTTTTCCTTATAACTCGAAAACAAAAAACTAAAAATCAGTCGACTGGAAACAAATTAGACTAATCAACACATGGTCGAGTAAATTAATGCAAGTTGTTGAATGAACGCGTTTGTAAAAAAATTTATGAACAATCCTTCCACATGGCAAATAATTAACAAACTATTTTCCATTAGATTCACGTACGAGGCCCTCAATTTCGTCCGTCACCATTACGAATACGTCCACTTGTTCCAGCTCTACGATGACATCATAGCGATGAAAAGTCGTGAAGAGTGAGTTCCAAATCAATTTGATATTGAATCCGAAAAATTTAGAGATTATAAAAATTAAAATTAAATGTTATTCGTCAGAATAACGGACGATGGTTGCCACTTGAAGATTCATCGCGATCAGGGCATCCAAACGGATTTGCACGTTCTGCCAACTCACATAGAAAAGGATTACTCGCACAGTATATGGGAGTACCGAAGAAGAGCGTTGCGACTGGTGAATTTGAATTGAACAAAAAAAAATCCATTCCAAACTTATTTTTCATCTTTCACCAAAATATTTCTCATCCTGAATTATTCTTGTTTCTAATTTTGAAGGCGACCATCGCTCAATGTGCAACTCGCAGCACTCAGACAACAAGTTCCCACTTCCGGAGTGGCATTTACGTTCAGGCTGCATTACCGAGTGATCAAGCGATCCAAACACGAAGAGACAGTCAGGCGAATACGATGAAACTCAAGACTTTCATCTTTGGACTTCGAGGCAGAAGAAACACGAATCAGCACGTATTGTCCTTTGCAGATGACGAATTTGTTCAATTCTAAGCGCGTGTGTTGAGCTGCTTCCTGAATCATTAGCAACTTTATACTGAATAAAGTTGGATTTGTGGCGATTGCAAGAAAAAATCGTTGACTGATTTATCTGGTAGTGATTCCCATAATAGAGCCTCGTAAAAATTAGAGAAATTTTCTTGTCAGGTGTGCGAATTGTCTAGAAATTTTCTTTTCTCGAAGGAAAAAAACTGAAAATACTTGACTCTCGAGTAACCGAAAAGTAATTGTGTGTCAGAGGGATAGTGAGAAGGGACGTGAATAATTGGTAAATGTAAAATTTCCTCGCTTTTGTCTGTTTTTAAGTTTTTTTTTAACGCTCACGAACGATTAAAAAAAATGAAAGCAGTACCGTTTAATAAAACACGTTTCGTTTCGAGTACACTCACGGAACACTGTATGTTTTGAAATAGTTTGTCGTTAATGTTGTTTGTTGAGTTTTCATATTTTTCTTACGAAGAGAAAATAATTGTTTCTCACAGATTTTTCGTTATTTCATTTTGCTTCATTTTTAAATACGATAATCCGATAATTCGCTATTCCCGCCAGTGCTGCCAGCTGTGTATTTTCTTTTATTAGATGGATTCTGGTTCGTCGCTGTTGTATTTTTTCGCATATAATTACGTATTCGATCTTTAATGGGCTGTCTTCTCTGTGCCGATGGCCGTCGAGACTTAGGCCAACGTTTCATCAATTTATATTCAAAATACACGCGTGCGTATATGAATATTTATTTATATACGTGTTTTGTTCATAAATATCTGTATATTTCGCACTTGAAGGCTCGAGCATTCTGGTGAATCGAGCTGGATGAGAGAAAGAGAGAGAGAGAGAGAGAGAGAGAGAGAGAGAGAAAGAGCGAGGGAGGGAGGGAAGAAGTGAGAAAAATTGTGCGAAATATACAAATATGTATTCATACATACTTGATCCTTTTTAATTCAACTTTTTACTCCCCCCGTGATAATGTCCAGCTGGCGCAGAGAATTTCGGGAGAGCTGCTGCACGCACACATCTCTCAACTTGAATTATTTTACGCTTACAGTCTTACCTTCCCATTCTGAATACACATCCGTCATCATCATCACCACCATCTCATAATCATCATAATCACCTTTTCAGCATTAAATCTTAAACATTAGGTCAATTTTTACACCGAAAAGAACTACTTTACGACGATAATTATTAATTACACGTGAATACAATTAAATCCTTCGCTTAGTCATTAATTTCCATTGTATAATGTAACTATTATACAGAAAAGGTACAGGATGTTGATTTCGCCATGATTTCGTTTTTCGATGGTTTTTGCTTTTCAATGTTTTTATCTTTTAATTATCCGTTTCTCGTGACTATCCCATTTTCTTATTTTTCTTCACATTCTCTCTTTCGCCCTCTCTCTCTCTCTCTCTCTCTCTCTCTCTCTCTTTCTCTTCGATCGTATTTTTTTTACTCCACTCCATATTTTTTTCCTTGTTTGTATGATTGCATTTTTGTTGTTTCTTCATATCGCAAGAGCATGTGATACTTTGCCCGTTAAAAAAAATCTCTTTCTCGAGAAGTCATAAATGAATTTTACGGTAAAATTGAAGATGAAAAAAAAGAAGGAAAACTGTCAAACACAAAAATTTCTTCTCTCACTCTGGGTCTCTTTTTTCGTAGTGGGACGATCCCTTGCCCTCGGATGGTCCCTCGGGGTTGTTTGCTTTCGAGCACCATAGTTCGTCTCTCATTTTCACTCCCCGGAAATTTTTCGCTCGTATAGATTTTGTTCTTTTTATCGCTCATTGCCTTTTCAAGAATCTTTAACTTTTTGGCGTTGATCTAAAAATTCTTAGCAGTATGCTTGAGACTTTTGTTTGGATTAGAAAAATAAAGAAAAGAAAGTCCGTTATTTCAACAAAATATCGAAAATAATGGAAAATGGGACTTTCGGGAAGAATCGCACGAGCAAATTCGCTCGACTCTCTTCCTTTTTTTAAATCTTTCGTTCTTTCTAAATGCTGCTCTCTTTAGCCTGTTTTATTTGGTATTTTAAAATGATTGAGGAATTATTTGTCGCGCAAAAGAGACTGAGAGATGATGCCCGTAGTTTTGTTAGTTTTCTTATCTTTTCTTCTTCGTTTTCTCATTTGTTTAATCTTGTTCTTTCTCTTGGTTATCTCTCACTCGGCATCGTGGAATAATGTTATAATAATGTTATAACTTTGTGAAATTATTTTGGGGTATGTCGTTGGGCTCGCAAATGATATTTTCTAGTCTACGAAGTGATCCTTGAGGTATTTCATCATACCAAAAGTCCTGAAGCGCTTTATTCCGAATACCTTTATCAGCTCGTCGTCGCAGATCGCGAATTGCTTGTTCTTCGGATCCTGCGAATGAAAAATAAGCCGAAATGAGCATTTTTTGTGGAGGAAAAAAGAATGATTGAATTTTGTATAATGAATAGTCTATGAAAATAGAATTTTCATTTGGAGTTTCAAGTTTTTATGATAAATGGAAGGGAAAATGAGTTTTTATGGAGTTTGAATTACGTACATAAAGATCTCTCTCTTTGATGATACTCCAAACCTTCTTGACGACTTCATGTCGGGCCATTTGTTTGGCACCAACAACTGCGGCGAGTTGAGGGGATAGTGTGATAGCGCGCGTATAACCACCGCCACCTTTGCCCTTTCCTCCTGCCTTTTTGCCGGTACTCGCTGCTTTTTTAGTTTTGCCCCAATCCTCATCGCTGTCGCTGTCGCTTCCCTTTTTGACCTTCTTCTTGCCAGGTCCTTTTTTCGGTGTAGCTTTCGCTGCTTTTTTCGGACTGTATTCTTCGTCGCTCGCGTCGTCATCGCTAGCGCTTTCCTCATCGTCCGAAGAGTTTTTCTTGTTGCGTTTTGCTGGCGGTGGCTTTTTCGGAGCCCCGCGTTTCGCTGGTTTCTTCTCCTCCTCTTCTTCTTCCTCTTCCGATGCTTCTTCCTCCTCCTCTTCGCCCTCCTCCGACTCGTCGCTCGCAGCCTTCTTCGTCTTTTTCTTGCTGTCTTGCTTCTCTTGTAAATGTTCCATAACTAAATCGTCCACTTCCTTCTTCCTGTTTCAGCCACAAACAAAAATTTATCTCTATTATTCAATTCAAACCCTTATCTTCTCCCCATTCTCCTTTCTTCTTCTCTCATTCGCGACTTTTTTGGTTTCTTGTTAGAGGGGGAACGAGGTAATGGCTTATGTGATTTCAGCCTCACGCAGAGTCCCTCGTATTGATCTTGGACATAGTCAAACCTTCTGCTGCACTTTTCTTGGCACAGCAGATCATTTTTTCATCAATGAGATACTCGAGAGTACTCACGATCCACGTCCGTTCGTTTCAGAAGCGAATTTTCAATAAAAATTGTTGAAACTCATTCCAATCAGAAATATACATCGAGAAAGACAAAAAAATTAAGATTTTTTCGAAAAAATGAATAAATTTGCATGGTTTCTAAATTCCCAATATCAACGTACCTTTCCGTGAGATCAATGTCGAGCTTCTCTTCGATCAGTTGTCGCACTTTTTTAGCTGACATAGTTTTGAGGTCGGCGTCCTTGAGGATGGCTGGAGCACAAAAGAAACCAAAATAATGATAACTTTCGAAAAAGGATGAGACAAAATTCGCACCAAAGTAGCGACTCGAGAAGCGCGATGGTGGATTAACACAAAATGATCAATACCGACTATTGATTAATTAGCAAAATTAATTTAAATTCCCCATCGATCAAAATAACGCCGCGAAAAATCATTTTGTCGTATTTGACTCGACAAAACTATTTATTCAACAATTTTTTTGTTTTGTTTCTTGCAAACAGGTTTTTGGTGGTTATAGAAAATAAAGTTGTACGAATCGGCCGCTAGGTTGCTACGAATAATTGATTAGCTCAACGGGAGGAAAAAGGCAGTGACTTTGGTCGGGCGGTGAATCCTTAATAATTCGAAATAACATGAGATGGGGACTCTGGTCGAGCGCGAGAGAGAAAGAGCGGAGGGGGAGAGTGAGAGAGAGTTAGCAATTTGCACGAGCAAAGTTCATCAATCAGTGGCGGTGTATTGATTTTCCATCGTTGAAGTTCATATCCATGTTGTGGAAGGAGAGAAAGAGCGAGAGAGAATGTGTATTCAGGGGAAGCGGAAGTCAGATATTTTGGAGATTCGCTGTGAGCAGTCTTGTGTTACTGCAGCCAAAAGTATACGCATTACTGGTTATATATATACATATATATGTATATAGATATTCCTACGTTCCATCTTTTTTGTTCGGTTCGGTCGGCCGCTTCAATTTCCCCCTCTACTTTGCACGCGGGCCAAGAATGCGCCAGAAAATGGCGTAAAATTGAGTGGAAGGAGTAATATGGTGCGTCCTTTTAATTCGGAGAACTCTCGGGCATCGATATACACACGAAGTTTGCAGACGTATAAACGGGGATTTTACCCACTTTCCCGAGGCGGGAAGCGGCGAAATATCGAACATAAATGGCCGCGCGCGCCACCAGCGCCAACGATCGACCGTAATACGTCGTCGTTATATGTATGTGTTGAGCGTACATATATCTGTCACTCTCGAAATGCAAACTGAGGCGTCTTATCGGTTTCCAACAGATGATTACATTTCGTACGGAAGAGTTTCGATTTGAGGCTTATTTTATTTATTCCATTTTATTTTCAACAAGCGACAGCAAGTAAAAATCTTCAATTGTTCAATGTTTTTATGCCTCCCGCTTGTGCGCAATTCCAGGGGTAAATACAAGCGCGTGCGAGCCCCTCGAATCTGTGTGGAAAAAAACAAAATGGCCGACTCAAGGGAACCGAGGGGGAGGAAAAACGACGCGACGATATTCTGGATTTTTTATTATTTTAGAAACAAGATTTTTTCGTGCCACAATCGTCCGAGAATTTGCTCCGGTACGCGCCCGGCCACCGTAGTCTTCATGCTCGAGAGGGGATGAAATGAAAAAATGGCGATTAGCCCGGGAACGCACGAACGTCTTCTCAACACGCCACACGGAATAACAATTAATTTTCGTTCCGCAATACGCCAGTTATTTTCTTTTGAATCGAAATTAATGATAAAAAATTCACTTGAAGCTGCGATGCGTAGATGTTTCGTAGATATACGCAAAAATCAATTTTAAAAAGATTCTATGCGTCTTTAAATTGCTCAAATACACGGACGCCGCCATAAATACAACACGCACGCACCAGACACACACACACACGGACAGACTCGAAAACGCACGGAGCGCCACTCTTTACACACAACGCAGTCGAGACCCCAATTTCATTATTTTTTACGGTAAAGTCGCTAAAAACGGCCAATTTCCCAAGTATACGTTAATTTTTGTTTTTTTATTACGTATTTAATGCACCGAGGGGTGTTCCCATTATTAATTTGGGTCGCGAGATACGTTGATGAAAAAAATACGCATTCGAGATGATCGGGTATAATGGCCGGCGTGGGGCACGCCACTCGAGGGCACACAATACGCGTTCGGAACATCACAGTATATTCACGAATACAAATACGACTCGGTTCGTTTATACGCGAGAAGCCGAATTTCGACGAAATATTGAACCAATTTTATGAGGAATATTATGACACGTTCAGAATATAATGAAATAACGTATTATCAATGGTTTTTCGTAACTTACCGGCGATCTCCTTGCGGAGCTCGTCTTGTGAAATATCGACCATGGCTGCGTAGAATAGTTGCTTCACACTGTGCGTTCTGCTGCCAACTGAGACGATATGCCGGCGCTCTCGACTCCCGTAGCGCGTTCGTGTTTGACGGTACACTCAAGAACAAAATTTTATCCGCTATAAGTATCTTTGTAACACATTTGTTTTAGAAATAACTCGATTTCTAGAGACTCTAGATGAAAACTGTATACACGAAATTGTGTCAATTTTTTACGATCTACAATTTTCTCATAACGCCCCACGCGTTTTAATGCGATCTTACGATTATACCTCATACGCCAACAACCCGAGAGAAATTAAGTTTCCTTTTTGACTGTGAGCGAAGCTACTTGCTCGTAGGCCGCCGGTGGCGTCCCGTTGTACACTCCGTACATTCAACGCTTCCTTATATTCGCCAATACCACGTCTTCGATGAAAAATAACTCGAAAACGACAGCTCAAAAAACAACACAATATTTACCGAATCGTGACAACTTTTTATGCTCTACATTTTTCTCATGACGCCCCATGCTCAATATTGCAATTTACCTAGTCCATTTTATATTATCGCCAAAGTTTGAGCGTTTAATCTTTGTTGTTAGTGTACGAAAACCAGGAGATTCTTCCCCACCAAACGATACAGACGTTTTCGTTGTAAACGCATCGGAGGATCCTCTATGATGTGTATTATTATATATATATACACCCTTCAGTCGTGTCATGTGACAAATGATTCACTCGCGCGTTTACAACGTGAAAAGATTTTTTGACAACAATTCAAATCAACAAAATATATTTCGATTTTTGGAAAATGCTAAATTTTAGTAAAATTTTATCCAAAGAAATTGCGGACAAATTTGTTCGTGATGAATATTTCTTTTTTCCGAGTAATTAAATAAATACACTTCTAAAGTTTTATGCCTTCCTGGATTACTCAATTAAAAACTGAAGTTATGGCATTTTTGCATGAAATAAATTTAGCAGCAGAAGAATTTTTGAGTTGATCTCGAAACTCGAATAATATTTTGCAGCTGAAAAAAAATTGGTAATCTACATAAGCAAATTGTCGACCTTTAAGTTATTGTGGGTCAATCAAACTTAAGTCTCTGACTTTTATCCGACAGACTTTTTATTTTCGTTCAATCCTCTCTCTCTCCGCCCTTCCCGCCGACCCCTTGACATGAAGTTGGACGCCACCCCCCGCTTCGCAACGCGATTACCAGGGTGTTTCGGGGGCCGGAGCAACGATTAGGCACACACAGAGGGCATTTTTGTTTTTTCCCTTGACTGTCCCCGAGACAGGCAGTGCCGCTGTCGGCCAAGCGATAAGCTCGTTGCGCGCGGCTAGTTTTCTCATCCCTTTCTTTCGTTCGAGCAACGAAAGAGAGCGAAAGAGAAAACCTTCTTCCGTACAGTAAACAACAAAAACAATGCCACAACGTGTCGAACAAAGGCAACTTCGAAAATCAATATCTCGTAAACGCTTCAACAGATCGTGATGATTCTTACACGGAATCGTGTTAGTATTTTACGATCGTCATATTTGTCGCCATGCCCTTTGCGGAAATTCTACCGTCCGACGTCTCTACGACCATTCGGCGTTCATATCACGAATTTTTATTTCCAAACTGACTGTACCATTCGCGTACAGCCAGGTGGATTCTGCTACAATTTTCAGCAGAAATTTCGTCTACATTAGTTTGCCCAGTAACGCGTCATGTCCGTCAGCTTTTTTTTTTACCTTCATTTCATGCCTTACATTGTTTTAAATGATATTTGGTATTTCGCATCATAAATCGAATATGAAGAATCGGAACAGCGCCGAGCGTACCCCGCCACAGGTGTTTGAATCAGCGGCAATATGGCGGCCATTGACCGATGCGGTTACGCTCGTATCGCACGTATACACATGAAATCTATACACCACATATATACATATGTATATATTTCCCTTAACTTGCAGCTTGCTCTTTGTTACGATGCATATATGAATCTATAGCAGGTGAAAAATAAAAACTGCAACGTGCAAAAAATAACCATATTAGGTTATCGAAGAAACAGACGCTCGTAGAAGCGGTCAGTCCTGTATTCCTCAAGCTCACTGACTTTGCAACAGCGCAGTATGAAAACTTGATCTCATCTCCAAATTTTACTTTACATCTTAAAGTATATACCCAGCATGCGAAATATCTCCAATGACCAATCATGTGTCTCATTCATTCGATGTGCGCAGACTCAATTCTAGTTTTTATTTGTAAACGTAACTCATAGCAAAAGCGACAAGAGGACAAACATATTTGTATTCTTCAACGTCGTTCGAGTGCGAGCAGGTGGAGCAGAATTCGTAAACACTGAAATTTTATCTCGATATTATCTGCATTGAGTAGAAACTCATAAATTTCTAGTCCTTACCATCAGTCGGTAACTGTGTAGTTCGGCCAACTTTAGGAAGGGTGCAGCACTGCTTGGATCGAAAAGTTTAATCACCAACGCACCCAACGGTCAAAAATTGTCCAAAAGGATTTTTCACACGTGTAAACAAATAACTTCAATGTCAATACTGATGCGGACGTAACGATGAGCGGTGGTGGACTTCCTAAAGTGGTTCAGTTTTTCTACCGCGTGAGTTTTTTTGTTATCCGGCTATTGCACATTGTTGTGCCTCTTTTTCTACACGTGTTCGCAAAGAGGTTTTTCGTAAACAAAGCACTATCGGTGTTAGGTTCGTATCGGATCCGTGTGTCGACTAAAGTGCAGCGCTCGTGTCTTTCGACTTTATGACAATTAAGACAAAAAAAAACAACCTCTGTTTTCTTGTGTCTTCGGAAGCTGTTGGAAATATTGACGTTCTTCACGGATTTGCATAAAGGTAGGAAAATGTCAAGAGTGTGAGGTCAAACTTCAACATGTCAAGATCGATCGAACAAGTGTAATCAGCATTCGCAACTTTTTGGTAGAAAAATAAATAAAAATTCAGTATGATCGACTCGAAAGGTCGAACTTAGAACATCGAAGCGAAAATTGCGACCGACGCATTGATAATCAAAATATTCGACAAATAAAATCTATATCCACGACGTTCGAAGTCTCGAATAGAGACGAAGCGATTCGACAAAAACGATTGCAGTATTTTTTCCATTGAGTTGTTTGAGGCCCAAGAAGTATGAATTTATTGTTAAAACTCAATAACGTGCAAAACAAATTCGTATAAAGTATAAACAGTCTTATAAAATTATTTACAAAAATTGATTAAAGTAACGTTCGATGTATCGTCCGAAGGGCGATTGCTGCTGCTGCCAAAAACATCGATGGCTGATGTAACGTGGAACCTAAGAAGAAAGCGAATATAAATTGCAATCGTACGATCCCACAATATTTCTCCCCTCACGTTTATTTCCCGTACCAGCGAATCTTTTAAAGAAAAGTAAAATCAAGAAATTCGACACGGACCTTTGTTGCAACCGGGTTCTCCAGATCGACACGCACATTCCCCATTTTTGCATTGCAGTTTTTTCGGATGCTTATCACTGTCAAAACATTCATAATCTTTTTGACACGGCTGGTAGAGTCCTGTGAATATTAATTTGTATGGAAAATGAAAATCGCGTGTCAGTCTCCGAACAATTTTTTTCAATTTCTTCGTTCATTTGACATATTCATTTTTATTACGAGGAAGAGGCAAAGAACTCGGTCACGATCGTACCTCGAACTTTTATGCACGTGCCAGTTTCGTTAACGAAATGATGATCCGTATAACATCTACAAACATTGTCGATACAGTAAGCCATCTGCAAGGTCTCTTTGCAGTCGTCAGTGCGATGGCAAGTGTCGCCGGGAGCCTTTGGTCCTTGAAAACGATATTTTGTGTTATTTTCAATCTTTGCCCAATAAAATCCAGAAGAACGTTGGTTTTTTTTCTCCTTTATTAATTTTCATAGAAAATAGATCAACTTCTCGAGAATATTGTTGAGGCTGTTGGGCTTACTGATAATGCAGTTGGAGGAGTTGTGCACGTCAATCATAAAGTTATCCCTACACGTGCAAACGTTCTGACGACATTCGGCGTTCGACATAGTCTGACATGCCCGATTACTGTCCATGCCACAAGGAGCACCCACAGCTGAAAATCAAAACGTGTTTGCTCGGTCCATTTTTTTGTTCAATACAAACGAGATATCGTTTATTTTGGGACGCGATTACTCTCACTTTTTCGGGGAATTTAACGCCAAATTTCCTGGCTCGATAAAACGATTGATAGTGAAAAAATGACATGTTTTCTTCTTCTTTTTTCCAAGCCGTCGTGAGTCATTAGACAGACTGTCGTGAATCACATTTGCAATGTCTCGTAAATCGATCAAAATAATTCATCAAATGCTCAGAGAACAAATAAACTGGACGAGTAATGAAATAAAAATTCATTCGCGTTTACAATGAAATTAAAAATAATATCTGCATAGATTCTACGCGACGTTTTCATAAAACAAATCGACGATATATTCAAATTATTGAAAAAAATCGATACTCACTCACGTGGCACGTGGATTTGTCGAGACTCGGCGCATAATAAGTTTCACAGAGACAAAATTTTTGATTTTTACAAAAAGAGTGTCTTATGCACTGACGATCTCTCTCGCAAGGTTGTTCGATTTTTATCGTTCCAGACCATTCGACTAAAATAAACAAAAACATCATAACGTTCAGTCGCAAACTTTGAGTTCGATTTTAACAAACGTCAGCACAAAGTTCACTTTTATATTTGTCATCCCGTTGTTTTTACAATTACTGGACAGTTTATTCCGAGAAAAAAAAAATCAACTCGGTAACAATGGAGATATAATTCATAAAAAAAAAAAACAACGGTCACGGGACGGCGAAAGCTTTTTTCTCTCTGGCGCTTTGTTTTTGTTTTCGTTTCTGTATTTTTTTAGGGAATGGGATCTCTAACTCACGTTGCTGAGATTCCGACGTGCTTAGCATCATCGTGACACAAGCGAATAAAATAAATATACTTTTTTGTAACATTGCGCGACCGCGGAGAAAATTTTACTCGAAATAATTTGAACCAAAGGATTCTGAGTTTTTTTTCAACTTCTTTTTAGTTCACGCGCACGTCTGACGCTTCTGCTGTCTTAAAACACGACTGGATCCTAGACATTGGTATCCTCCTCGATTCTTAAGTTTACACAGTGACTCTCTGCCCTTATCTGATAAACTCTTATCTTACGCAACATCGATAAAGGTTTTTATGGCTCCTAACGATTAAAAGGGCGCAACTCGGATAGTTCGAGCCTCGGAAATCTCTAAATTGCGTCCTCCTACCTTTCACTAGTTTCCAAAACGTATATATAAGGTCTTCGGCAGCCGGACCGGTCCGTGAAGGTGAGAAAATTCTTTCGAATTGACCAGTTTCTCAAAAACTGCGTAACGGAAATTCTCATTCCCGTCATTTCCTATAATTTTTTATTGGAAGGCTCGAAAAATGAAAAATTCTCGATCACTGACTCGAGTTTTGACGTGATGTCCGAATTTCAAGAAACAAGCAACCAGCGACGGTTTAGAATGGGAATCGGAAGTTATCGGGTCGTTAAAAAATAGGTTGTCATTGCTGAATATTTTCCAGACTCTATTTCGCTCTCCTTCGAGGTCATGGGACCCCGAACGTCTTTAGGAACCGAAATCCTATCGCGATTCGACTCAAAGTTCATTTTTTTACAATTATCAGCAAATATATTCCCCCCCTCCATCTGCAACCCTGAAAAAATGATTCTGGCGAGTTGATCACTGGTCGGAATCGCTCGATACAAAAAAAACAATGGTTTGTGCTGAAACATTCATTTTGTTGATTTTCATAATAATTATCAGCGTATATGAGACCGTACGATCGAAAAGTCGCTGCGTTGAATACCGTTGAGGCGAGTATCTGTAATCGGCAAGAAACATGGTACACTGAGCACGCGGAAAAATTGTTCAGCATCGCGTACAAGTTTTTTTCCATTTTTTCACGCTCGTCTTCTCCGGCATTGTGCCTCGTCCTTGTACATATCGTGTCCATACAAATGGCTGAATTGTTAATGATTTACTCACGACGTGATAAGTAATAAGCACAAGCCAAGGTGCGAAATAATTCGAGAAGTGGATTATTCACTTAGTTCATTTCGTCCAAGGTGTTGCTGCCCCTTAATTCATGTGCCAAATAATCCGTGGGGCCACGGGGATAGAGCACGGAAGCTCTAAAATGCATTAATCTTATTCGGGAATGAAAAAATCGCTCCTTAGCTAGACTAAAACATTCAACTGGGTCAAAATGACTCAGTGTGTCAATAGAAGGTCAATTCCAACCTTCTCGAAGGCTCTACTCAACGAAATTGATCGAAAAGTTGTTTTTTTTTCTACAATTTTTGCATAAATCCAAGTAAAAAAAAAACTTTGACCGTCAAGGGCATGAAAGTAACCGCATGCGCGCACCAACGTGACGTTAGCCAGTGTAAGGACACCGTGGTATGTGCACGTGCCCCGGCGAAGCACAATGCTTTTGTGTATGTTGATTCCAAATTTGAACTCTTAAAATTGGAATTTTCATTCATTATCGTTGACAAGATGATTTTATGTATTTTTAGCATTTACAGTTTTCTAGCCTCGTCGCAATGTCATTGCGTGGTTGCATCATTGTTTATCTCACAGTTAAAGTTAGTCAGTACTTGATGTTGAGTCGCATGGTCGTTTTTTTTGCTTATGCCAGAGTTTCCACGGTGTTATAGAAGCAAAAGGACAAAACCTCGTTAGTTGAGGATCGAGCACGTGAATCGAAAAATCTTATCGTATTCGCCAGTTGGCTGAGGAGGGGGCGAGGGGTTTTTTGTTTTATTACAAATAAAGGATTTGCTGTTGACGTGCAAGTTCACAGAAAAAGTGAGCGGTTGATGCAAATTTAGAGCGCTGACAATAAAAAAACAAGTAGCCATCTATTGTGTGGGACGTGATTGGCCGAGAGAAAGGGAAAGAGCAAAGCTCTCGCGCCAACAGCGTTCGGTTTCATCGTTATTCGCAGCGTCTGTTGGTCAGTCGTGCGTGATCGAAGGCAGATCGCGAATAAATTTCTCGAGCACAATCCAAGAGCTCTTCCGCCTCGATTATTAAATTTTCAATATTTTATCGAAGATAACAAAATTTGAAATTCAAGAAAAGTTCAATCGGATCTTCTGTGTTTATTCAATTTTCTTTCGTTCCAAGTGTCTGTGCCTTTTATTACTAATTTTGAAGAAAATCGTTGAAAACTTCGAAAATGAAAAATCGAGTGATAACCGTTGCTGTTATGGCCTTCGTCATGGGGTCCACAATCCAGCTAGTCACCGCACAAGTTTTCCGTAATTATTTTAATTTCCATTTTTTATTGTTTTCCTCTTCGTCCTTCAACTTATTTGTGACAACTGAAGATAAAAAAATGTACAAATCCGATTGATCCTTCTATTCGAAAAAAAAAATTCATCAATTTTGAAAAGACAATTAAGACTCTTCGCTCGTCGACTCGCGAACGTCGGTTTCTTGGTAACGACTTCCCTCTCCATTAATCACGTTGACAAGTTCTTGATTTTTATTTAGCGACGACTGCAAAAGTTATAATATTGACGTCCCAAAAAAAATCATTTAGACTGAAAAATGTCGATGAAAAAGTTGAAGAATTCAACCACCATCTTATTTTTCGATTCAAATTCATTCGCCACTCGTAAGTGTACGCAGGAAAACTCGCGAATATTCGTATAACGTTATTCCACAGCGATTAAGGATCAAGTCATGAAAAACAAATCTCATTGTGTTTGGACTCTGGAATCGACGAGTTATAACGTATTCGACGTTCGATGTGTACAAACATTGATTTATTACGTGAATAACAACTTCTCTCTTTGGCTCATGTTTGGCTCGAGTTTCATCCTATCCGATGACTCGATTCACTTTGAACAACGAATTTCACGGTCCAAGTTGCGATCCTTAAAATTATTTGAAATCGGTTTATTTTTAATATTTCTCAGTCAAATGTGACGACGGTAAATGCTGGCGAAAGTTGCTAGCGAAAACCGACGAAGCATCGAAGTCTCCAGTGCCTATGGGAATAGAGAAATAAGCCAAAGCCTTGGATTTCGTGCCTTGGAAGTATACCATGATATATCCATGGTAAATACAACGAATAATCTGTCAGGACGAGCTTGTTCTCTCACACATGAAAATTATCAGGGTAGCGTAACGAGAATAGGTTGCAAGTGTGAACTGCCTTTTCCCATTTCGCGTCCAACTCATTTTTAACGTCCAATGTGACGAGTTATTTTCCTATCAATGAGTTAATCTTATTCTCGTTCCACATGGTGTGAACTAAGATCGAGATTTTCCAGTCGCATTACGTAATGCGTCATTACGACAAATGTGCAAATACTTAATCTCGATTTAGTGGAACGAAGCAATAGTGCATGGCTTTTCATCTACAAATCCATTGAAAATTCTCGGTTTTTTTATTTATTTTCATGTTTGTGAGAAATTTCAACGAGACCGAACTAAAACACGGTCAGCAGTGAGGGCAGCGATTGAACTCACAACTTGTCCATGAGCAATTCTCTCGTAATTCGAAACCAGGCCGTATAAAAACGTCTCAGAAGTAATTTTAACGATAACAACGACCAAGTACCGAACGTATACGTGCTTTTCATGTACTCTGATAGGCAAGAATAATCATAGGGGGCCCCATTGTTCACCAGCGTGAAAACAATCACTGGAACCGTGTGTATGTTTCGGATAACATGTCACGAACTAGCAGCTTTGTGATTCAACGTCTGGCACGAAACTCACGCAAATTTATTATTAATCGTAGTATGCAGAATTAATTATTAAAGCTCGAAAATAAGTTTACATTTTTTTGGGAAACGCTCCTTCATATATGATGACAAAAAGTAACGTCGTGTTTTTCCATGGCAAGGATCAACGTGAAAACCTTCCATATTTCTCAAAAATTCCCGAACCCTTTCTCTCTCGCACTCATGATTGCTCAGTCGATAAGAAAGATCGCCGAGAATAGAAAATTCTATTACGGTAATCAGTTATCACCGAAAACCTCACTTCGAATTTTCGAAATAAAAATTCTCCGGTGTCGTTTGACTAAATGGGAAAAAGTTTCTGTCAACGGACGCGAGACGATGGCAAAAATCCGCTGACGGGGGCTTATTTTATTAATTCAAAAAACCGTGTCGAAAATATTCAATTTCGATCATTTTAGCTAGCTCTCTCGCAAACAGTGCCGAGATGGCGACTGATCCTTCATCTTAAGGTGTTCTTTCGTCGCGTGTAACGATCGATAAGATTGCTATTGCACGGAGAAAAAATAATATCACAAGTTATAATGACATCATGGTTCTCTGCTACGATATTGTCCCTCGGAGAGATTTTTGCAAATACATCTTCATTTTTCAGGTCTAATTCGGGCCCAAAATGTTAAAGACTTCACGATTTTCGATAGAATATCAAGGACATATTCCTATAATGTATCGGCCTGAATCCTTTGAAGAGACGATATAGTACTAGAGAACTATGGCCACCGCAATTTTTCATATTATTTTCTCTTGCTTTGCATAGTTTTTTCAAATGTTGATGTATTTTCGCGTGTCTACTTCGTTTGTCTTATTAGAAGCGACTATACCGTGTCAGAAAGAAGCAGATTGCCAGAACGATCGCCTCCCTGAGAACGCTCACTGTAACTCAGGCAGATGTGTATGTCCGAAAGATGCTGAACTATCCCGATTTTGCTCGGAAGCTGATATAAGAGAAACACCCGCAGAGACTCCACCGCCAACATCAACAACAGCCCAACCAAGCAGTTGGACGCAAAGTCCTCCGAAAAGCTCAAGTAAACAAAACAACACAAATGAATCGTACAATATTATGATTTTCAAAAAATCGAGGCATTTTATGATTCGCAGCGAGAATAATTCTAAAGTTTTTTTATTCCAAAAAATTATATTATTAATGAAAATAAGCCGAGGAATGTGTGCGCATGTAGTGCGTTCGACCGTAGTAACGGATCCTGCGACACTGAACCCTCCGACAGGCAGTAGCACGACAAAGATTATTCCAGAAGTTACACATAATTAAAGACAAAAAAAAGAATTTGCTGGAGTTATGACTGAATCCTCCGACAGTCAGTAGCACGACAGAAATTACTCCGGAACCGACAAGTAAATAAAGCCAAAAACATAACTTGACAAAATGGAGACCGTGGAACTTTTTCTCAACTTACCAAATGCATAAAACCAATTTACAACAATTTGACGTGTTCAATAATTCGCTGTGGAACAGTAACAAAGTTTCCTTCTTCCAAAAACTCATCTTGACAAAAATGACCGGACGAATAATTTATCAAAATATATTCCATCAATTCGATTGCAGTCGACAAAAAATGATGAATTTGCGACAGAAATTCCAACAGCTGAATGTTGCGAGTGAACAAAAAACTCGCTAACCTGATTTCGGGAATTAATCTACAATCGCCATATTAATTGTATTTTCTTCCATGCTTTGCAGATTCATCGAGTCGAACAGCGGAGGTAGACAGTGCGGGATGCCCGACTCCGTGTCCTACCCATCCTGGATTTTGCAACTCCACCAGAAAGCAATGCGATTGTTTGGAAGGATTCGTCATGGCCGTTGACAATACCGAATGTCTTCCTGGTGCGATATTTTTTCTTATTTTGTTCATTCAATGTCAATTGTTTTGAATTACGTAATAATTGGTTTTCATCGACACTTTTTCATTGTATATTTTGCAGTTGGTCTTGAACTAGGATCGAACTGCACGCAGAAAGAACAATGTCAAAAACATATGGAACATACAACGTGCGAAGATGAGCAATGTATTTGCGAGGAAAATTATCACGAGACCAGCATCGACCAATGTTGGCAAAGTAAAAGTACGTTGACGTCATTCATTCGAACTAAAACAAAAGAAAATTCAAAACAGTGAAAAAAAAGCACGCACACAAGGGAATATTTTTCTCTCGCGGATTATGGATAAAAAATTGATTTTTAATGGAATTTCGTATCGCTCGAATAAAATGATAATAAACTCTTTTTCTTAGAGCTTGGCGAGGCGTGCAATAACCCTAAAGACTGCTCACACGTGATGGGCGCGACGTGCGACACAGCAACGGGAGTCTGCAAGTGTTTGGCGGGAAATACTCCTAATGTGAAACAGGACGAATGTCTTGCGATTGCAAATAATTATCGCGATACCTGCCGAGAGACACCGCAATGTTTGGCAAAAATAGTTAATTCTGTTTGCTTTGAAAAGACATGCGAATGCCTACAGACGTATCACTTCAATGAAACACTGTTCTCCTGCGTTTTTTATCCAAGTAAAGAAAAATCAACTAAAAATAGTGTGAATTTGTGCTGACCAGTCCGAATGTTTGTTTGCTCATGAGATGCATTTTTCTTTGCGCAGGTCTTGGGCAAACTTGTAAAAACGATTACGAGTGTGATCAGGGCGAGGAACAGGGTGCGCCACGATTCCAGTTATGTGAAAATAAAATTTGTACCTGTCGGGGCCCCTTCTATCCGAGTGGAAACATCTGCACTGACGGTACGACTCGCTCCTTGTATTTTCATTAAAAAAAAACTTCCTTCGACACTTGAAACTCGAAAATATAATAAAAGGCAAAACGATGTCATAATTCTTTGTCATTCATGGCAAACTTTTTCGGCTCGAGTACCGAAATTCAAAAAATATAATTAACCATGGCTCGCATTTTTATTGAAGGTGCTGCGTCGCTGGTTCCTGGATTCCTGACCATTCTGGCAGCCATTTTCTTGTTCTCCAGACATTGAACCTTTTCTTTCCGGTTCAAGCAGCCGCGCCGGTGCTTTATTGATAGTCGTATATTCTAAAAAAGCATAAATCCGTCGACGGAGAATACCCGTCAAGTTATACATAATGAGAGAGTGCGTATATGTGTCCGAGTCAGTAAGAGCGAGTGAGAAAAAATGAAGTTTGGCATGTATTTTGTTTATTTTTTTAAATCTGTTGGATTGAGCTCTACGGAAAATGCAAGGATGCATGTGAATTCGTATGAATTAGTTCGTAGAGGAAGGCTCGAAACGTCCAGGAGCCTTTGGAAAGCAAATTTGCATTGAAAAATCTCAAACGTCAAAATCGTTTACAATTCTTCGTCATATTTATGGTTTATTATGTAGTAATCTATTAGGATAAGTATTAAAAATTATTCGTATGTAATATATTGTAAAGATTACGTCAGTGTCTGTGTCAGCGTGTCTTTGAGCAACCAGACGTTCTTTTTCGTGAATTGTAATAATGTTATATCTTTATGAATTGTTCGTTCAACGAAATTCATCCTGGAGAAATGTTTATCGAGGATTTATTAAAGTGATGAAATCCATAACGTTTTTTCAAGCTTTTTCATATTCCCCGAATCACGCTCGGGATTCTTTTGCTCCGAATTTTTGATTTTGCTTTTCTTCCGTTTTATTTAATTTTATTCTTCAATTTTTTAGTTTCTTCGCCTCAGATCCGTGAGTTTTGGAATTTCGGTCGTCTCTTGCAGTTGACGGGGCCAGCCAATTACAACGCTAAGAAGTCAAGGTATCTCTCACGATAAAAATTTCGGGTTAGGCCACTGGCAATGATAATTCAAAACTGCATGGCCATAATTTACCGAGGCTTTTCATCATTCTTACGACTAAAAGGTCCGATTAGAACCCGAAAAATTAACAGCGAGCCATAATTGGTGATCGTGAACAACAAAACAGAGGAACGATAATTAACCACGATTGAATTTTCTTTCAAGGAGCCGCGTCTCTGGTTCCAGGACTCCTGAGCATTCTCTCGGCCATTCTCTTGTTCTCTTGATGCTGAATTCTTTCCGGACGACACTACGAAGAGCCTAACAGCAGTGGGAATAAGGTGGTCGGAGGAATTACAAAAAATAACAACCGTTTCTAATTCGGTGAGTTATTTCGAGTTTAATAAAACATATTCGTATTTACGAATGATTATTAAAATTGTCTTTTGCTTCTGCATGCATTTATGCAACGAAATATTAACTCTCATCTAGAGGAACATTGCTGCGACCAAAGTTTACCTCCTGCAACGTTTATAGGGAATTAATTGAGATAATAAAAACATACGAAACGTTATTTCCGAATTTTCTACCATTTTTCATGACCTTTTGGCGGTTTTTAAAAATTTATTTTGGTCTCGTAAACACTTGTCTGATTATTCTCACGTACGAGAGTTTTGGGTATGTTGAATGAGTTTATCGAAATGGGCACCGGTGTCACAACTCCTACGGGCTTACTGAGATTAGATAAAGTGCGTCATTTATGATAAAAGGAATGAAAGTTACTTCTGGCTGTGGCTGGTCGACAGGTAGACATTACTATCGTAGGAAACCGTTCATCGTGCCTTTTATTTCTTTGCTCGACTCCGAGTAGTTCAGAGCTTTGTCCAAATCCTAATTAGTCGTAAAAATACTACGATCAAATAAAAACAAATATTAGTAGCAGCGACTAAGATCCGGCTTTCGGGCAAACGTGCAGCGAGTGCGGTAAAATGTTAAACGAATTTTTTCCTTACTTAGTATTTGAGCGCATTTGAGTGTGGAGGAAGACTGGAACGTTGGAATTATTCAAATTGGCCCACTGCATTCGCACCAGGTATTTTTTACAGCATTTTTCTATCTATAAAATATTACCCGACGATCTTTTCGTTCGAATTTTGACAATCGGAGCATTTTCTAAATGACTGGAAATTAATTGGAAATAAAAATTTTAACGAATCGCAGTAGCAATATTCACAAATAAATTTAAAAAAAACACAATTTTTTAAAAAAATTTCAAAAATTAAAATAAAAAAAAAAATAAAAAATGAAAAAAATAAATAAACTCAGGAGATGAATATTCACCGGAAATTGTGTACGGCTGCAAAAAATAAATAAAAAAAAAGTTTCTCTGTATATTTGAACGGCTTGGAAAGTTTGAGAAGGAAAAAAAAATGAATTTCGTGTGTTTTTTGACGTTTTCAAGTGACCAGTTGGAAGAGAAGATCAACATTGAATGGTGGAAAGTATGTCTTGTGATTCTCTCTGGGAAACAAGTAGGCAACGGTTGCGAAAGGTATTATACAAAGAGTGAGAATAATAAAAATAATAATAATAAGAAAAAAGAGTTGAAAAGTGAGGAAGAAGCGAACGAGAGAAGACCCGCGACAACAGCGAAACTGAGAGCTCCGCTCTCCGCCGCTCTCTTTTCGGTCCGTTGCTGATGCGCGGGTGGATTGGCCGGTTACCCCTTTTGTACCGGACTCTGAAAAGAAAGAGAGGAAGAGAGGGATAAAGAAGAAATATAAGAGAAAGACGTGGAAAGAGAAAGAAGCAAGTTGCGCGAAATCCTCAAACTTCTCAGAGACTTTATACCACACAGAGGGGGCTCTCGGACCAGAGCTAACTTTTCGTCACTATAGTGCAACAGTGTACTCTATACGGACTCTCGGTTAACGCGGAGATGTCGTTACTCACTGGACTAACTCAGCTCTACGAAGACGCAACTCGTTACTCACCAAAATATTTCGCACCTAAACTCTTCTCGCTACTCTTTATTAGTTTTTTACTGAAGGACAGTCAAGGCCAAGGCTTCCCCAATTTCGACGCCTCACAGGGACCATTTCTCCTTAGACGTGAGTTATCTTTTTATTCACTTCCGGTTTTGTCACAAAACTTCTCTTTTTCTTGTTATTTTTCTTCCTCATTATTTCCCTTGTGCCGAAAATTCAATTCGAGCTCCGATCTATCATTTTCCCATTAAGTATTCGGCGTAGATTTAAATTAATCTCTGAACGTTATTCACGGAGAATAATAGTCTGAATTCCCAGTCAGTCAAACGTCGTTGATTACATGAAAAATTTATATAATATTTAAATATTTAAATTTAAATTTAATTTTAATAAGTTTTTAATTAAATTTATATAATATTTGAATAATATTTAAATGCAATTCATATAATATTCGGATTTAAATAATTTTTCATGCTCCAAAATGACGAGAAAAAAATGGACCCTTGTCTCAATTAATTCAAGTGTTTCGTAGTGAAAAATTGCGATAAGAATCGCCGTCTAAAAAGTCACTGCGAATTATCGCTCAGCCCTCGAAAAGTGGCAAAACATTTGAATGAAAAAAAAATGCCGTTCGTGCATTTAAAAAAATGCAGAGTCCAACGTTCGATCGTAATTGCTTCGACGCCTCATCAAAGGTCACCCATGAACCCGACAAAGTCATATAGTTCGCGGTTTTCCCTTATATAATCCGATCGATCGACGATACATTTGCAACCCTTTGCGGAGAATAAATATCCGCAAGGATCGTTCGGCGGAGTTATAAAATGCCGGGCCTATAATAGGTCGACTTTGGTGTAGTACGCGAGAATCGCGTGGTTCACCCGAGCGAACCGTGGGAGCAGTCAGAGTCGGAAAAGAAAAAAGAAATAATGTTAAGGACGTAGGGAGCGGGTGCAGCGGCGAATGCGAGGCAAGGGGAAGGAAGAAGAGGCCCTAACGATTTTCGTGAGGCGCGTCCTTCGAACAGGTTCAACATTGAAGTGTCGTTTTCCTCCTCCTCCTCCTCCTCCTCCTCCTCCTCATCCTCCTAAGCTCTCTACCATGTATCCACACGAGAGTAAGTTTCGTTCTGCTCCTCGTTTCGCTTTACGAGGCCGCGGCTCGAGCCAACACGAAAGGGCCTTAGCAGTCTTCTTCCGGGGACGTCCCGGCCGGCTTACCACGCTTTTCTCACTCATATATCTATAGCCGTTTCAAAAGCTCAACAACAGAAAGGCGTGACTCTGATAAATTCCTCGTTCGAAACCTTCGATTCAAGTCTCTTATTTGTTCCATGCACAATACGCGGCTATCCCTTTACCGGCTCCTAAACACGAGCCTGTCCATGTCCAATCGACGCGCGCTCGCCTCCCAAACTGAGACGCGACGCGACTAAAAAAATTTACCCAATTTCGAAATTTTCCATTTTACCCTCAAGTTTATCTGTTTCGATTGTGTGAATGGCGTCGATGGGAAATATATCGTTGATTCCAAAACCGCAATATCAATTTTACCAAAAATTAGTCGAAAACAAAAACAAAAAACAAATTATTTCGGAGTTAAAATGATTTTAGCGACCTGGCCTGGATATTTACAGGAAAAGAAACGAAGTTAATGCGTTTCGTGGAAATTTAACGAATATAATAAGCTCAATCGGCGTGATTATAAAAAATATTTAAAATTGTGTGATTTACGTGCTACGGGATCAAGTTGCAAATTACATTTATTGGAGTTACGTTGAAAATCAATAGTTGAGGAAATCGAGTGATTTGTGTCGAACTGAAAAAAATAATTGACGTTAAATTGTTGAAAAAAGTCTTTTGTCTATTCACAAATCAACAGTCGACTGTTAAAACCATCTTTACAAATGTTTTTAAACTCCGAAATAGTTGTGAAGGAAATTTCAACGTCAGAGTTTGATCGACAATATAAATATTTGTGAGAAAATTTGAAAGTCATGGCATGTTGATAGTCTTGACACGAAGTTGCCCATATGGATATTACATGTATACATACATAGTTCCCACTACGTTATAGTTGTTACTACTACTCTAGAATCGTTTGGGTCTCACGATCGTCTCCTTCGCTTTCGTCTTCTTCGGTGCCCACAGTCGTAGCCGCGCACCTCGACTACGAGGATCCGCTCTACCTCGTATTCGTCGTGGTTACCGTACCCATAGTTTCCACGCCAATTATTTAACCGACATAGCTAACGCGTTTTTAATCGTAATGTGTGTGTTACATTATTTGATTCCATTTTTATTTCTTTATTTTCCGGTCTGCCGTTACGTTTTCCTCAAAAATATCCTTTTTTTTCCATCGAACGTCAAATGAGAATTAAAAAAATTCGTAAAACAGTGTTTTTCGGAGGGTCAATAGAATTTCGAATAATATTCTATTATCAAATTGTTTTTTGGACTCCGAAGCTTTATCGGTCGATAACCTGATTTTCAATTCGAATCTAAACCCCATGCAGCCTCGGGCTAATCCAGAGAAGTAATCAATAAAACAAGAAAGTCATTTGATAAGAAGGAACAATAAGGAGAAAATCGTGCGTTGTGGAAAAATTGTGAAAATTTGCTACCGCCGTGGTTTTCTTGGAGCCGGTACGGCGCGTAGGTTTTCCAACATCTCATCCATGGAATTTCAATTTTTCAATCGTTTTCGATCAATTCATTGGGCGATACACTTTCAAGTTGTTTGAATTTTGAGCTTAGTCATCCAGATCGTACAGCGTTTTATTTTCCACTTCGATCGAATCTGTTTCTTTCGATAGATTAAGCTTAGCGTGAAAATATAAAATTTAGTTGTGGTTCGAAAAACCGCAGACACGATTTCTCCTCAAAGGATTCCATAACGCGCTTATTTCCAGTTCTCTCGATCAAACCGTCTAAGCTCACCGATCAAACGCCATCGCGTTATCTCGAGCTCTCGTATGCTTGATTCTCGTCCATGTGGCTTATTAGGGAGAATAAAACTTGAGGAGATTTTCAGGCTACACATACATGTGCTGCTTCGTTTTTTTTTTTCATATCAAAATGATTTATATCTCCGTTAGGAAATCGAGGTCACGATTATATTTCATTTTGTAATTTTTATCTCGTTATGTTACTTTTTCTACACGATGGGAATCCACGAGAAAAATTTCTTTCATTCAAACAGGTTGTTATCAATTGCGTAACTCGTACGCTGCATTTTCGTCTGCTTTATTTTCCAGCTGACTGAATTGTCTACCAACTCAAAGTTCGAGATTTTTCAAACTCCATTATCGACAGGCAAACTGTTAATTGTAGCGAAAAAAAAATTGTGCTCGAACAAATTTGACATTTATTCGGCAGTTTCTCGGTGCAGGTGTCAAAAACGTCAAAAAGACGCCTGTGAAAAGGAGGTCACACAGTTTGTCATGATAAAAACGTGTGTAGTTGGTAAACGAAACACAATAGAGAGCCGGTGCGGTGATCTCGACTTGCGTAACGATCCGATAATTCTGAGTCAGTAAGAGGTGCGTCGCGTCGTACACACAACGCACAGCCTGTGCTGAAGTTTTTTTTTTTTTTTTTTCTTCAATTAATAATCATCGACGTAACGTAGTACGTACGAGAAACAATCGACGAAGGTCAAATCTATCGTGAACTTTTATCTCTATCTCTCGTGCAAATTGACAATGGGGAACACTTCCGAGTTGACACAAGGTCTGC
This sequence comes from Campopleginae sp. 14b, assembly GCA_030522525.1. Lineage (NCBI taxonomy): Eukaryota > Metazoa > Arthropoda > Insecta > Hymenoptera > Ichneumonidae > Campopleginae sp. 14b. The sequence continues at coordinate 27,524 of JAPYYS010000127.1, forward strand.
CATTTCGGAAGTTTCATTGGTGAGAGAGAAGCCTACGACGTTATAAAAGTGACATTGCCTCGTCGTGAGCGGTTCAGAAATGACTAGAAATCGATACGACAAGTCGCGACAATTCGATGAGGAACTACCGCAAGTACAAGTGTCGCCCTTTGTGCATCGATCTTCGTCTACTTCTCATCGGCTTCCTTATTCTCGTCACTGTATGCTGTTGCTCTCCCGCACACACGCACGCTATCGACGATCCCCGCTGTGGATCGACTCCAAGATCCCATGCTCGTACGTACCCATGTAAATTCGAGTCCCATAGATAAAAGAAAAAGAAACAAAAAATATCAATGTCGGACGAGATGGAGTCAGAATTTTCCTACGTCATCGTTCAACGAGTTTTCAGAGTGTACTCACAATTCGAAAAGAAATAAAAACCGAAAGCTGCTCCAGCCAAGTGGATGAAATACGCTTCGGGTCAGCTTGACCCAAGTGTACAAACACAGTGGCTAATTTAAAGTGTTTTAACGAGAAATCAATCGGTGCTTTCACTCAAGTTTTCGACTATTTCTCATCCTCTCGGACTCAGTCGTATTTACTTTATAATCTTTTTTTATTTTCCCTACAGAAACCCTCACAGCTTGCACGTACGACAAAGACTGCATGGAAAATGCTTATTGCAAGAATCAGAAGACCTGCGTGTGCATGGAGGACTATCTCGTCGATAGGAATCACACACACGTCCAATGCCTCAAAAGTAAGTTTCTTTAATAAATTTCTATTCGACAAATGAATAAAACTTTTATGCAGAGACCCGAAGAAAATGTTTTCTTTTGCTAGAATCGAATTTAAAAATTCTCAGCAAATTAATTAAAACGGTGAAATTTCTGGAGTAGCATTCGCCAAGTTATTGTTGTTGGAAAATAATATTGGAGGTCTTGAGAAATCGAGCGAAAAATTTTAATGCCTGGAATTCTCGAACGCCCTCTTTAGGGAAAGAAAATGGCATTTCTCAGGGAGGAGGAGTTTACCGGAAGTCGCCATTGACTTGATAACTATTTATAGCGCCAGCGTGTATATATATATATATATATATATATATATATATACCTGAGCAATACGTAAATATAGTCGTTAGGAAATAATTCCAAATCGAGAATCTATCTCACGCTGCTCGTTCCATCTAGAATAATGCGCTTTGGTGCTTGGCGTATAGAAATTCTAGACGGTGTAACTTTTATTCCGGAGTTTCTCTCGAGCGTGTCAAGAGAGGAGGAGGCTCTTTCGGATGTGCTCGTCGAGCCGCGTCAAATTCTGTGTCCCAAGTAGGTAAAAAAAAAATATGAAAAGAAAAAGAAATTCAACGCCAAAGGAAGGAAAGAGAGAAAACTGTACGATGTGCAGCGCCGACCACAAAAGAAATCTCTCTCATGGCGGAATTCTTGGCTATTATTTCAACTACGTAACAGGCATCTAGTTCCATCTATTCTTTCTCTTGAACCCCCAACTCCTGACAATCCCATTCAAGATGAATTAGTGTCACGCGTGCGGTCAAAGAAAAATTCGGTAAAAAGAAATCTGAGCGATCTCCTGCGACGATTTTCTGTTGGAAAAATTTCAATCGAGCAAAAAATTGAATACTCAGAGCCACACCGAGGTTGAAAACCGTTCGGACAAAGTTTCGACGATTTAAAAATGCAATTTTAATTGCGCAATGGGTAGAAGCAGATAAAATTAGGCAGAGCACAAATTAGAACTTTTTCTCACTTTCAGTCGCGACGAACATCGGGGATCCATGCACCGAGGACGTGCAATGCCGTGTGACCTTCACCGCTCAAGCAGAGTGCCGGAACAAGGAGTGTGGGTGTTCACCAGGCTCTCACTTTGAGGCTGGAAGGTGTTACGAATCCGTTGGTGAGCTATCCTTTCAGTCACGGTTTCTTCCTTCATCGAAATCACTCGAGAAGAAACAAAAAAACTTTGTATAACCCAAAACTGATTTATTTTCTGTCCTGTATTTTATTTTTGTACTTTCCTTCTTTCTATTTCGTAATCAGGACGTAAAATCTGTCGGAATCGTGAAGAATTATTACATCGATGAAGGCAGAAGATTAAACAAAAATAATAAATTTCTACGCGTTCTTTTTATTTTGTTTTTTATTCCGTTTTCTCATACGCAGGCATTGGTCACGTTTGCCAAACTTCTCACAATTGTTACGTTGAAGGATCACCGAGTTTTTGCGTTGCTGGTTATTGCTCGTGTCCATTGCAGCATCATCCAGCATCGGATGGATCTCGATGCTTGAAAAATGCCGGTGAGTCTTGGAAACATTTTGAAATACGAGAGATGCATCCATGAAAATTTACCAAACCGTTTTCCAGTCCCGCGAGTACCAATAAATTTGCATTTTTATTCATCAAACAATTTCGTGCTCAGCTCTGGGAGACAAATGCGACACACATGAACAGTGCACCGCACTGGAATCCAGATGCTTCGGTGTTTGCGGCTGCAAGGTCGACCACGTGCACTCGATGGACGGGAAACACTGTCTCAAAGCTGCCAATGTTATAGGAGATCCATGCGAGGAGGATTCGCAGTGTCGTGAGTTCTTAAAAAACGCTCGTTGCGGAGAAGATAAAACATGCAGATGCAACATGGATTTTGAGCACCGAGGATCGGTTTGTCGCAAAGATTTGTGTACGTTTCGTTGCCCTTAAAATTCTATAGAAAAAAAAACAACATAAAATCGAGCGAAAGCTTTTTTTTTTCTTTAAAACTTTTCAATTATATCAAAAATTTCAATTTCCACCAATTAGACACTCGAATGCTTGGAAAGAGTTGCACAGCTTTTAGCGATTGTGTGGAAGGACTCGACGATGAGGATTTCGGTACAACGGAAATCACGCGAGTCGACTGTATAGCTGGTGAGCAAAAAAAAAACATTATTTCATCGATGATTTTGCTTCGCAACAACTCTACAGACAATTATTCAACATTTCTTGAACATTTCTTTGTACAGGAATTTGTTCCTGCACGAAAGATTACACACTGACCGAGGATCGTCGAGATTGCATAGGATTCAGCGAAATTAGCGGTAAAAGTATTCACCCAATCCATATCTAAAAAAAGTATAATTCTTCAATCCGTGGCATGACAAATTTTCACAGCGTTTCGCCATTTTTTGCATTTTTGTCGAATTTTTTTCCCGAACCAATTGATTTTCATGATTTAATACGAATTTTTCAGGCTCGACGAAATGGCAAATGACTGCAGTGTCTTCTATTCTGCTCTTCACCATCACGCGCCTATTCTGAATCATTTCATTGAGCTTTCCTGAAGGAGAGCGACTTGAAGATCCTCACATTGTTATTATATATACATATATATTTATACTCATAAATTATATTTACATTATTTATTGTATAGAGAATATTTACACCTGAAAAAATGGCAGAAAGACAACTCTATCCTCTTTTTTATATTTGCCAATAACTGTCGTTAAACTTCATTGACGAATAGAGTTTATTATACACAGAGTTAATTCGCGAAGGCAGTCGCTCAAGATCCGAGATTATGAACTCAGAGATATTTTTCGAATGAAGTTGTCTTGCTCTTGCAAGGAAAAATACAAACGCTTTCGCGAGTCCGGACTCTCATTACCACTGTGGCTTAAAAGTACAAATTTCGAGTTCTCCGCGGATCATAAGATTTTTTATGGTTCTCTGGATCATGTGGGTCTTCTCCGTCCCGCGACTTTTATTGTCTCACGTTTTGGGAAACAAAAATTCTGGAATACGTTTTAAAAAACGAGATTTTTGAGAGAAAAAGTTGTCGCCTGGATCGACAAAGACCCGCATGATCCGCGGAGGGTTGAACATATCAAAGTGGAACGAAAATTGAGGAGGCTATATAGAAATAGTACGTAACCCACACTCGTCGACGAGCATAAAAGTGAATGCAAGAAAAACTTATTTCAATCCGAATTTTTACTGACTTCTTGTGGTATTTTTAGTACTTCCATAAAATTCAACTGGAAAAATGCAAACTTTGCTACTAAACAACGAACTCGACAAATGAACAAAATCGAATTACTGCTAGGATGTGGCGACCCCTCATCACACTGTAGTGCAATGATTGTTTTATAAAACTGTGTTTAAAAAAGCTTACGATCGATCGTATTGAGCTAATTTTTTCACCTTTCTAGTAAAAACATAAATAAATTCATTTATTGATTAATTAAAACCACTAACGTCTGCCACTTAATTAATTCGATGCATCAGTGATGCATGCAGAGATATACGATACGTTTTACTCGAATTCTTTCTCATGCACGCAGGTAGCGAATGCGTCAGGGAGTCGAGCTGCTTAAAAAAATTAAAAAAAACAAAAAAATAATTAAAATTTAAAAAAAATTATGAGGATTATTTTTACAAACTAACAAAATAATACTTTTCGCGAGATACATAATCGACTGAGCCATCCGGGAATAAAACTGGGTAGTCCTGTGGAAAACTTTTTTTCGATCTCCTGAATGATCCATCAATGACATTCAATGTCATTCAACTGCCGCAACGCCACGTATTCGAAGCGGACGAAGCCGTTAAGTCTCCATCGTTACAAATAATATTTGCATCCTCACGATCGGCGGAAAAAATGAAGAAATATGGTAAGCGAATATGCGCAGCGTCATCATTTGAATGATTTATCGTTTCCGAGCCAATCCTCTTTGATCATGTCACTGGCTTTCTCTCCAATCATATAGGTCGGTGCATTGGTATGTCCCGATACGAGTAACGGCATGATGCTCGCGTCCACCACCCGGAGGCCCTTAATACCATGGACTCTGAGCCTCGCATCAACTACACCTGCGTTTTCGCGAGGGCTCATTTTACACGTGCCCACAAAGTGACCCAAGGTCGTTGAGACTTGACGAGCTGCACAGGACCAATACTCGTCTGTGTTGAACCTCAGGCCATCGCAACCGGGAAAAGTCACGGGTAACAGGCTCGTGTTGAAACGCTCGAATGCACGCATTGACGCAACTTCGATTGCCTATCGAACAAAAACGATCTCATGGCCAACCTCACAAAATCCGGTTTATCTTAAAAAATCCATTTTCTCTCAATTTGGAACCAGTTTTCTCGTCCGATGCGTCACTCCTCCAGAATTTCTCTCATGCACGCCCCAGTCAAAAACGCACCAATCAATAACTTTCTACTTTTTTTTTTCCATCCACAATTTTTGTTTCGCAAACTTTTGTCTCATTTTAATTTTAAACGAACAGATTTTTGGTTTTTATTTTTAAAAAAATCCCATGGCTCCGTTTCCGAAAATTGGAATTGATCGCCCAAAAAGTCCATCTCCCCCAAACTCCCCAAAGTTTGATCATACGCGGTCAAAATTGTTACAAATTCGTTTTTTCGAACAATTTTGTGTGGAAAATCATTTTTGCCAAAATTTCTCTTTGCTCCGTCTGGAATTTGCTTATGGGCGCGTTGAATTTCCGCAAAAAACAAAATTTATTAAAATTCTCCGAGTATAGAAATGATTCCGTGTAAAAATTCGAAATTTGAATGACTTCATCGCGCGCCCTATTTGCATAAATGAAAGCCCAATTCTCCCGAAGACATTGAGGACGAGAATTTTTTTTTCGCAATCATGATATAATCTCGAGAAAATGTGGGTCTAACATCTCATTGTTAGAAATTTCGTAAGTTTTGGTCGTTAATGAAAATCGAACTGGAGACAAAATTTAGTGTTTATTTTCTCCTGGCAAGAAGTGAATTTCGTAATATCCCGATGATTCAATTTTCTTCGAGTTTTACTCACTTTTCTGATGCCCCGAACCATCGTCTCAAGATCGTCCTCGTCATCGTAATAATTCGCTTCGAGAATCGGCCAGTAGAGTGGATTCGCACTTCGTAATTTGACTCGACCTCGGCTTTTCGGATGAAGTAGAATAGGAACGATGCTGAAGGCATCGAGACCCTTATAATCATGGAATACAGTTTCGTACCACTCGTCCGAAATCCCATAGATACTTCTCAAGCTACCAGAGGCGTCCCCGGTCAAAGATCCGATGCCAAAAACCAGCTCGATATCCGGAATTTCCGTACTTTTTTCCTCCATGTCTTCGCTCTTTTTTTTCGCATACGAGGGACTCGAATAGCTTTCGAAACTATTGAAGGAATGATCGGGAGCTGAGAAGGATTTTTTCTTCGGTATTCCTGAATGAAGAATCAAGGTCCACGATAATTTTCAAATGTTCAGAAAAATTGACTTAGCCCAGAGCGTAAAATGTGCGTTTCATGTTTCATATGTGCGAAAAATCATACCCGAATTGGAGAGAGTTTTTCTTCTCGTATTCACGAAAGCGAGACCCTCGGCACCTCCAGGAACCGTGAGAGGACCTTTTCCAGACGTCAAATACTTGATAGTGTTCGCTGGATCGGAAACAACCCGTGGTTCCACGATCGTGACGGAGTCATTGACGAGAAACGTCAATGCGCCCATGCTCGTATGGTCCTGGAGATTATAACCGACTGGCAAATCCTCGATAACTCCGATTCCGAAATCTTGCAAATGCTCTCTCGGCCCAATACCCGAGAGCATCAACAATTGAGGCGAATTCAAAGTTCCTGCGCTCAGAAGAACTTCTTTCTTCACTTTAACGAAATACCTAAACGTCGCGGATCCCAATAGATTCATATTATTCCACACGCTTCACCGTTCTCTGTACAAATAACTCTCGTAAAATTCTATTACCGCGCTTCGCCACTAAAACTCCATAAAAAAAATGTACTCATCGAATCAACCTTAGCCAACTTTTATGGACATTTAACGTGACCATCATTATCCTCAATGACCTTCGGCTACTGAAGAGAATTTCTTTTTTTTTTTTTACCAATGGATCATTATTTCATTCGAATCATTTGACATGTCATGAATCGATTCAGCAGTCTTTTGGATGTAACGAAAAAACCAGATTCACTGATAATAATTCACATGGATCGCAGTTATTATTATGAAAACGAAATAAAAAAAATGGCATCTTGTTTCGAAACCATGCGCAATGACGAATCCTCCCAACGATGACCAACAAAAATATTTGCTGTTTTATGTCGTTGGCCATGAGGGACTAATAATTACGAGAATGCGAAACGACAAGATTGTGAGAAGGAAAAAAAGAAAAAAATCTCATTACCTATGTCTATTTTTGAGTAACTCGACACCGATGGCATTTTTTGTTTTAGGATCGATAACGATTTTCGTTGCCTTGGAATGTTTGGACAGATGTAAATTTTTTCTATAACTGATGGGTCTTAAAAAAGCTTTGCTCGCACTGACGCGGCGCCCGTTGCGAAGATTGGCCTGCGCAACACCGAAACCCATGGGATCTTCGTCGTTGTAGTCCTTGATGGAATAGCCGATTTCTTCGCCAGCTCGAAGGAAAGAGTCTCTCAATGGAGAGACGTAAGGGGCGGTCGTGACATCGAGAAATCCATTTTTTCCTCGACGATTGTCCGTGACGTTGATTCCAGGCGTGTTTTTGTGGAATTTGACGTTTTCAGATTTAGCAAAATAAGGAAGAACCTCGTCGTATGACCAGCCAGGATTCCCCAGCGACGACCATCCATCGTAATCAGCTTTTGAGCCTCGCGAATGTATCATATAATTTATCACTGACGTACCCCCAACTGCTTTACCACGTGGCCAATTGCAACGTCCCTCGATCATAGCTAGACAATAACCCAAACTTCCATTCCCACTTGGCTCAGTTTTGTAGCCCCAGTTGTACGCTGTTATTTGCATCAAAGGTGCGAGAAGAGGAATATCGGTGAGAAAGATCTCGTCTTTGCCTGCTTCCAGGAGCAATACGTCCCAGTGAAATATTTCTGTCAAACGATTAGCCAGCACCGAGCCACCGGAACCAGCACCTATTATCACGAAATCATACTCTTTTCTCAAAGGATCTGCGTCCCCCAAGAGACCCTTTGGCAATGGTGGGAATCCCGTGTAATAATTGTGTATCTCTTGCAAAATGCCCACAGGAATTGCACACGATGACTCGCCGATAAAAAATGCCAACACGACCAGCAGCAACATTGTCTCATTTATTTTTCTCATTTCGTTCGTCGTTGTGCCTTTTTTTTCAAATTGACTTTTTGGTTCCTTTCATTTGTTTCTTTCTTTGATATTTTTTCAGATTCACCCGATCCAGATTTCAACGTTGGATTTTTCTCATTCGATCGTTTGTTTACAATTGGGATTCTTCGATTTAGCAATTCAAGTCTCGATTTCCAACGATTTGAATTCTCTTCGCGCCTGACGCGTGAGAATTACGAATTCCTCGTGCGGATCTCGCAACTATTTCTTATGTGCCCGTTGGCCTTGACAAAGGATTCCTCATGATTCGTCCTCTCCACTATCCGCTGACAACATCTTTTTCCTCATTGCAGCAATCTCATCGAACTTCGAATACGTCCTTCGGGCACTCGGGGGGATTCCTCATATTTTATGCGAGAGGCCTGGAAGTGACAAGTCAAATTTATCGCTTATTTTCACTTTTTTCGTTTTAGTCGGTCCAGAGCCTCGTCTAGAAGTCGCACGTACGCGGTCCAAGCCGAATATGTCGGAATGTTGTCGTACTGATTGTCACGTAAAGTTGAACGACCGTCCGTTCGCGCTTAACGGTCCGGCTCCGTGAAGTAATATTCCAAATTTTTTCCTCGCTTCGTCAAACGATCCGTTACTCCGATTCGTGCCAAATTTTATTCACAAGTTCTCAATCCACTGTTTATTTTATTAACGCGTTTCTAGTCAACGATGTATTTTTTTTCAACGATAAAATTGACAAAATTCACCGAACAATAATTTTTCAATTTTTGTTGTTGTTGTTGTTGTTATTCTCACTTATTTTTTCTCTAATGCAATTGACCGAGATTCTTTTTATTTTTTATGAACACACCCACGACCGAACATGTAGATTTGAAAAATCGCAATCGCGTTATTCATGGCAGAAACAAAATAAATTTTTGATGAAACAGCGGAAAATCGATTTGCTTATTCGTCGCAATTTTTATGCAATTTAAATATTCAAACTGTTTTTATTCTCCTGTCCATTTTCGAGTGTCCCGGAGTCCGTGCATAAGAAATCAAAAAGCTCAGTGTTTAAAGTTGGAAATATTATTTATATTTGGAAAGCGCACATCGATCAATAGGATCCGGAAATCTCCCGTTTACTATTTTTTTGTTCATTTTTCCATCGACGTGCTTAACACTTAGTAAATAAAATCGAGTAAAAACGGATTTTAATACTTTTTTAACGAACCGGCGTCAGTGAGTATTTTTTTTTTTTTATGAATAAAAATAAAAATAAGGTTTTATAATAAAAGTAGAATTTTAGACGAATTTTTTCTTGTCCGAATTGATGCGATGCTTCTCGATGACGATCAATAACTGAATCGACCCAAGGCATTTGCGTCCCTTGGCAAAGATCGAAAAAAGTGGAGGGGTTCGATACATGAAAACATCAAGTCAACGGGAAAAAACGAGTGCCCACACAAGTTAGGGGGGCACCGGAGTCGTATAAAATTCTTGAGGGAAAGAAAATAAAAAATACGTCTTCGAGGTCGACCGGTAACAAGGTCCCGTGCGTGTTGTACTAAATGCGTTACCAGATCGATGTTAAAAGCCTGTAGAGTGATCGGATTTCGTAACGCAAAGTTAATCAACTCGCCGAAGTAGGCCATTGACGGCAGATGCAATTCAAGATGCACGTTGCATTTAATTATACCGCTTGTTTATTCGCTACTTTAATCGCAAGGAAATTAAAATAATTTATTCGTGAACAACAATAGTGTTTATCTTGAAGCAAAATTAAAAACACTCTACTCAATAAATGCTTAACAATGGGAACCTTGAACAATAATGATGTTAGAGAAGTAGATAAAAAAATCATTTTTCAAATTTTTACACGGAATCCATGGATAAGAAAAATGTCATCGCCTTGAAAATGCGTTGAAATTAAATTTTTGTCTATTAATCCGTGTGAAAAATAATTATAATGACTGTCAGTTCGTCGGACTATACACTTGCATTTCTTATCCAATTGCATAAGTTTCTTACAATTGCATCATCGAACTATCATTCGAATATTCAAATGCCCGTGTAGCGCGCGCTGTCTCTTTCAATTTCCCGCGCTTTTTACTCCGCGAAACAGAGTCCACACAGATTAATGGTTATACACGATTTCTCGCCTCAGAGATCGTCGTACTAAATGGAATTACTGTATGTAGGATTATTTGTTTATTCATTTAATAAAGTCGTTGAAATTTTGTTTCAATGCGACGTCGAGGTTGTGTTTTATTGCGAAAAGTTCGAATTGCTCGGATTCAATGCGCATATCTCTCGCGCCTGCTCTGCTGGTCGTCGCTGCCCCTTCAGCTGCACTCCGGGGATCTTGACAGATCATTTTGTACTGCTACGCAATATATAGAAGCGGTTTCGAGCCATAGATCCCGTAGAATAAAAATCAATGGAGCACCGGCAGTGGGGATCGGAGGAGTGGCCAATGTAGAAAAAGCAAAGAACATAAAAATTTGATAAAACGTCAAGCGGAAGCAAAGTGTCAAATAGAGCAAGAGAGTGAGATAAAAGCTGGCGAGAGAGTGAGAGCGATAATAGTTTGTGTAGGATGGACTTTGAGAGCCCGGACGTCGAGAAGGAGTTTCCGGGGCTCTATGCATCCGAGTCAGCCCGGAAAAGTAACGAGAGCGATTGTAAGAACCCAAGCAAATTCAATTGAATAATAAATGCTTCAGTGCCGAGTCGTTTGACGTTTGACGTCTGACAGAACGGCATAACCTCAAAATATCGTAAAATCGTATTTAAAACTACAAAATTCACCCATTTTCGTTGGATCTGATCGAAATTTGATTCACTCTTTCCACCTTCTCTTTCGTGTGAATTTCAAAAGAATCCTATTGTATGAAAATAACGGTTCAACGTTATATGTTTACTTTGCCAAAAATCTATTCCTTTTGACGTTCGTACCAATAGTTGACTTTTTTTGGGCTGTTTGAGCAGTCAGCGACGAAGGCAGTCACGAAAAACACTCGAAGAAAGAATTATTAGGTGGTAAACGCAAGGATAAGAAGGATCGGAAGGATCGAGGATACGCTACTTTAGAAGGAGAGAGTTCACCTGACGAGGATCAAGAGACAAAGTAAATTATTTGATGTGTCCCCTGAATTTCTATATACAATCTGCATTTCACTTAGCCTTGCTACAATTCATTCATTTTTTATTTTCATTCTTCAAGATTAAAATTAAATTTTGACAAATTTCTAATTGAATTTGATGATTTAAAGTAAAAAATCAAGTTTCAAACAGTTTTTCCATTCCATCGAGTGCCAACCAACTTCTTTAGAAGTAGAACCTTAAATTTGCCCTTAAAGTTGAAAAGAGTAAAATAAAAAATGAATTTATTTCTTCACTGATTCGATGGCGGCTCCCTGAATGCTTCAATGAAATTAGCGACGACATATTAATACGATTGACTCGAACATTCAAATTGCATACAATCTGTAGACTGCTTACCATTCGAGTACAAAAAGTTTGTTGCATTCTGCCTTTATCATGGCAGAGAATCGCTTAATTCAAGATTTCTATGATTTTTTCATATTAATTATGATGATCGCGGGTTGTATGATTAATTTATACTTTATCGTCAAAGTTTTCATACTTGTTGCCAGCAATGAGTGTTTGTGAGCGATGCTCCCAAGAGGGGAAGCGTGGTTTTGGTGTTACACGGGTCAGCCATATTTCGTACGTTGGGAACCATTTTTTTTCAGAAGTCCGTCAAAATCCAAAAAGACGAAAGCCTTCAAGTTTCCATCGAAGAAGGAAAAACGCGAGAAATCACGTGAGAAAGATGGCAAGGACAAGGAAACCGAGAAGGACAAAGATAAAAAGAAACGAGATAAAGACGATAAGGATGTTGATAAGGAAAAGCGCAAGGATAAAGACAAGGATAAATCTAAGCATAAGGTGAAGGATCGAAAGAAGAGTAAACACGCGGAGGATGGATTGGATATCGGCGGTAAAAACAGACTTTTTCTTACTTCACCTCAACTCGACAAAAACGCGATTTTTTATTGAACCTTTATTTTTAGAGGCCCAACCAATTTTTGGAGTGAGTTTGCTTCTCGCTGTGGAAAGAAGTCGATGCCACGATGGAGTCGAACTTCCTCTCGTCGTTCGCGACTCCATTGATTGCATTGAAGAATCAGGCATGAATACGGAAGGCTTGTACAAAATTCCCGGTGTCAAATCGAAAGTGCATCATCTTAAAAAAATGTACAATCAAAGGGACTCTGTAAATATGTCCGAAGTCGAGCCCATGGTTGCGGCAAGTTTATTAATTCTCTTCCTTAGGTTCGTATTTATTTTCAAAGCAAAACTATTAATTCCGCATCAAGCTTCCGCCTCACATGAGTCGTTTTTGTCCGGTTGCTCGTATCTCGCCTATTTGTCAAAGTCGATGTACTTATTTCATTTTAACATAAAGCGTTTTGAAAAACAAAATTACCGAAAAAAGTCGTCCCTTGGGTCGAAAAAAGTCTCGTGATTCGCGGAGAATTAATGATTACTCCGTGTCAATCGAATTTTTGGTTGTTGGAATTTCGGGAAAATTGAGTAAGTTTTTTTAAATTTATTTTGTGCAGAGAATTACCGGAGCCGGTTCTTGAAAGTAGCGAAGTAATATCGCGGTTCGAGCAAGCAGCCTCGACTAAGGATCTCGCACAACGCGAAACAAAACTCGCTCAATTGACCAAGCAGCTTCCCGAATGCAATAGGATTCTTCTGGCGTGGGTAACGCTTCATCTAGATCACCTCACGGCCAGGGTATCTATTCCTTTTAGTCTATTCTCGGCATAAATTCGTGTCACCTAAAAATTCCATGAAAATGGATATTTCGATTATTTTATTATTATTTATTGTAATTTCACACCGTTTGTATTTGGTGAGAAATGAAAATTTGTATTGCAGGAAAAAACTACGAAAATGAACGCCCAGACGGTCGCGATGACGCTCAGTCCAGTTTTACAAATGAGTCATCGCTTGCTACTCGCACTTTTGTTTCATTGCAAAGCTCTTTTTCCTCAAATAAAATTGACGAAATACGTGCCGCCGTTGCCATCGAGCAGTATTAGTTTGCTCGACGGTGCGGACAAAATTGCTGCAGAATTGACCAAACAGGAGTCTCTCTTGTCACAAATTCACATGCAAATGAACGATGGATTCGTGACTAAATCACGGGAAGAACAATTGTGGGAGGTTCAACGTATAATAACACAGCTTAAGGTATGGATCGATTTTTACTGCTCTAAATTTCTTTACCACGCCCAATGATAACGATTTTTTTTTCAGAGAAAATACAAGACTGTACAAAAATTGGAGGGGGCGGTACAGAAGAGTCTTGACGAGGAAGTAAAGTGCCACGACGGTATTCAGCGAGAAGCAAGGACGAAAACACTCTCGGAAAGTGACGCGTCCCATGTTAAGCTTGAATCTCGTCAGACCTCGATAACTTCAGTGAAAAAAGATTCGGAAGCGTGGAATATCGAGAATTCTAAAGAAATAAAAGAAACGCAGGTTTCGAGGAGACGAGCATCGGGCACGAGTGTCGAGGTGACTGAAAATGAACGGAAAAATTCCATTCAGGACAAAGATACCACTGACGGAATGACCGAAACTCCCACCCTCGTTCCTGAATCGTCCAAAGTGGTTGACCCTTTAGAATCGCCTCAAGACGATGAAAAAGGTGATTTTCTTACTCGTTAACAATTTTTCACTTTCATGACTCACAAAACGTTCTCTCGCTTGAAAATAATTTCTCTTTCAAGTCCCGGCGGATCCCAGCCCAGAAAACACTATGGACAGAGTCCGCGAGAGCTTAATTCACGAAGAATTGTTAAACATGCAAACTCAGCTGAAGTCTCGAATAGCCCAAGAGAGAAATGAGATAAAAAGGCTGTTGGAAACGATAGCTGAAAAGGGCCCGGAAAAACCAAAGCCAAAAGAGAGGGTTCACTCGCCTAACGAAGCCGAAATCACTGCGATGATACAATTGGGCAAAGAAAATCAATTACTCGAGGTACGAGAGTAAAAGTTGATTAATCATAGTGTTTACTTAGAGAAAATCCCATTGAATCACACTTTTGGGACTGTGATTGAACTGAACACTCGACAAATCCTTGTACGCTGTGATAAATTCATGTTTTTCTATGTTCACAGAAAAAAATGACGACCCTGATACGCAGTATAATCGAGGAGAGGGACGCATGTGTGGAACTTCGGGTACAACTAGCAATGCACCAACTTTTGTCGCAAAACTCATTAAACGACATAATAACGACAAACATCTGATTGTCGAACTTCAATTCGACTGGCCTCGTACAGTAAATCAGACAAATAAGAAGGAAAATAAACAGGCAGAAAATCGAGCAACTTTTGTCAAATTTCCTTCATTTTTTTGACGTTTTTTTCTTTAAAAACCGGTTGGCAAAATAACTCCAGGTGATTTGTCTCTCTGGATAGAGGAATAATGTGTAATATAATATACAAATGTATGCGAGCATTCGCGTGATGAGATCTGTATAACTTTTTGTAAAAAAAAATATATAACCTTGAAACAGAAACAAAATGCCTTGTCGATTTCATAGCGATATGAAATGTAAATCGAGTAAATCTGAATTTTGGAAAATGCAAGATTTTTTTATCATTTTTCTTGCCGTCGGTCGATACAGACGGTAAACGTTACACATACATCGCATAGAACGATAGCATGCTGGCTGCGTCGAGCGACACATAAGTTTTTGAACAGGCCACGTGATTGTACATGCGGCTTCAAATCCTCCGATCAAGAATAAGTTTCACGTGATAATATTTATAAATACGTGACAATTGTACAGAAAAATTTCAACGAATATGGCTGTAAGTATTTTTCCTATACCTTCTCCGAGATGCGATTATTTAAAACTGTTATTACACACGATCGAATTTACGAAATAAACATAACCTTAGTTTCTGTTTACGAAACAATTTTAATCTTTCAAATGAGAGATTTCAATGGTTTCGAATTTTACTGAATGATGAGCGAATCATAAACGTATACATTCCATGATACTTCGAATTTTCATCGAGTTTCCAATTTTCTCTAAGTTATTTTACTCTTTTTTTTTCTTCAACACTTTGCAACATGCCGTTCAATTTATTTATTACAGAAACAGAAACAATCGAAACTCAGCAAAGTGAAGAGAAACAATCAAACGAAAACCAAACTTGCTAAACAAGGTAAATTAAAAACCAAGAGACACGGTAAGCAAAAGAAACAAGTCCAAAAACCAGCTCCTAAGCCTGAGGAGCCTGTGGAGGAAGAAGAAAGCGATCATGGGGAAGATATGATGGGAATGGTGGAGAAAGATGATTTGGAATTTCTCAAGGGTGCTATCACAAATAAATCTTATCATTTGTTGAGGAAGATCAGATTGGAGAAGTAAGAATTTAATCTCTCTGTCAATATTGGCGATTATGCGTTTTCCAATTTTACCGATTCAACCGTTTGGTAATAATTGTTAATTTCCTTTGCTATTCTTTTATTTTTCTCGACTTAGATCTCAACCAGGGAAAGCTCGAAAAAACAAAAGGAAAAGTGAGGAAGCAGACATTGAGGATAAATACGAAGAAGACATTCTCAAAGAAAATAAAGGAGCTGGTGCAAAAAAGCTTCGTCTTCTTTTGCCAGTAAAAAGGAAAGACGGTGTTGTCGAAAGCCGAGTCCTGGAAGAGGAGATCAAAGAAGAAGAGGCGGAGGAGGAGGAGGGGGAGGATGAGAAAGACAAAGAGAATGGGGACGATGAGGATTTGGGAAACAGCGATACAGAAGTTATCTCGGAATTGACTTCGGAGGTAAAACTCAACGAAATTCCTTCAAGTTGAATAAAAAAGTTGTCGTAGCGTTAAAACTCTGAATGTTCGTTTTTAGATAAAAAACGAGGATCCCGAAGCTCCGATATCCACAGCTGAATTGTTAGCGTGCAGAGAAGAAATATTGAAATCGAGACGTTTCAAAATTGGCCTCTTGTCCAGTAGTGTGTTGGAAAATCCGGAAATGAAGTCTGGAAACTTGAAAATACTTTTGGAACTTATGGACGAGGCAAATCCAGAAGTTTATATAACTGTGAGGAAACTCGCGACTGTGTCGCTGCTCGAAGTCTTCAAAGATCTTTTACCCTCGTACAACATTTCGCAAGTCCAACCGGAAGGAGTCAAATGTTAGTACAAGTTCACACGTTTTTATATCAAAATTATTCCCGACTGTGATTCTTACACGAAACGCTTTGATTTTCAGTCAAGAAAGACACATTCAAATTACAAAATTACGAAGCTGTTCTACTGAGAAGCTACAAACAGTATCTACAGCGATTGGAAAAAATGGGCGGCAAGTTGAGGAAGAAAAAAGGCGACACTCGAATAATTGGAGAACGAGAAATTATTCTTGGCGAACTCGCGGTGCATTGCATGTGCGATCTTCTCACTACTCATCCGTATTTCAATTTCTCTGTCAACATAGCGAACTTCTTGTTACCACTTTTGGACAATAAGCGATCCAACATTAGAGAAACCATCGCCACGTGTTTCATGAAGATTTTTAAAGAGGACAAACGAGGCCAATTGTCCTTGACCGTGAGTTTAGCATTTTTTATCATCGTTGATTATTTATTTTATAAAAAGAGAAAAAATAATTTTCGAGTTTCTACAATTACGAATTTCTTCAGTATTTTATTTTCTTGACTGCAGATCGTTCGTCGTGTGAATCAGTACATTAAGCTCCGCGGTCACACGGTGCACGGTGAAGTGTTGTCGATACTTTTGGCACTCCGTATCAAGGACGTTGACCTGGACAAAGAACGAGACGAGGAAGCAAAACAGAAAAAGCTCATGAGCCACAAGCAGCGAATTCTCGCTCTGAGTAAACGTGAACGAAAGAAAAGCAAAAAATTGGAGGCGATCGAGCAAGAAATGCTGGAAACTAAAGCCGAAGAGAACAAGGAA
The DNA here is from genome assembly GCA_030522525.1 of Campopleginae sp. 14b. Lineage (NCBI taxonomy): Eukaryota > Metazoa > Arthropoda > Insecta > Hymenoptera > Ichneumonidae > Campopleginae sp. 14b. The sequence continues at coordinate 44,631 of JAPYYS010000127.1, forward strand.
ACTAAACAGAAAGTTCTCACTGAAATAACGAGTATCGTTTTCACGATATATTTTCGAATTCTCAAACAAGCCCCCAACAGCAAAGTGTTGTCAATCTGTCTCGAAGGATTGGCCAAATTTGCGCACTGCATTAATCTTGAGTTTTATCAAGATTTGGTTAACGTTATTGACGGCTTAATGCAACATGCGAATTTGGGATATAGAGAACAATTGCATTGCATACAAACTGTTTTCACGATTTTATCAGGACAAGGATCGGCCTTAAATATCGATCCCTACAGGTCAGTCATTCAATTATTTCGATACAAATTTTTTTTTACCAATAATAACTTTCCGTGGATCATATGATTTTTATGGTGTCCCGTAACCTTGAGATCCTTTTGGTCCTGCCGCTTGTATCTCATTCATTTGGAGAGAGAAAAACTGAAAAAAATTCGTTGCATTTGTTTTATTTTAAAAAAAACAAGATTTTGGAAAAAAATCGTGGCATGGGTCGAAAAGACCCACATGATCCACGGAGGTTTAATATTCGAGCCTAGAAACTGGAGTTCCGATTATAAATATAATTATTCCTAATAAAAATATTATTCACATTCCAATAACCTTCGCATTGAACTTCCTTCACAGTGTATGCCTAAGACTGACTGCATTTAATTATGGGAAGTCCAATCGCCGGTTCGTTTTGTTTTTTTTTTCAGATTTTACTCCCATCTGTATAAAAACCTGTTAACGGTTAACGCGGGAAAGAATCACGCAGATGCTGAGATAATAATTCGCACGCTCGTCGAGGTTCTCATCCACAGGCGAAAGCGAGTGACACAAAATCGTATGATCGCATTTATCAAGAGAATCGCAACGGTAGCATTGCAGTTACAACACAATGGATCCCTCGCTATTCTCGGTGTGATAAAAACGGTGATGCAGCTTGGAAAAAGTGCTGATATTCTTTTAGACACGGACATGAATACCGGTGATGGTTTTTATCAACCGGAGCTCGAAGAGCCGGAGTACTGTAACGCGCATTGCTCCGCTCTGTGGGAAATTGTTGCTCTGCAGGTAAGAATAGAAATTTTGTTTACGGTGATGGCCATTTTATTGCATACTTTTTGACCGGAAATAGAAACAAATAAAAATTTTGTTTTATTTTTTTTTCCATCTCATCGCAGAGGCATTATCACAGCGTCGTTCAAAAAGTAGCAAAAAATATAGCGTGGGGGGTGCCTGTAAGCGGCGAGGGAAGTTTACCGCCAGAAATTACGAAAATGTAAGTTTTTTTTCAAAAACTGTCATTAAATTTTCATCTCGTGGGTAGAAATACTTTGTTATGTAATTTTTCATCCTCTTAGACCTCCCGAAGAACTTTATCACGAATACGACCCAACCGGAGTTGTATTCAAACCAGCCGTGCCCGTCCCAAAGAAAGCCGCACCGAAAAAGATGGCGGGATCGCACGAATTCGCGAGAGAATCTGTAGAGAAACTTCTTCGAGAGATGGAAGATGAGCCAGTTTTTCCTGAAGGATATGTCGACTTTTATGACGCTATTCGAATAAATTGATTGAACGTTCTCGTTGTCTGTGCAAATTTTCCATAACAGAATAATAAAACAGAAGTATATTCCATGGTCACATTTCAAAATTCTATACCTCTTCCTGCCTTGAAGTTAAAATTTTTTATTGGCTCGTGGACGAGCGAAAATTGACCAATGGAAAGTCTCGTGCGGAGATTGAACTGCCAATGAAAAGGCGAATTTGCAAAATCATTGTATATGTGTACGCAGGAGATACGTGTGGCAAGCTCTTGTACCATGAATTGCACACATTTAGCGGAAATCCCCATAGCATAACGCTGAGCTGTCCGAGAAGGGGTGAAAAGTGAATTTTTGCAGCGCTGCTTTGTTTTTTCCACGAGAATCGCAACAAACAAGTGCACATAGTGAATGTGCCTTTTGAAAGTGATAAAATCGCGAGAAAACAGTAGCGACTGTAGATCTGAAGTTTTACGAAACGGAGGGTGAGAGAGAGTAAGAATTCGGGAAACTGTGTGGGAATAAAATAATAGTGTACCGTTGGGGAGAAAAAGAGTTGCGTCGCGAAATCGTTTCAACGTCGCGTAAGCCTTCTCGGCGTGATAGCAAAGATAAAAGTCTGTACGCGCGTGTGTATGCGCGCGTGTCTGTGTTGTGTGAAGGACCGTCCCAAAAAAATTGACGAACCCCCTCCTGCCTCCTCCCTTACCTTGGCCAAAATGCCAATGATCAATTGCTCGTTTGTCGTTCTGAAAAATTGCATAAACGCTCGTTACCTTCGCTGAGTCGGTGAGTCTGTCGGTGACGTAAAACTTTCAGCTTTCTCACCATCGTAAGTTGTTCAACTTTTCAATATTAAAAACAACAAAAAGATACAAATGAGGTTATAAATCTTCTCGTAACTGAGACAACTTTGGAAAAACTCTCGATATATCCTTATTTTTCGAGAACTGACGAATTATTCCGAGCGACAACGTCTCCGCATCTTCCAGCCAAAAATTTTCGATAAAACACTTAAAGAAAAAAAACAAAAACTACAACAAATCTTTTCACGAATCCTGAGCGACTCACGAACGTCGTATGGCCAAAATAGACACCTTAGATGGTAGAGCCTAAGAGGATCGACCTGTACAGGGCTAGACGAAGAGGCAAAACGAGAGGAGAGCCTTGCGCCCTTAAGAATTTTCAATTCTCGCAACCACGGCTTTCACAGAGATGGTTGGACTGGCGGGCGGGGGAGGTCATCTTTATCCCTCGCCTCCGATGCAGCCTAACACCGAGCGTAAATATATCCTTCAACAATGAAACACAAACTCCAACACTCCGCCTCGTTTTATTAATTAAAAATTCATGCAATTACTTTCCAGTGAGAGAAATGACAGGAATTACGCCCAGTGCTCCTACGAGCGCGGACGCTTGTCTCAGTATAGTCCATTCGCTCATGTGTCATCGTCAGGGAGGCGAGAACGAATGTTTTAGCAAACGTGCCATTGAATCTCTGGTCAAAAAGCTCAAAGTTAGTAAAAACTATAACGAAAAACAATTCTAATAATTCTATCAGTTCATGATCGTTTATTTGAAATGGTGTTTTCGATTATTCGCAGGAAAAGAGAGACGAGCTAGACAGTCTAATAACTGCAATAACGACGAATGGTGCGCACCCAAGTAAGTGCGTAACGATACAGAGAACCTTGGATGGAAGATTGCAAGTAGCGGGTAGGAAGGGTTTTCCGCACGTGATATATGCTCGAATATGGAGATGGCCGGATCTCCACAAAAACGAGCTCAAGCACGTGAAATACTGCCAATTCGCGTTCGATCTCAAGTGCGATTCCGTGTGCGTCAACCCTTATCATTACGAGAGAGTCGTGTCGCCAGGAATAGGTATATAGAGTAATAAAATCCAAAAAGAAAAAGGATGCTAAAGCTTTGCGCCGATCGATTAGATCTTCTTATTTTTAACAAAAATTACGCTGAGTCCGCATTTTCTGAATTTTTTTCTCATTTTTCTACTGAAATTTTTGCACGAAATTTGACGAGTTTTTTGCCCGGCTTATCGCCATTACCTCCTAATATTGAGGCCAAAAAAATGTCTTTTATATTTCATTATCGTGTGGAAAGTAACGTGTGAGCGCTTCTTGATTTAATTTCTTATGATTTATCATTTTTATTTACTTTTTATTATTTTTTATCACTGTTGCATTGGTGTATGACGAAATGGGGTTGTTTCCCCCGCACAGACCCGTTTTTTACAGACCTATCAGGCCTCACTCTACAATCCGGAGTCGGTGTAGGACCCGGCGGAAGATTAGTCAAGGATGAATACACGGTGGGCGGTGGTGGTGGCGGCGGAGGAGGCGGCAGTTCTGGCGCCGGGGTTGGCGTCTCCTCCGGTATGGATGTCGATGGCGAGATGAATCAGACGATACAACATCATCCACCACCTCAACAACCTCCACCTAACAATCAACAACAAGCTCAACAAACATTCATACCCGGCTTACCCGCTTCTAACACGAGTGAGTCTTCATTCCAATCCATTTGCCAAATTTATCGCAGTTCCAATCATGGTTTGAAGGATATTTGTCTGTGCATTATCGTCGTTTTTTCGATTATATGTTATTTCGAAACATGTGCATGCACAGGCTGAAATTTACGGCGGAATTCACAAGGGAACGTGAAAAAATCACCACGGTGAAGTTTGCAACCTTGGAATGCCACGGAAACTGATTATTTTTATAGTAAAACCTCAAATTTCCAAACAGAAACCTTTAACGATAACGCGACGATCTTCTTTGTCAAGGGAAAATAATAAAGAGAAAAAAATAGTTCCTGTCGCATTCCAACGATAGAAACTTCAGTATTATGAAAAATTATCGTCGTTGGGTGCAGTTAAAGTTGGAGGTGTTGGAAAGCAAAAAATTTTCCGTCTGTTCTTATAGCAATCCTCTAAAACTTAGATGTTATATTAGGGATATTGAGAAATTATAAAATCGAGTGGAATTTGGGGTTTATCAAGTTTTATTCTTCTTGAGAGCTCAACTTCGTGGAAGAAAATCAAATTACAGGCTCGAAAGGAACTGAATTTCCGTTGCTTTCTAACAATGAAAACTTTTATGCCATCGGGACTTTGCGGAAATGAAAAAAGACTCGGGGAAGTGCACAAACTTCTTATGCGTATTCAATGTTAGAAAATTATTGTGTATTGCTGTCAGTTTGATTTAAAATATTTTGAGTGGCTTAGGTGTGCAATGATTCGTTTTTAATGCAATTTTAATTCACGTTGGATGGACTCGAGGAAGATTAAAGAAAAACGTCTTCCCTCATATTCGAATTTTCGCCGCTACTTTCTTCATATTCAATTATCATTTTTCTTATTTTGCTATTTTTTCGTTTGCCTTTATTATCGTTATATCTTGCACAGCTAGTGGTGAAAGTATGTTCGGCGGTGGCGGGGGCGGTAACGCTGTCAATCCGCACACCAAACTCGAGGATAATAATTGTCCGAGGCAGACATGGATCCCGACTCCTCATCACTCGACGTCTCGTAATATGCATCATCGTACGTATGAAAAAAAAATGCAGTTGCTCGTTTGCGCTATTATTCTTGTGATTGTGTATTTCTGCCTTCAGTTCGATCTGTCTTCTATGTTCGTTTTTTATCCTGTAATTCTCCGACGACTTATTAATTGCCCGAATCAAAGAAAATATTTGAAAATTTGTCCATGGCCCTGTAATTATTTGTTTGTTTGATTAATGTCCGTTGCTAATTATCCCAGCCTATCCTGGAAGGACGAAAAAATGTTATTCAAGAAAATATTCAATATTCGATCAAATAAAATCCTGTAGACGCGTAAAGGACTCCTGAGATTGTTACAATGAAGGAATGTTGAGTATTAATGGGCATTACCTTAGGAATGGGCACGAGGTGGACGCTCGTGGTAACGTCCAGCGCCCAGAATAGAGTTTCTAAGGAGAATGCTTGCAACTTGAGATAAATTCGAGTTTTTCTAAATTCGGACCTGTGTGTAGTCCCTTAACGAAATTTTGAAAGCCCTGAACTGAACGGAGCCCAATTTGTTTTCCCCTAAATTCTCCATTAATTTAGTTTTCACAATATTTCGAAATTCATCGATTGATTTCATAGCTGTCGTACATCCTATGAGCCATGGAGTAGGGAATCCGCAGCAAAGTTTAAACGCGTCAGGAACAAGTGGCAGCGGTGGAGGACAATTGCTCAGTCCAACTCAGGGACAAACCAGTGAAACGTTTTACGGGACGACTACGCCGCCCCAGGATCTCAATCAACCAGCCACAAGCGTCGAAGCACTCGCAGCTTCTCTCGGTGGTACCCAAAGCTCTCCCGTCTCGCCCGTTCATCTTCACCATCAAAATGGCTTTGCTGTTGCCACTGCCGCCAATCCTTACAACACCGGTGCTCCTCAATGGACCGGTGCTAATACTCTTACTTATACACAGAGCATGCAACCGCCTGATCATCGTCACCTTCGAGCTACTTCCTACTGTAAGTATAACAAAGGACGTATGTCCAAACGTCAACAAGCGCGACTTACACCCTTCCGACTCTAAGAAACTGCGGAATCAGAAAAGTGTCCCAAATCTCGCGACCAAAATCCTCAATGCTAGATTTCTCTGGATCGGTTGGACAGATTCTGTCATTTCGTTATGAATTCCGAACATTCGTTTAATGATGAAAAAAAGCAGAAAGATTGAGTGGCTGTTCAATTTTTACATAAATATTGTAGGGGGTGGCCATGGTGGCGAAGTTGCTGGCAGTATAGGGGGTTTGTTGTCGACTCAACCACCGCCAGAGTATTGGTGTTCGGTCGGCTACTTTGAGCTCGATACACAGGTTGGCGAAACGTTCAAAGTTAGCAGTGGATGTCCAACTGTTACGGTCGATGGTTACGTCGACCCGAGTGGTGGCAACCGTTTTTGTCTCGGTGCTTTGAGCAACGTTCATCGTACGGAACAGAGTGAAAAAGCACGCCTTCACATAGGTCAGATATTGATTATTTTTTCTTCGCTTCTCTTTGATTGAAAAAATTTTGAAATTTCGATTTCGATCGTGGGATTAAAGTTTGATGGGAATTTGATTTTTCGAATTGCAGGAAAAGGGGTCGTTCTTGATCTACGAGGCGAAGGTGACGTATGGCTTCGATGTCAAAGCGACCATAGCGTTTTTGTTCAATCGTATTATCTGGATAGAGAAGCTGGACGAGCACCTGGTGATGCTGTTCATAAAATTTATCCAGCGGCCTACATAAAAGTTTATGATCTGAGGCAATGCCACAAACAGATGAGAGGTCAAGCGGCGACGGCGCAAGCTGCAGCTGCTGCTCAGGCAGCCGCAGTCGCAGGGCACTTGACTCATGGTGCACCAATCACGAAGAGTAAGTTGCGTCTTGAAAACCTTGTCCGATGTCTCATTTCGTTAGAATGTGTGATCTGATTGAACTTTTGCAATACTAAAAAGGTCTAAGCGCAGCGGCTGGGATCGGAGTCGATGATCTTCGTCGCTTGTGTATATTACGCTTGAGTTTCGTCAAAGGCTGGGGCCCTGATTATCCGAGACAAAGCATCAAAGAAACGCCGTGTTGGATCGAGGTGAGCGACCAAAAAGTAGACATTCAGTGATTTTCTCCGATTTTTATTTTTTTTTCAAACATATTTTCTTTCAATTTCTTTCAAACCCTTATTACGGAATAAAATGTACTTCGTCTCATCTAACGAATTTTCCATCTCAGGTCCATTTGCATCGGGCTCTTCAGCTACTCGACGAAGTTCTGCATACAATGCCGATTGATGGGCCACGTGGAATCGAATAGGAATAAGTGCATTTAGGCGTAGGGCTCGAAGCAAAAAGATAACAGAAAGAGTTTAGAATTGGACGATCAGGTATGACGAACAAAAATTTTCGGAGCTCGATTGAACAAGCGCAAATCTCAACAAGCGTAAGTCTCGAACAAGCGCAAATCTCGAAGGGCAACAGAAAAAAAAACCTTGGACTAATGACGAAAATTTTTTTTTGACGTCCGATCCAGTGAGAAGTTATACATTTTACACGTAACATGAACGACGCAGCGCGAAGTACGTGTAGCGCCATGGCCTTTTTTTACAAGACAAACGTACAAAAAGTTATAAAAAAAAAAATAAAAAAACAAAAATTTCGCGGTCTCGTATAATGAGAAATTGAAAAAAAAATGAGTCTTATTTTTCATTCGCGTGCAAAATTATTTTTAAAAATCGAAGAATTTTGAATGAATATGAGAGAATGAAAGTTCGGAACTGGCGAGATTATATTTTATTAGACAGCAATGAAAAAACCGCAATCTCAAAAAATACAAACGAGAGTGAATAAATTTTTGAATAGAAAATATGGCAGCAAAAATAAGGCAGCAAAGATAAAAACGCTGGTACGAAAGGTTAATTATTGAAGAAACGAGTCGCGTCGAGCTATCGCGAATCACTAATATCGAATAATCCGTTTTCTTCTGAAATTAAATTTGTGAAATAGCCTTAACGATATGAAGAAAAAAATACATAAATAATATGCGTTGTACGTTAATATTAATAGGAATTTTAAGCTCAATAATGTTAACAGGACGAGGAAAAAGGCGAGATATCGCCCTGACCGGAGGAGAAAGAGAAGGGAAAAGAAAGCGAATTGGTGGCAGGTGTAAATAATCGAGAAAACATGAATGTTATCTTGATCAGGGGCAGGGGAGGGTCCTCGAAAATAATGGAGAATAAAAACCGGTACTAACGATCGCGACATTCGCATCGACATATTGCGTGTAGACAAGCCCTAAATGTGTAATACATTATATAATAGTTTGCAACCAAAAAGTAACGATACTTTCAGGACTTGGTTGACATTCTGACATCTTGTTGGTTTTATTTTTTATTCGTCCGTTCATTCGAACTTTTTTTTAGAAAATTATATTAATCATCTTAATATTATGATTCGTTGTTGTCGTTGGAGGCAAGCCAAAGTGCGGTGACGAGGAAAGGCCGTCATTTTCACATACAACGCAATTTTGTTACTTTTTTTTTTTAACGCTATTAACTTTCTTCCAACGAACAATTGATTTTATTACGTGTACCTATTCATATTGACTGTTTACCTGCCGTCTTATTATTATTATTATTATTATTATTATTATTATTATCATCGCTATTACGTATTCGTACAAAATATTCTTATACGATATTTGATATATAATTATCGGGTAAAGCGAAAGAGTTGACCAAATTTTACACCCACAACACATTAACACAGATATTTAAATACCGATATTAATTATTGTTAACGGAAGGAAGGAAATGATGTGGGGCAAGGAAAAGGGCGGGATATATCATCGCTAGACATTATTTGTGGTAGACGAGAATCGTTATTATCGCTTGTTTTTTTTTTTTTTTTCTTTTAATCGTTTTAATGTGAATTCATTATTATAATATTATGAAATTTTTTGCTGTGTTGTAAAGGAGTAGAGATTATACCGTAGTTGTTTTTTCTCGTTTCTCTCTCATTATTATTATCATTATTATTATTAAAAATTATATATCCCAGGTTTTTTTTGAGAATTGGGTGACATCGCCGTTAGACGCTTACACGCGATATACGATTTTGATACGTACTTTGAATATGAAACAAGAAAATATATATATATGTAACAACTCTTTGATACGCGTAATGAATATTTTTTGGTCGTTTTATTTTTGGTTTTATTTTTCAAGCATGGAGGTTGGAAAATTATGTTGCCATTACGAAGGTCTGTAGATAATTTTTTTTGCAGGGAGAGGGGACAGAAAATATTATTAATCAAGATAGTAATTCTAAATACTCTTTGGTGAAAAGTTTGCGAATAATGTTAATTATCTATGAATTGCACGTGTGGGATAGCTAACAGCTGACATACATAGATGTATAAATATATCCATATATTTGTGAATATATTTATAAATATGTGTGTCCCTGTGTGCGTGTGCGTGTGTGTGCGGGTAGCGTGGGTGTGCGTGTTTAAATAAAACTGGATAAAACGACGGAGAAGATAAAGCGGATGTGCCATCTCTTTCATACTTTAATGTACACCGAAATATCAGGAAATTAGAATGTCTAGAATTTTTCTACGAGAACTTGTATTTTTTATCAGGCTCAGAAAATGTCGAAAGCCCAATTATGAATTTAATGAAGTTTGGGCCCTATGCCCGATTTTACAGAGGACAAAATAATAAGGAATTATAGAGTTATACTCCGTAACACATTATATATATATAGTTATTAACATGAATGAACAAAACCGAACGTATAGGTTTAAATCTCTGTTCGAGTGCACCACGCATTTGTATGCCTATCTCTTAAGTAGCTATATTAGACGTTGTTACTATATTAATGCAAACAAAGAAACAAACAATTGTTGTAGCACTTGGCCATAAGGATGAGATTCAGGATGAGGGAGAGAGAGAAAGACGCACATTTATTTGAATTTGTTGAATAAAACTTGCGTTATTGGGAGATACTATCAGGCCTGGTTCAAACTCCGATATGGAACTGACCACTCTACTCGGTATCCAATACTTGTGATCGAGACCACTGACAAAACCATCCAGCTAAACATCCATTATCTTTATAGTCCAGAACAAACAAATGTCAACATGATATATTATTGTGCAATAGTTTACCGTATCCACTCATACTAAGAAATACCATTGCTCCAAAGTAAATTATTACGCGAAACGTGCTTTCACTCAACTGAGAACAAAAAATGCCGAATCACTCGAAAAGAACGACAAATAATCCATTTCCTCTGAAAATTCATTTTTTGCCATCACTACGCGCGAGTACGATTCGCTACTAAATTAAAGCAATTTTTCTTTTATAATCTTTTAAATTTTTATCGACATGGTGAATCATAAGAGCACAGCTCACTTCATTAAATTCATTAATTTTCAAAAAATAACAATTTTTAGTCAATTTTATCATTTCAGCTCGCAATTTTCTTTTCTCCACTATTTTTCATTAATGCTCATTTTTATTTTTCCATATACGTTCGTATTTTTGCAAGATTTTTCTTTATTTAGAATTCATTGAACTTGTGCGATGTCTCGATTGTTTCATTTTCCCCGAATATTTTTACGGACATCGGCAATTATTGCAAATTACAATCGACAAACTGTTGATAACATTTCTCACCATTAGTGGAAGTTGTCATTGGAAAATTGCAGTAAATAACTCCGTGCATCTCTGTCTTTTCACATCGCCTTTTTACCAGCGAACCCGCCAATCAATACCTCGATAATCAACGTCGTACGGCGGAACCTCCGTTATTTAAACTATTTTTACTTGTAACTCACAGACCTGACATTAATTACAAACACGGGCAGTTGTTTGGGAATGAAGGAAAAATGTTACAGAAATTTTGGCCGCTGGACTGCAATAAAATGGAACATAATAAAAAAATACAAAATTTAATTGACGACCGAAATATTTTCTTCGACTTCACACTCCGAAGGTTCCGTCGTATTTCGTCGAACCTGAGACTCGAAGACTTGTTTCTGGAAGCTAGGATAATGAAACGCAACTCCTAATTGCGAAAGGAACACATAACAGAGAGAATATGAAGCTACAACGGATATAATCTTGAATAGGGTTGTGCGAACAATTAACATTATTAATTAAGCGAGTGACAAGTTGGACTGTAAATTTAATATATACTTATGAAAAACCCATTCGCGTCGTTTCCACGATTATTGTATCCTCGTCAAAGGAAAGAAAAAGGAAATAAAGAAGAAAGAAAGGACAAAAGTATACTCCGGACTGCAGGATTTAGTAGAATCTGCTCTCGCTGTAATAAACGCGTGGATAATTATGTTTCCGTCATGTGAAAAAACTGTATGTCACCGCCGACTATGCCAAAGATGTTTCGACGATTTAATATTTAAACGGATCAACAACACAACAATCATATATATGAGGAACCTTTTAAACAAAAATATGAAAAAACACGCCTTCACACAATTCATTTCACCATAGCATAAAATAACTTTAAGACGAACTGTAAAGGTATACAAATGTCCATTATCATCGATAATAAACTGTGACGTGATGCGCAAAGACGAGAAAAAAAAACGAAACGGGATCAGTGATTTGCGTTCGTTCGTATATTAATGTTTTTTTTTTTTATTTTCATTTAAGTTACTTGTGTATGGGTAATATACAAAAAATAACAACTTGTACCTGTGGTTGGTTTTTGTTAATTGGATTTATTGCTCAGCACGTAATCTTTCTCTCGTCGACGTTTCTTTCTCCGGTGGTTCGTATTTACCCTCGTATCTGTTGCCCTCTGTGTCGATTGCAGCATTATGATTGACCACGTTACCGAGAGCTTCTGCGATCGCCTGATCGATCGTTGCCGCCGTAATAAACGTGGGAGCTTCCATCTTTGCTTTTCGTACTTTCTCTTCTACTTGCTCCATCAACATTTCATCCCTTTTCTCTTTCTCTATAATATTCTTTAACGTTAACTCCTTACGCGCTTCCAATGCCTCAGATTCACGCTTCTCTCTGAGCTTCGCCACTTCCTTGTTCCATTCGTCGTTTAATTTCATACACTCCGCATAATCTTTTATTTCCGATGCTCTCACCACTTCTTTGTCAAATTGGACCATACCTTGTGCCGTTACCTGCATGAAGTATCGTCTGAAAAAGAGCTGCGCATTAATACATCAAGTTTTTTTTCAAAATATCTAGGCAAGTGCATTTCTTAGTGTTTGACGCCAAATCAAGATTTTTCCACAAATTATTCTCAATTATCATTTTCTCATTACCTCAAGGACTCTCGATACGTTCTATAATTATTGAACAATCGCATGATCTCTGCCATCTCTTCTTTTGGAACGACCGGCCTCACCGGAACTCTGAAAATTTTCGACTTTGCCGTACCCAACCACAATGGTTTCCTCCATCGTAAGGTTTGTGAGTGCACGACATTCAGGCCGAGGAATTCACGGGCTATCACCGGCCGGGTTACGAGTGCTCCGTTAACCAGAGATATCATTGTCCCAAGTGTTCTCGATCGACTCGCGAGATAAATTAAAAACTAAGAAATCGAAGAATTATCAATAACTTGACACTTTTTTTGAGATGCGTTCCCCGCAATTGTTGCAACGATTTTGTTGATTACAAGGATTACTCAGTTCCGGCAAAGAGGTAAAACAAACTCAATTTTCGATGAAAGTACACGCAACAAATAACTGCAAGTGACTTTTACCTTTCAATGTTGATAATCGCTGATTCGACAGTATAAATAAATTCTCATGACATCACAGGCATTCGAACAATTTCTACAAAATATTATTCATTTCATTTTGACGACGAAAAGCGTTGAATTTCTGGAAAAGTGAGGTTAGGAAACCTCGTCTTCGGACTTTAGCAGGCAGCGACATCGAGGACCATTTATGTGATGGAGAATCATATTTCGTTTTTCCTGCTGCTCCATGGGGTATAGGCGATTGCGGAGGATTTAAATAAATTTTGACAAAAGTTACAATTATCGTTCTATATATTTTGAAAATATTACAAACTGCGATTTTAACAAATAATATGTCCGTCGGATGTATAAAGAAAAATACATAAATAAAATTAAGTTGTAAACGATATACCGCATTCCCCATAGTTTCTCGTGCTGAAATTCAACATCTGCGCCTATTCATTGTGTGTTCTTACGTTTGTTTTTTCAATTTTTCGTGTATTTTAAAAATAATCTAACGTAAGACAGTATGTGCGAATACAAATATGAAGGAAACATTATTCGATACATTTTCTCTCCGGTAACAAGTATAAAAATACATATCGTGATAATGACCAACAATAAAGATTCTGAAAAATTCAATAAGTCGACGCGAACGAAATGATTAATTGTTCAGTCAATACTTCATACTTTTGGGCTATTCAAACGTTATCAAATTTCGACCAATTCTTTTACATGCTGGAAGCATGTAGGGATCTGCGAAATGAGCATTTTCGGAGTAACGAAATCCTTGTTTTTTTTCTCAACCAAATAGAAAGAATGTGAATGAAAATAACAAGTTTTTTCCCTAGAGTTACATGATAAAATTTGCGATTCGAGTTGATTTTTAATAACTATTTTGATTTTCCCCCTATAAAACCATGGGAAATGGTTTGAAATTCAAAAAATGCTCATTTCTCTGTTGAGTTGTTAGTTAGAAACGATTCATACGCGTATTAACGATATAACATACATCTGCGTTGTGGAAGTAAAATAAGTTATTATTAATCTAGTAGAAAATATCTATAACGAGTGTGTGAAAATTGAAAATGTTTTCTATACGTATCGATGATCCTTATGTCCTTTTTATCTCACTATCTACTTCGGTTATTATTACTTAAATACTCACGTATTATATTTAATATCAGTTTCATGTGAAAATCTCGACGATTTATTGTTTGTTACGCGCGCGTCTTCGGAATCAGACACCTCGAGCCTTTAATGTAAACGAAAGTATTGGTTTGATGTTGTGAGCCAATGGAAGAGCTGACCAACAAATGACATCGCGTGTCATTCGTCTTGATATTTATTAAGATATCATTCATTAGGTATATGTACAAGACGTTGCTGATACGCAAAAATATGCAAGAAAAACGGTAATCGGAACGCTCGAGTTGAGGAAACTCGAAAAAAAAAAAGAGAAAACGCGAACGACGCGATGCCTCTTCATCGTATAATGCATAAATCAAATGCGTGCGTGTATGGGTCAACAATGCATTCTGACAAATGAAGATTTTCATTTCGTACGTTATGTAGAAATCAGAAAAAGTGGCCACGTTTTTTTTCATCCTTATTTATGATGAACTTGTTAACCATTCAAGATTATTGTGCTTTTTCTAATCGTTTGACCAACTAATCGTTGATGATGCGCCGATATTTTCGATTCGGTGGAAATACCTCTTCCTCTTCATCCGCTTCTGCGGATAGAAATGGATCGTCGCATGCGTAGTTTGGTGCCCACTTCAACAACAGCTTCTCGAAGAACTCCTCGAGATTCCGGGCTTCCTGATACACTTGTGATTCAACCTGCTTGGCCATTCACCAATTATTAATCATGAGCTTTGTACTCGAGGCAAAAATTCAATCCGAGAACGTCGTGTTAGGCGGTTTTTTTCACTTACGGGATTATATGTGAAGGCATTTTTGAACATCAGTCTAATGTCTGCCAAGACTTGTCGCAAATCGGTGTAATGATTCGGATGATCTGGTTTCAGTTTGTCTTTGATTATGTCTAGAGCTATGGGTCTCTTGATTATCCGATGATACTCCACTATCTGCTGGCAGAAACATCCAGTAGAATCTTTTAAATCGAAAGTTCGTCGACAAGAAACATTTATCAAAAGAATTTTTTTGAAACTTCCTGTGAATGCTTTGCAGCTCATTTATCCCGATACCAATTTATCACTCGCATCACCAATTAAAGAGGATCACACGTGTCACTCGTGAATCAAAAACGCAACTCGACTGTTTTTCTTTTTTCTTATATTCATTTTTGGTTTGGAAAGTTGAAATCATGAATCTCCCAAAGAATACAATTAGTTGCAAGGGAGTGCCTCGAAAGTGTGATTTTTCTACATCGTTCTGTTGAAAAATATTTCCAGCAATGAGCACGGTATTTTGTCCATGTTATTTCCAAATTGCAACCCTCGAAATTGGAATTATCGTTTACCATTAGATCCGCGCGATCTTCCTTAATGAGGACATTATTTGGTTTTTGAATTTTTTTAAATCATAATGAAACAAACCTCTGGAGAAACGACTTCACGAAACGGTAGACTTTGTTCATACTGGCAGTACAACTCGAGTACGATTCTCTGAGCTATCCTCAATTCCCTTGCACTCATAGCGTTTGGTTTTTTTTCGATAGGCGGATCTTCCGAGCAATCTAAAACGTTCGTACACAGCATACACTGCCACGTTTCGCTTTCACTGAAAACAAATAGACACGTGTGATGAGGATAGTTGATTATAAACGATACAAAATAAATTTGCAACATTTCGAGATTCTAGGCAAGTTCACTGGATTCGTGTTGAACACAAATAGCCGAAAACTTACTCTGGAAAAGTTTTCAAACTCGGTATGTGGCAGTAGAGATGAAAGACTTTTGGGCATTTGTCGCAGCAAAGAACCGCATCGCCGCCATCCATGCAAACTGCGCACCAATCTTCGTTGGGATCGTCTTTCGCCATTGCTGTTGAATTATCTCGAAGAGAAGAAGAAGGTTAATGAATGGTGTGACGTGGAAAAGCGACAATGGATCAGAGGACTCACGATATTGCGGCATGAATTTTGAATAAAGTTGATTTATAAACTCACCAGATGAGCCATCGCCCAATGAATGCAAAGCTTCGTCAGTTGAGCTATCGACTTGAGTAGAATCGAGTTGATTTTTTTGTGCCTCGGGTATGACGACAATGCCATTGGAGTCTAATTTGGCGATGGTGAGCATGAGGTCGTTGAGTGATTTCTGGCAGAATTTATCCAAGTTTTTTTCGGTCTCGTCGGCAGTTTTTCCGGGCGGTATAGGGCTCGGAGTTTTGGGTACTGACGAGGTAACAGCAGGTCCGATGGTGGCGAGAGTTTGCGAAGGAGGCGAAGGTTCACCGGTGGATCCGGTGTTGGTGGGATTGTACTTTTGAATATTGTTGTTGGTTTGTTGTATGAGTAATTGTTGTTGAGAATGTTGCAGGTTTTGTTGGGCCTGGGGTAGTTGTTGTTGCTGGTGTTGCTGCTGTTGCTGCTGGGTTTGGTGATGTTGTTGTTGCTGTTGTTGGGCAAGAAGTTGGGCTTGCTGTTGTAGCTGTGGTTGTTGTGGAGGTTGTTGATTTTTGAGGGTAATTTTATAAGTATCGTTAGCTAGAGAAATAGGAACTGGCGGTGGTACAGTCGAATTACGTGACCCGCTGTATGGAAGGCAATGATTAGCAGTTTGTGGTATGTGCCAACGTGGCATGGAGCCTAATTTCATATGATAATTCATTTCCGCGAGGCTGGGAGGTACGGCCCCGGTCGAGCATTGTTGTACGCGTCCCCCTGACGCCAGGGACGGATTTGTCGGTTGATAAGTCTGAATCTGTGGTCCTCTCTGTTGAAGATTGCTCGCTGGATATCGATAGCCCGGGGGTAATTTGTAAGGCACGTGATTCGGGGCTGGACGAAAGGGCGGCGGTTGATTGTGAGCTAAGAGACCACGCAAACTTGCGTTTTGTTGGCTCATCGGATCAAGATGAACCTGTTGATGAGGATGCGTTGAGGAGGTCACCTGCTGTTGATGACAACCACCTAGAGGTCGTTGTTGCATCATCAGCTGCTGCTGCGAAGTTTGCGGCATGCGTCCGTTGTAACTCACGTTTTGTGGCATACGCTGAGGCAACTGCGTCTGAGGAGATGTTCGCGGAACCACATTCAACACTCCATAATTATGCGCTTGTTGTTGTTGCTGGATCGCAAAGCTCTGACTATGCTGAGATTGCATTTGCGCGATTTGCGCTTGTTGGATTTGAGAGGCTGGATGAATTTGTGGATTATGTTGTTGCTGCATTTGTTGCTGTTGCAATTGTTGATGATGCTGTTGCTGCTGCTGCTGCTGTTGTTGTTGTTGTTGTTGTTGTTGTTGTTGTTGTTGTTGTTGCTGCTGCTGTTGTTGTATTTGCTGAGCTTGTGATTGGCCCTGTGGCTGTTGCGGAGCCTGTTGCTGTTGCAATCCCGAAGCTTGTTGATGCACTTGCAAGTTAATAGGCTGGTACGTATTTTGTTGAACACTGTTATTAGCCTGTGGCGTCACCGACGGAACTTGCAACACCGGTGTACATCGATCCGACGCTGAAGCAGAACCTCTCGACGCCGACTGCTGCCTCGATTCCGAGGATGCTTCCGTTATTGGGATCGTTGGCGTTCCTGATCCCGAAGCCGGCGACATCGAACGATACACTCTCCCGTCCACTACGATCGCACCGATCGATGACACGACTGGAAAATAAGCATAGACATTTTTTGTCAAGATTTTTCGTTCACGGATCGCTTGATTTTCTACCATTCAAACTAACTCGCTCACCTTTTATCAAATCCGGCACTTTCTCCATCGACAAATGAATTCGCACTGGTATTTCCGGATTTGGAATATCGGCTCGTCGATTTTTGATTCTCTGCAGATGCCCTGTCACGGACCTGCGATTTTTTTTTCGAATATTATACTGTGATGCAAATATTTTATTCCCGTTTTCCTATTGACTCTCCACGGATCATACGATTTTTTATCGCTGACGTTTGTAATTGTGACAATTTGTCGAGCATCAATCAAACGCTCGGCCACGTTCACACGACCATTTAACAGCAAGCAAGCTTTCCATAGTCGTTGCGTTTGTTTTATTTTTAAATAATGCCGTTGGAAAAACAAGACTTCCAAAAAAAATTTGTCGGCCGGATCGAGAATTTTGAATACTTCATGGAAAATACGATTCGAGTTTTTTCGGAGAGGTATAATCTTTGCGCATTTTGTCAATTACCTTTTGCTGTACAAGAGTTCCATGTCCGAGCCTTTCTCAAGAGCATGTGTAACAAACTGGATACAATGATCCGTCAGCTTGGACAACTGATCCAAAGCAATTTTTTTCTCGTTCAAGGTACTTTGCTTCTGGTCGCATACTTCATTCAATCTCATGACCAACTGCTTCCCTCGTGTGTTGATCGCGTTCGTTAGTCTGTTCAAGAACATTTCAAGCTTTTCAAATGTCCGGAAAACTTAATAGCGCTGCTGAATTCTGCTGATTTTTCTTTTTCAAATATTCGTTCACGTCTCATGAAGGAAAAATTAGAAAAATTGCATGAAAAAAGGTGAATACTATTTTTTTTCTTTTTCTCACTCAAAACGGTTCTTAGCTGACGATTCCTGGGACGGCGAGATGGATTAAGATTATGATATTGAAAATACATGGACAAGTATATCAAGGTGGGCGTTCAAGACTAGTTAAGATAAATCTTTCGGGGCAGCTAATAAGAAAATTAATAAAAAAGATAATCAGGTTTTTCATTGACTTACTGCACAACCATTTGTGTGATGTCTTGTACGAGGGACTTTTTTTTATCCAGAATAAGGACCTGACGATCTTCAATAACTTTCATTGCACTCTTGAGCAAAACTCTTTTGTAACTGTGAAAAAAAAAGTAAGACAGGACATGAGAAATATTACTAGAGCGATCGAGTATTTGGATAAAATAAAAATTTGTCTCTTCGATATTTCCTACCTAACTTCCTTAAGCAAAGTCGCCACTGAACTTCTTGTTTCAGCCGCGATTTCATGGATGAATTTGTATTTGTGATCGCGATGATCGCTAAGTTGACAATCTCGACACGTTAGCCTGTCGCAAGTTTGACAAAAAAGAGACAACTGCTCGTGTGGATGAACTGCGCAAAATAAATAACTGGGAATTTTTTTATCTCCTTTCTTGGAACTGTCGGAATAATTGGCAACTTCGTCTTTAGGCTTGATTGTGTGATCCTTGGTTATTTTTAGCCTCTGATGAGCCTGTCATTTCATTTTTTTTATCATGAATCAAATCTTATTAAAATTCGAATGTCAATGAGTTTCGTCAATGAGAGACGAGGTAAATTTTACATCAAAACACTCACCAAAACACAATTTTCACAGATAAATTCTTCGCACTCTACGCACCAGCTCGTAGCTGTGGCGTTGTCGTGACAGCTAGTACATTTTTTGTCTTCCTCTGTGTCTTTGCCGTCATCGTCCATACCTTGATTGCAATCATCTTCGACGAATTTAGAATGAAACCTATTGTCTATGAGATTTTGAGTTTGACTCGCAACGTTGCAAATTTGACAGACAATGACGTTGCTTTCTACTAAAACAAACAGGAGAAGTGTCCATTCTAGGATTAAGGACTTTGGAAAATTTCGCAATAAGAAATTATGTTAATTATGAAATATTCCAAAATGATGGTAAAAGTAGAAAAATAAAAAGAGAAATAATGCTGTGCAGGTTTTTCGATATTTTTATTAAGAATACGAAGATTTTGCAGCGATTTTAAGGTGTAAAAGTTGGCACGTCAAAAGCGGCCGGAGAAACAACTTTCACATGAAACTCGCGGAAATTCACGTAACAACACGGCGATTTCGTTACTCCATTTTTCTTCGATGCAGTATTTTTATTCACCAATTGTTTTACCACAAACCCAGGATGTTATAAATTTGTGTGCCAGATTAAGAATGGATAAAGGGTAAATAGTGAAATATTGCTTACGCAGAACATCCGCGTCCACCGAAGTATTGGAATCGGCGAGTTTGTTGTTGACGCACGCCGAGCAAGCAGCGTGAAGACATTCCAAAAGTTTCGAGTCCTCGTCGCACGTAAATTGCTTGTCACAGAAGACGCACTTGTTGAGAAACGCACGATTTTCATGTTCCTGACTCTCGGGTGTACACTCGTTTCTTCGCTCGTTATCGTCATCGGTGCAAATAGTTTGCAAATGTGTCTGTTGAGAATCCTGGTTGCCAGAGGATTGATCCATAGGCTCTTCCTTCACCATAGCTCCGGAAACAAGCGTCGAAATTTCACCAACTCGCGACTCCATATTTACTGATTTCTTATTTTCCTCAAACACCCGCGTAAAAAATAAATTAAAAAAAAACGGTATTTAAAATTCTCCCCTTCTATTTGGAGATTCGACACTCTCCGTTATTCATGACTTTGAATGATAAACATTCATTTGTTCAGGCTGCGCCATCGTGAAGAAAGCCATCTAACGCGATGTACGATCGCTAATTAGGTTTGGCGCGAGTGAAATGTTCTGCATTCTATTTTCAAGGCGAATTTTCATCGCAGCGATTTTTTCATAATTTCTTATAAAAAAAGGAAAATGTTGATAATCTGTTCAAATTTGACGGGACACATAGCTGCGTCACTCCAGCATCGTTATCGAGGGTGAGCTACACGTTTGATAAGTTCAAATATTGCAAATTATGTCGCCAAATGCAAACAGACCTTCGAGCTTTAATGCTACCAATTTTTTCATGTTCCGTGTATCAACCAGATGTCGCGCGGGGGTAACAGCTATGGAGGTATTGTAGCTCCGACGAGTAAATCAATTAGAACACCCACATAAATAGTTAATATAAAAATAACAAGATTGATTTTATTAAATACGAAATAGTTATAATGTTAGGAAAGGAACTTTGGTTGAAAGCACTACGCGAGTGGCGGTTGGATGGAACGTCTTTTGTTATTTCTCTGTCGCGAATACCGTTCTCGTTTGTAACGTCTGTTTCCGAGAACGCCGCTCCGCACGTCTGGCGCTGCTGTCCGCCTTCGCTACTTGTGAAGGTGGCTCGTGGTGGCTCGCCTGGCGTGACCGCCATACAGCAGCAGTGTGCACTTTCACAAATAAGGCAGTCGCTGACAGCACTGGCACGGAAGGCACGATATTCACGCAAGCAGTGATTGTTACAGGCCCGACTACCAGTCTCAAGTGTTTACGTGCTAAATTTGCAAGAATTTCATACCCTCTGAAACATTTAGTTACACCGCTGTGTACAATTAGTTTACCATGGCGGGTCCTAAAATAGAGGGAGGCATACCGTTAAAGATAATGTCCTTCAATGGTTGGTGAGTGTTTGCAAGGTCAAGAGTCTAGCTCTTTGTCGTAAAAACAATCCCGTTTATTCCTTATCAGTGAATTACAAAAAAAGTCAACAATATCGATGTACTTTGTCCTGCATCGCGTAATCACGTGAATAAACCATAAAAAGGCACGATACATTTATGCCAAATTGACCAGCTGTCACCTAACATAATTAATCAATCGAAAACAGAAGGATTTCAAAAACTGTGTCTTTGTAGGGGGATCCCATTTGTATCGAAAAATCGTGCAGATCGAATGTTTGCAATTGGCGAGCATCTCAACAACAACAATTACGATGTCATTTGTTTACAAGAAATTTGGGATGTAGACGACTTCAAAAAAATCAAATGCAGAATCCAGGATAAACTAGCCTATACGCACTACTTTTGCAGGTAAGATCAATCTTTTAGCCTCAATCCAATTATTCCAAATTTCCCTTGTTCCTGTGTAAATATTATATTCTCAATATTCTACGAGTTAATCAAAATATCGGCTTGTTGAACATTACATTGAAAATAAAAGGTTTTCCATACCAGCTCCAAATTACGTGCTGTTTATGCCATGCATGCTAATAGGAGATTTTTTTTGCCATAAAATTTCCTACAAAAAAAAATATTAATGAGTCCTTGGTAGCTTAAACCATTATCGCATGACTACTATATATTTTTTGCTAAAAAAAAAAAAAACCAGTGCATAGAGAGCACGCAAAGATATCTGCAACTTATATCTGATAAAACATTATTTTAGACTCCAATTCCAGCACGTGTTGGAAAAGTCCTTGGAAATGTATATTTCTCCTGTAAAAAAAACTTTCCCAAAAAGATTCTGAATTTAGAATGTGATTAGCTTGTCAATAGCACGAAATCTTTAATGTTTTTTTCTTAACTAATTGTTCAATCAACTGTATAAGTGCGAACAGGAACTTGACTCTGACTCGTGTTGGAAAGTTCACCTGGAAGTCTGTATTTTTTGTAAAAAAAAAACTTTTCTCGTGAAATTCTTAATTTAGAATATGAGTGGTATGTGAAAAGCACGAAATCTACCATTTTTTTCTTATCGAATGTTCAACTAACTTTACACGTGTAAATTTCTCGAATCTATCGCAACATTAGCAAGTCAAAAGCATTCAACTTCCAAGTAGAGCGAATATCGTTTTTTTTGTCCAATCTGCCCTAATAACTGGAAATATTTTTTTGCTAAAACTTTGAGTTGTTTAAAAAATGTAATGGAATTAAAAAAATTGGTTTTCAGTGGCGCATTCGGATCGGGGATATGTGTTTTTTCAAAATACCAAATCCAAGATGTGATGTTCTATAAATGGTCGCTCAATGGTTACTTTCATAAGATCTTCCACGGCGATTGGTTCGGTGGAAAAGGATTAGGCCTCTGTAGAATAAAAATCAATGATATCACCGTCAATATTTACATAGCTCATGTAAGACTTTTCGAAATCCAACGATACTTTTATTTTTCAAGCCTTTATCCAAGCAATCATTATCTTAAATAGTTTATTTTAATCATTTTAATATTTTAATAATGTATTTTTAAATAGTCTATTTCAAAACATTTTTCGAAAGTATTTTATGCATTTTACGTATTAGTGAAAAAGCACGATTGTTTGAAGGTTTGAAAAATTCAGTTATTCTTAGCAATTTTTTTCACGATGACAAAAAATCTTCCACAGCTTCACGCAAACTATGATACAGAAAATGACGAATATCATGCTCACCGACTGATACAAGCTTTCGATATGGCCCAATTTGTGAGAATGACTGAGCGTGGGGCAGATGCGGTGGTTCTCGCGGGTGATATCAACTCAACCCCTAGCGATCTTACATACAAAATAATTATCGGAGTTTCAGGACTGACGAACGCTTGCTCAAAACCATTTTCGTGTTTCGGGACCAACGGAAATGCCATCAACAGTTATACAACATGCGATGCAGCGAAAATGCATCCTCTGGGTTGGCAAATAGATCACATTCTCTATGCGGGTTCAAAGAATTATAAGGTAATTTCCACTTTTTCCTCATCGAATGGAAGCGAAAAAGTATTTCCAGATTGTTGAAACTTAAATAACGATTAATCTCATAAAAATACTTGAAATTCGTAATTCGAAAACTTTATCAGTTGCAAAATAATAGAAAAACTTTTTTTACTACAAAGAATAGTAAAAAAATTAATTGTCCGATTTCTTCAAATAGATCGAAGTTGACAACTTCAGATCACCATTGCCACATCGCGTTCCAGGGAAAGATTTCAGTTACTCTGATCACGAAGCCATTTCGGCGGACTTGAGAATAATAGAGGGTAAAAAATCTCGATGACGAAAGTTTAATTTGATACATGAAATATCAACAACCGGAAAGAAAACTCGTGCAGGCTAAAAATGCAAAATAAAAATCTTCTCTTCACAGGTGAGTACAAGGCCGTGGACGTGGATGTTCGAGATTCGTTGCAAACGGCGATGGACATATGTGCCGAAAAGTTAAATTACGTGACACGACAACATATTTGGTATATAGTCACTTGTCTAGTGATGGTCATTCTACTTATTGTGTCGATGAGTTCGGACTCTATGATGTGTTCAACGGGTCCGGGTATTGCTCTCGATTTCCTTCGTATTGTGGCCACAATAATATTCTGCTACGCTCTTTTTATGGGTACGATATGGAATTTCACCGAGCGAAATGCTCTGAAAGCCACGTACTTTGGAATAAGCGTCCACCTCGCACAGCTCAATAGTAATGTAGAAGAGGAAGAGGATGAATGAGTAGATCGGGAAGAGAATATTTTCCTCTATCGGTGGCATTTTTTTCAACCGAAAAGGCGTGCTTGACCACAATTCACTTATAATATTATTATTTTGGCAGTAATCTATTTTTTTAACCTTTAATGCGAGTAGCAGATTCATTGCAGTCAGGACCAAACACGACATTTTGAAAATGCTGGCAAGCTTTTCTCTGACAGTCAAACCAGACACGCGACTTTCGAGTTTTAACCCTCAACCCCTGAGCCGGTATCGTTTTCGTCCGGGATGAGAAAAAAAAATCTATTCCCGCTTCAAAAGTAAAGTCTGGAGGTTGGCTATGAATTTTTTCAGATTTTTCTACTCGAAATTGCGGGTGTGATAGCGCGAAAACCCCAGTCCATAAAATTCGGGTGCATAAAAAACGTTCACGGATCGAGGGTAGAAATATTGTTTATTTTTGAGCCTGAGAATTTCGCATCGCCATTCCAGATCGATTCTTGCCACTTTCCTATTCTGCATTTTTCCACATCCTCGTAATACAATTTTTTCACGTAAGCTTTGCATTCCATCAGCTTATAGTGCAGATCTAATGAATATATTAAAAAGTTATAAATCATGAATATTTATAAAAGCCTTCGACTACGTCAAAGTACCCGGTCCGATGGCCACTAAGCGAATGATCCTCGGTTCTCGTACAATTACGATTCAGTACAGAGTTAGGAGATGGTGGCTGTGGGTGGGCAAAGCAGGAGGAAAAAAATATAGCGTAAGACTAACAAAAAAATAAATAGCGAAATATTCGGGGCGACCAAAAGCTCGAAAGACTTTGCCGCTTCGAAACTTTTGGAAAGCGCATTTACTCTCGTTCGACGCCATCCAACAATAAATAAAGTACATTTCTATACGGACCAAAGAAGGAGATTTTTTTTTACGAGGAACATTGAACAATGTTTAACATATCTTGATTGATAGCCAATTATATTTCGACCGTGCTTTGACAACTTTCAAGTATTATATAGTACAAAAAAAACAAAGATAATTGCACACAGTATAAAATGTAAGAAATTCTTGTAAATCTAATTGTGTTCAGTATCGGGCGAATGACGAAACACTCGTTACAATGAACGATGCAGCTTATGCAAAAACGAGCACGATTCTACTCAAAAGAGAATAATTTTAAATACTTTTTGGCTCGAATTATTATTCGTAATTATTCGATCAAAAAATATTTAAAACGTTTTTTTTCTCTCTTTACCACACATTTCGATTTTTCATCAGAAACATTATTCGATCGTTCTATCATGTAAAAAATATTTCGCTATCAAGTGGGCCAAGATTGTCGGATAGTTCACAGCGGGGCACTATTGTGCAAATCACTATTTTCGATGATTTTCATCTATGCGGTTATATTTATAAATCTATATGAAAGTTGTATAATGACCGGTGTTTTTCGGACGGTATTTATGAAAGAAATTAAATATATCAGTATTTTGCTGCTCAGTTAGATCATAAGGGAGCGTAAAAATGGTGGATGTATAGCTAAAATATCCCGCTGTAAGCTTTTCTAAAAACTACGTTTTCTATCTTGCTAAAAATCAACTTGAAGGGAAAAAGTTGCGAGTATGTAAAAGCGACAAATATGATATGTTTTCGAAAGAAGAAGAACCTCGTTTTTTTTTGTAATTTTGTTCAAAAAAGACAATTCGGTAACTAAACTTTAAAATGTTTTTCGCAAAAGTTTATTCCTTCCTAGCTGTGTTTATTCACTGAAAATTCTGATATTAATTGAGTTGCGGTTCGTCACGGAAAATTTCTGGTATTGTTTCAAGAGTAGTGATAATAATCATTTAAAAAAACTATTTACAGAGATTTTATCAGATTCATGGCGCTCTGGAAAAAGAAAAGTCGAATTAGGCGCTCGAAAGTAAATGGAAAAATTGTTTTAAATATTGAATCGTAATATTTTAGTATGTTATTATTAATCTATATATTTTAAGCGAACGATAAATGTATACATAACCTGAATATGCCAAAAGCAAAGAAACGCTGGTTACTTAAATCGCCTGGATATTTATTTATTTGTACCCTCGCGCGTACAATACGTCAGATATGTTGAAATACTTAAACTTGTATGGCAAAATTAATTTCCTTCCTTTTTCACAGCATTTCTCTAGTGCACAAAGCTCACGCTGTACAAAAGTGCATACCAAAGATTAGCCGAAACGTTAAAACGCTCGACTTCCGTACATAAAGCTTCGACGAAATGATAATTAAATATCGCGACAACAAAAAATCAACAAATCGATCAAGCCCCTAAAACTTATGTCTAAATGGCGTGAATGATATATGTCACATTTTCGCTCGACTGTAATTCGTTGAGAGTCCGTTGAGCAAGTAAGGCCATTTTTCCCGAGTCTAATTGGTGTTCAGTTCCAAATGGCTTGTCGTTGATTGCCAAAAAAAAGTGTTCGCCTCTCATCATTTTCCTATGTCGACCATTTGCCTGTTTCCACTTGGAAACGTTAATTTTATGCCGTTTTTCTTTATTATGTATTGAAAACGATCGATCAGTCTTCAAGTCGATAAAAATCATTTTGCGCATTTTTCTCCGAACGTTTGAGTTTTCGGAAAAATTCAAAAATTACATTCTCGAAATATGAAGGCTCAGTAAGAAAAAATGCAAAGTTTCATTCCAGTTCTCGTACTAGTACGACCGATAGAGCGTCTCAAGGAAACTGCTTCAACAAAACTCTTCTTACGATGTGAAAACTTGAAACGATAAATAATTCGGACGAATTAAATCCCCAACGTGCTGTTTTTTCGACGTCATCGTACAAATTCCCTTAGAAAATGCCTTCTTTAGCGAGAGTAACGCCCGCCAGTTTGCTACATTGGAAAATCGTTGCTTCTCGAGATATAATCGTCGGAGTGTAGACATTTAGTCACACGCTGATTTAACTGGGAAACAATAGCCGAACTTCGATATGATATTATGACATGATTGATATATAGCATATTACCGCTATTATACAGGCAAAAAACTGCATTATATATTAACATAATATCTCGATCATCATCGCGGCGATATATGGCCAACATATACATATATATTTATATAATATATCTAGTATAAATGTACTTAAATACAAGATATATATTATTTCGTCGTGCCACCCTCTAATTCCGCGGGAATATCTAAATATATATATATATATATATAGTTCTCTACCAGAATAATTATATACAAAGTAAAGATTTCTTTTGAGCAAAGTTGGCTCCTAATAAATAAATATGTTTGTTTGTTTTTTTTTCTGTTGTTTTTTCGTTTTCAAATCGTATTATTATATAATTGACTATGTAAATTGTTTGCCCATGGAATGGGTGGTGCTGCGATTAGAATGCAAAGTGGCTCTCGTAGTGAACTAATTTGTGTGTCTTTGCGTCAGGCTCCTCAGTTTGCTCCTTTCTTTTGGAGTTATTGGAATAATAAATAGTACAATTATAATATGATTATGCAAAAACCAGCGGGATGCTAGGGGAATGTAAGTGTTGTTTAAACGTTTATGCGACGCTGTGCTTTCGGAATGTTTACGATATGCCTTCGAATTTTCTCGATCGATCGAGTTTCTATTCGTTTTAGGCACTCTTTGGTTCGGTTGCTCCCTTAGGGCAATTGCTCGACGTAATTCTTCGGGACTAAGCCTGTTTTGCCGTTCAATGTGCCCTCCAACCATCCTGGCTCGAGAGATGGTTTAACTGTTGAAAAAATAGACGGAAAGGAATGAAAAATCTAATGCAAAAGTTTTGTCGTTTTTATGGATTTTTGTTTTTCATACCGTTCGTTATTATTTGGTTCGGCTCGAAACTCAACTCTCCGTCATTCTCGGCCAGACACGTGTACAAAGTTCGAACTCTCCTGAAATTGGAGGAACGAGGAGAAATAAATGCCAGTCAATAAATCGTTTCTTATCGTTATTCACTGATAAGGGCAAACATTATTTTCTTACCAAATTCCAGGCATCTGACCAGGACTCGAACGCCCGCTACTCGGTGATGTATTAACTCTGCGAGATAAGAAACCTCGTTTATTCAAAACATCATGTGTCGCATGATGGAAATAAAACTTTGATGGATGACCGAGTATGACAAACATGTGCTATTACTCACACTGATATTGCAGGATTACTGCGTTGTGTGTAGCTCGATGGACAATGCATTCCCATCATCGATCCTCGTTTGTGTTTCACCGGTAAATCTGCCGAATACAAATGAGAATCCGATCCGACGGATTCGCTAGAGCTGCTCGTATTTCCGCCACCCAAAACTGCAACACGATGCACCAATTTCACTCATTTTTTTCAAGCCATTATTCCTCTATTCGATAATAATTCATCGTCCACTTAAAAACCCTTTAAAATTTGAATTTCTTCCAAAATACTTTTCGTTACCTTTGTCAGCAGGATGGTACATGAAATTAGCGTTCGATAATTTAGCACGACCGACGCGACTCTCCGAGAACATCGGTAACCGAAGACTGGCGTGCTCGAGATCTTCGAAGTCCCCGTTCTTTCGATCCTCCACAGACGATGCTTTGGAAAGTACAGACATCGGTCCGTCGTAATAAGATCTCGTGACAAGCTGCCAGGAAAGAAAATGAAAGTTAATCCCATCTCCGTGCGAATTTTCTTTCGATGCAATTATTATTTTTACTTCGCGATTAAAGGAATATTCATGAGTATTCAAAGGAAAGCTCTACTTCGTTCCAGGAGGATCACGCCAATCCAATAGCCACGAGAACTTCAACTTTGAGGCTTGACATTTTAAAATTACATAGACACCCATGACGTGCATTTGATACCGCAATTATTTTTCAATTCACCGTCTAGATGTCAAGAGTGATGACTTATACGGCAGACACACTTCCGTTCCAACTATTTCTATATTTTTTAAATTGATCTTTTATACTTCAGCGCAGCAAAAACGAATATAAGGAAATAAAATGTTCATAGAAATCGAGGCTTTCTGTAAAGGCCCCTGTTAGCGTTGAAGCCAACATGGGAATTGAAATTAAAACCAACTTATTTCAGGTCAACGATTAATAGCGACATAAACCATTGTGGGTTTGTTAACGCTGCATGCACCAGCCGGTTGAAGATAACGTTTTTAAAAAATTACGTTCAACGCCAATTGAGCCCAACAAATGAGTTGGACATAATTTCAATAAAAAAAAAAGAATTTGCAATAATTTTGTTGACGATGAAAAAAGCAAAAAAAGTTAAGTTGCTTCTGTGACTCACAAGTAACACGTGATCCTCCTGAAGATTTGTTGCAAAATGTTGAAAATAGTTTTTCCAATAATGAAATGTTTACCGTTTTCGAAAAATCGTTTTTTCAAATATTTTACAATAAAGTTTCCATATAACGATGTTATGGTCAGACATAGGAATTCGAATAAGTGAAAGACTCACGTGCGTATGAGTGACCGGCAAACCAGAATGCGACGAGTATTTGGTCAAAGCAGAATTCCCGTTGCCTGTTGTTGTGCTTTGATTTTCTTCAGCCTCATGGTTATGCGTTTTTGTTGGGATAGGATTCGGCGGCATGGCGATAGGACGCGTGAATTCTTGGGGTGGTCCAGCGATGGTCCTCTCACAATTTTCGATGAGGATCTCGACAACGATGTTGTAAAACTTGATATCCATTATCGAGGCTACGGTCTCTTCTTCGGGTCGTAGCAACGTTGGCCCGAAACAGACGGCCAAATTCCCAACGGTCATCAGATTCTTGTCGCTTTTGTTCGCAACGCTGAGGGCAAGAATATTCGAAACATTATTTATTTTTCTTCCCATAATCAACCGAGTAACTGAGCAATTTCTTGTAATTACTTTCGAAGATGCTTTATCAGCAGCATCAAAATATCGAAACGAGGTTTTGGCAGGCGATAAACCAACGAGTGAATATCATTGATTCTCGCTTCACGCGATTCCTGCTCTGTGAACGAAAAAAAAATCATGAAATTCGTCTAAAAGTTATTATTCGCGCAAAAACGATGCAACGTTAATTGGTTTTCTTTTAGCTTTACTTACTGGCCGCGTTTATGAAACTGTTGTAGTACTGAAAAGTCATAATAGGCTCGGATAACGTCCTCAGGTAAGTTTTTAACGCGCTCGTTATAGTTTTACTTTCCCATTGGAATATATCGTCCAGATTGATTTTGTCCAGTTTCCTTCTGTCTAATCCCATTGCTCGGAGTTTGTCCACTTTTGAAGCGACACCAACAACCCGGTAAAGACCTTGTTCTTCGAGACCTGACGAAATCAGTCGAATCATTAGTTTCACATTGGAAATTTCTTTTTTCCTCAAACCTTAATAATTAATTAATCTATTAGAACGTGCCTCTGTCTTCAAGAGCTGCGATGCATCTCGAAACGAACGAAAATCCAGTCTCATCGAGAATAGTCTCTTCGGGCTTGATCGATGTACCTTGTAAAGCGTAAGTCTGCAACAAAATCAAATTTTTTCTCATGAAGCAAAGAACAATTGCCAACATTGAGAAAAAAAAGGCATGAACAGGAAACGAGGAGACTGACCGGCTCTTTCCCGTCCATGGCATCCATCCAGAGTTTCCGGTCCTCCTCCGACAATGCTTGAAATGTAAAAGTTACGCCAGGCCTGGAAAAGAACAACATAAAATAATGCGAACGGATGGACGATTCAGAATTTTGTGAAAACAACAAAATCTTTGCCGTTGATTGTTACAATTTAGTTTACGAATGAAAACTTACTTGTCGATTGCTGTGATATCGAAACAGAATCTCTTTTCGATCGTGTCAGACATCCGACGTACGCACGACGATAACGTAAGCGTTTCCTTGTTACTCTGTGAATAAATAGAACAATAAGTTGACCCTTACCATTTTTTACTTTTTATTTTGTCTTTCAAGTATTTTTTAATTCTCACAAATTTGCCGGTCAATTGATTGTACGGTATCATCGTGAATTCCTTTTTTTCCTTTTGGTATGTACAATATTGCTTCGTCCATGTCGTCCCGAAAGCCTCTGCGAAAAAAAAAGTTTCAACATTCACTTAGTTATCCCTTATGATTTAATTATTTTCCCATATCATTATGAACTCACTTTTTTCCATAAGAAACAAGTATCCTTCGCGCGAATTCAATTTGCTTATTCCAGTCTCGACTGCAGACTACAAGAAGTAAAATAAAAAAGAAAAAAAGAAATTTATAAAGCATCCTTCGTGATGACGTTATTGATGGGATTTAGTAGAATTTCTTTTTTTTTTGTTATTTTCTTGAATCAAGAGTTGCTGGTTCCGTTAAGAAAATATGAAACTTTTGATATTTTACCTTCTTCATGTCCTTCATTTTATTCATAAGCGATTCAGTTTTATCCCTGGTGGCAAGGAAATTCTCCCTAGTCTTGTAAAAAAAAGAAAAAGAACGGACACACACGCACACAAAATATTACGAATTAGTACATGCTCTGTTATCATAAAAATATTAATCATAATGTAGAAAGTTTTTTTTTGTTATAGACGAAATATATTTTTTGTTAAACGATATTTTGCAAGAGTTACGAGTCAAAGAAGCCTCATGTGTTATTATTAAAAAAGAAGTAACGCTTCCGGAAGCGCTGACTGAGAAGAAACAATGAGTATGAAGATAACATAATAAATTGAATTTCTTGGGAGAATATTTAGCCATGGTTACCTTTTGGATTTTCAATTGCAATTCCGTCATATACGGCTTAAAGTCTTTAGCAACTTCGTGACCCTGATGATAAAACGTTAGCCAGCCGAACATAAATCCCAAAAGCTGCAAGAGAAAAATTGATTATTCGGTTTTATAAACATTATTTTATTATTCCAAATTTTTGGGGAAATTCACAGAAATTTTTCAACTCACCGTCTCGACAAATTCAAACTTTTTTCGTTCCTGTACCTCTTGCAGAAGGAATACATATTCTAGGCTGGCTTGACAAAAATGTCGCTCAGCCATATCGAGAGTCGCGTCAGCCTACGAAGAATAAAAGATTATGGAAAGAAAATGAATGAAAAAACACGAAATCAATTTTTTTTCGTTTCTCTATAATTCTGAATGAATAAAAATTCCATATTTTCTTACTTCTTGAAGAACATTGTCCTGCTTCTTGGTCGACAGATTAAGAATACGTTCTTGGCTTTGACAAAATTTCACCGTCTGCTTTTCAAACTTTTTCTTCCCCTCCTGTGCCAAGTTGACCAAAATTAGTCAATCACAAACATTTCTTTTATTTTTCTTACGATTTCGAGACTATTTATTTTCTATACGTACTTTAACTCCGCCGATTTTCTCCTTCCTAAAGGTATCTAGCGGTAGAATAATTTGATCGTACGCACGCTCAAGCTGCAAGAGTGTAAAAATTATAATTATCTTGCTTTTTCCATTGGTGGAGAGAGCAAATTCGAACAAAAGTGCTGGATCTGAACACTAATTAGTGTTGGCAACAGATTTCATTTGAGTCATAAAAAAATGAATATTTACTGGACTGGAGCTCGACGCTTATACTCAACCAATGATCAAATTTCTATCCAATATTACAAATGATATGGTACAAATTGAAAAAACTGTCAACTAATATCAAAAGAAACATTGATCATGCAACGGGGATTAATACTTGCGCTTCCTAGTTTGCCAACTACAAAAAAAAGTACATGTTGGGATTAAATTACTTGTAACAGTCCAAAAAAAAATGCTCTACCAAAAACATATTCTAAAGCTTTGGATAAAATGACTTTTACAAATCTATCTAAGAAGAAATGGATAACAAAAGAAAAATAAAGTTGAGAGAAACGTGCGGCAGTGAGTTGTAAAAATTCAGTGCAATTGTGCATTGGTGCTCGTTAAGGAAAATATCCATCTGAAAGATTGTCAAGAATATGCCTCTCGTAGCTCTGGTTTCGGATCACTTCATTTTTAATTATTCATTATTATCATTTTCTCTAATTTTCCTTGTCCTTCGTATGATTTTGCTTGTCTTTTCGTTTGTTTTTCTATTCTGAGAACTATACTCGTGCTTACCATGCGATCTCTCTCATCTTCAATGGACGCAATGAGTTTACCAAACTCTTTGAGACTCTGCGATATGTGCAACTCGTCCTCGGTCTGAGTCTCGCCGATACATTCGAAGCTAAAGTTTTGCAGTGTTTTGGAGAACGCTCTCTGGGCTTGAGACAGATCTTTAGAAACGCAAACACTCACAATTACACGTCGATTAATGAAATTACCGCTCGGCAATTTTCATGAGTAGATTTTTTTTGGGTCCGCTTGTTACAGACAATAGGCAATAATGGTGATGTTTAAAAATTTAGCAAACGTAACTACATGGGCTAAGAACACAATTATGACAATGACGTTGTCAATCTCTAAACTAGATGATTGAGGTAAGAAAAATCATTAATGCTAGGACAACGTTAGCGTCTTTTAATTGATATAAAAATTTGTTATTTGCTTCTGGTATGCTTTGCAAAAATGACAAAAATCTACCCTAAAACTGTTGCAATTAAAATGTACAGCATGAGCAGAATTCATGGTTTTTGATGCTGGGAAAACATTTAAAAGAAATCTATGTAGAGGCACATTGGACGTCTCGTCAAATGAGAAGGTCGAGTAAAAATATACAGACTGTCAACTCGATTGATCACTCGATTCAAAAATTACTTTGTGCTACAAACACGTACGTATATATACATATATGTATATTTTCTATATAAGAAAAAATGTGTGTGAATTAAGTGTAGAGAGATTTTGTTTATTGGCATAGCACCAAACCTAGGAGAGAGTGTTTTCAAGTTAAATTTAAACACGCATACACACAGCGGTAGAACAGAAAGAACGTACAAAAAAATACCGCAGAAAAGATAATTGAGATTAATTGTGTGTAAGAAAAGGTGTAAAATGGAAAAAAATGTCGGGAAAAACTTACTTTTAGCAGCGTTTAACAAATCCTTGACCTCTTTGATGAGACGCTTGATCTGTTGGCTCGTTTTTTCCAATTCACGCTCATGATAATGAAGATTTTCACGAAAGTATGGACTGTCCGTCAAGCAATCGGTAAATTCCAGAGGTTTTAGACCAACACCCATTATTCTCGGGATTTTCGAATCGACAAAAGCTCCACGCAATTATTTTGAATTTTACAGTCGTTTGGGAAATAAAAAATTCCTTGTTTTTATATACATATGTGTAGAAGGATTGTTATTCAGTAGTAACACATTGAGGAGAAACTACACACGGGAGCACTTTTGTGAAGACGATTAAAAAAAAAAATTGACGCTTTGGAGTGGCAGCAAACACGAATTCACACAGTGAATTTACAGCTTTGGACGATAGGTGTTTTTTCCTATATACGTGTATTAGTGCGCAGTATAGAATGCACAGAGCAGCAAAAAAATCGAGTTCTCTCTTCCTCTTCTCTCTTTCTCGGCTCCGACTTTATCTTTCTTTCCAATGTCTTTTCTTTCCCCTCTCGCGCTCTCTCTCTCTCTCTCTCTCTCTCTCTCTCTCTCTCTCTCTCTCTCTCTCTCTCTCTCTCTCCATCGCTGCGTACGAGTCACTCAATTGTTTGTTTTTTTTTTCTCTCTCTCTCTCTCTCTCTCTTCTTATGTTCTGAAATGCGTAGTTGAGTGCGTGTCTCACGGTGGCGGCGACTACTCACTGCATTTGGAACATATCTCTCGCGATCGATTTTATGGACTTGCGCGGCTTTGCTAGGCTGACAAGAACGAAATGTACGCTACTAGTAAAAGATTTCGTCGCGTGTTTTTACTTTGACATCCAAAACGGCAATGATGGAAAGAAACTACGAAATGTTTGATTTTTCACTTGAATTTTCTACAGAATCACCGATTACCATATTGTATAGTAATCAAAAGGTCAACACGTCCTTTATTATCGGAAAAATAAATATATACAGATAAATATCCAGGTTTTCCTATTGCCAATTATCCTTATCGTTGTATACAGGCCGCAGGGACAAGCTACAGGAAGGAAAAGCGGTCCCACCTATTTAGCCCGGTTCCTGGCAAACATTTCTTAGGATTATCAAAATAGCGCATATCATTCCCAAGCATAATCTTTTGCTCCAGCCTTTTTTTTAAATCTTTTTGCCATTCGATATGGGGGAGATAGGATATATTTTATTCGTGAATCCTTAGCAAAGAATGTATCGAAAATACTGCTTAGCTTCATATTTTCGAAAAAAATCTTGAATGCATGAAAGCATATTCAGTTATCATATCGCTTGATCGGCAATAATATAATTGTCGTCGTCGTGGTAATACGATGTTCCAAATTCCTATATACGTAACGGGAATTGAAAAACCAGGAATCAGGGAGTGGCGCCACGTTTCGACTGCACGATGAGGTAATGAGTAATGTTTTCTCTGTACTTTCAGCAGTCGTAATAATAAGTACTAAAAATATTATATCAATTGGACGATTCAGAAGCAGATATTTTTCTCGTCTTGAAAGTAATACTTTGGAAATACCTTTCATGGAGTCAAAATTTTATTCTTCAAAAATATTCCGTGAGGCTTATCAACAGTCGGTATATCCACGCACTTCATTTCAAACTTATATATTTCTTTTCTCGTCAATATTACATAGTTCGTGATAATCACATTAGCGATTGTTTATGACAGTTCACGAGCGTTCTCGATCACAGAGTAATTGTGACAATATAAAATGCATTTAAGTCTTTGCTGTAGTGACAATTGAAGTTCAATAATTCTGTCGTTTGAAGCTGAAATAAAACTGATAATCCAGGGACAATGGATACAATAAAAAAATTAGTTGCTGGCAGTGACATTGAGTTCATTGATAGTTTGTTGGACTTTACTGAAAAAGTGAGTTTCTCAAAAGTCCTCATAATAATTACCGTTGCTTCAAAAACTCAAGAAAACATTCCACAAACGGCTTAACAATATATTTTGTTGCAGTACGAAACGCACTTGACGTTTGACGAGTTGAATCGTGATAACCTAAGAAAAGACGTATGGGACTCGATCTTCAAACGTTTACAACAAGCCAAATATTTCACGATTCACGAACGTTGCTTACAAGCTCTTAGAATTTTAAGGTAAATTTTACAACGAATGATGTGAATCTTCAACACACAAATTACTCTGTAAAACATTTCAAAAAACGGAATGGGCAGAAACATGAGAATTAATTTAATTTTCATTTGTTTTTTGCTAGTCGAGACAAAACTGAATTGGACGCTTTAATTACCGACGAAAGACTGAACCTTATTATAAAAAATGCCAGCCTGGATAAAGAGGAAACTACGAAGAGCTCAGCTACTTTAACAAATGGTACAAATACCTTTTCTATCTTATGTATTCCATTACCTCCAAATATAATCTTGTCCCGGAGAAGGAAAAATGTGTTAACTGTTGAAATATTTCCAGTGAACCAGGAGTCTCTGAAATTGCTGTGCAATTTGTTGTTCAACTCTCCTGCCGTGCAGCAAAAAATAGGACAAACTTCTTGTCTGCGCTGCGTAGTAAAAAGAATGGAAAATTACGACAAAACGGTTCCGCACGATATAAAATTATTTGACACCCGAATACTGTTTTTGTCGACTGCCCTGAATTCTTCATTGAGACTCGTCGTGAAAAACGAACTCAATGGCGATTCCTGTCTCATAGGAATGTTGGATGAGTCTGCCAACGATTTTGAATCCAAAGAATCGACGATCAAGGTATTTTTCGGGAATTGCTAAAGTGCGTAAAAAAAAAATGTCTTCGCTGCATAAATATAGTTAAATTGATTGAACAATATGAATCTTCACAGAACAATGACGTTGTGCTGGCCAGCGAAATTCTCAAAGTGCTATTCAATTTATACATCAATGTTGAGGAGAGTCGGGAGGAGGAGCTACAAAAATACCAAAAGTTGGTAAAAATTTGTTACAAAATGCTGGTGAACAGAGGCTCTCACAGAATCGCCAATGAAAACGAATTGCACAGGTAAGAAAATTGTCTTTCCTCCTTTTGTCCTGCCATTCATATGTCACGTATTTGGAGCAAAAAAAACTGAAAAAATAGTGGAAAACTATCGATTAATTCTCCTTAAACCCCTCGAGTGCATACTAGGTCATTTTGACTCCAAATATTTTTGGTCACCGATTGTTTAATATGTAACAGCAACGAATTCAAAAATCGTATTCACAAAAAAGAATATTAAAAAATGCAGATTTAGTCGAATACAATGTTTTGAAAAACGGCTTGGGTCAGATTGACCCAACATGCACATGGAGGTGGGCACTCGAAAGGGTTGAGGTTTCATAGCCGTAATAGTCGTTGCATCCGTTTTATATCAAAATGAAATGTTTTAAAAAACAAGATTTGTGAAGAATAGTTGTCACTTGGGTCGAAAAGACCCATATGATCCGCGGAAGGTTGGAAAACCCTTCTGGATGAATAAATAATTATTTATTATTTTTTTCCAGCAACATCATCAATGCACTGACGGTGATACCGTATAGCTGTTACCAAGCATTGATACCACCGGTTGGCGACGACGTTGTGACCGAAATGATGTACGAAAAAATGGATATGACGGCCATAGATCGATTGTTGAAATTTTTCGATCAACGATTAGACGGAAATTCGGATTTAGTTGAAAATCTATCACCGGTGACGACCGCTCTGATAAGACTCGTGAAATCCAATCGTTTGATTCGAAAATACGTACGATCGCAGGTATGTCCATTTTTCACAAAAATTCTTTTGAATTGTTCATCAGTTGCGGGATGAATTTCTAACTCGAAGTATTTTTCACACTTGAAGATTTTGCCGCCATTGAAAGACGTGATGAAACGACCCGAAGAAGGATCGACCCTCAGAGCAAAATTGTGCAAACTCCTCACCTGCCCCATTACCGAATTGTCCGATTTAGTGGCTGAACTTATTTTCCTCCTTTGCAAGGAGAACGGTAAGAAAAAAATCGTCAAGCTCGTTAAAATTAAATTAATTAAGGAAATTATTTATCAAGGAAAATGTATTCTTACGAGAATTTATTCATGACTTTTCTGTTACATTTCGTAAAGTGAACCGCATGGTGAAATACACTGGCTACGGAAACGCTGCTGGAATGTTCGCGAACAAGGGACTACTGGGTCGTGGCCAATCGGCGAATTCATCAGCTTACTCGTCGGAATCAGAGGACAGTGATACCGAGGAGTACACAAAATACAAAGAAAACATAAACCCCGTAACCGGTTGTTACGAGCATCCAAAACCGAATCCTCTGGAAGGTATGAGCGACGAGCAAAAAGAATACGAAGCGATGAAGCTCGTGGCTCTCGTCGATCAATTGACGAAACAGGGCCTCGTACAACCCTGTCGTATCGGCGAGGACGGAAAACCAAAACCAATCGAGCATATCCTCCAGCTTCAGGAGGAATTACCAAAACTCAATATCAACAATCAAACCAACGATTGAAATTATTTATTTTGTGTATCGTTACTGTAATCCTTATTTAATCATAATGTCTGTTTCATCACGAAATATTATTTAATTAAAAAAGACAAAGTTATGCGCGATAATGCGTTTATTCTTTAATCAAGGAGGATCACGTTCTACTTGTCACTCAAATAAGCAACTCACCTTTTTTGCTATTCCCATCATTGAAGAAATCATTACAATTTTTTTTTTTTATCATAAAAATTATGTGCAACTAACTCGATTGACCGTCAACGGTCAGAAGAGTTAAAGACAGCTCTGGTTTTTATGAACATTATATTTTCTTAAGTTCGGTTTTGGTTCGCTATAAAGTTGGAAAAATGAATTTTGGCTGCGTAAGGATTTAAAAAAAAAGTGACTTCTATGACTGGAGTTGAGATCCGAAAATACTTCCAATGAAATAGATGCACGCTATAATTTTCTCTAATATTTTCAGATTTCAACCCTTAAATCTTGGTTTTTCATTTACCATTTGATACGCGTGATCCTCCGTAACTAATTGAAGTTTTCCAGTCCCATTTCCGATATACAGAGAACGGAAAATTGAACAATTTTACATTTGGCGGCTCTGTCGGTGCCTGGAAATGAAACAGTATCATAATCATTTATTAAAAGGATATTTTTGTTAACGTTGAATCGTTCAATGGTAAATAATTGCAATGGACGAAGGGAAAAAAGTTGAGAAGAAAGAGACATGTCAAAAGTTGAGTTCGCTTACTTTATTGAAAAAAGAACAAAGAACAACGTTACAAATAAAACAATTGGCAGGAAATAAAAAATATAACACTTTCCAAAATCACATTAAATGTTTAAACATTATACAATTTTGGTAAACCGTGTTATGTGCTTTGTGAGCATCACAATATATATATATTATACATATATATATATATATATATATATATATTTCTTATTATTGCATGTTGCAGCCTATGCACACGTAAGATCGTATGTTTTCATATATTTTCCTCGTTTGTTTGTTTGTTTTTTCTATATGTATCAGAGAACTGCAATAGTGATATCGTTTTCTTGAGAATATCTTAATATAGGATAGGGGGTGGGGGAGGAGGTCATAGGAATTGACGAGGTGATGGCAAATTCAGTTGATATGGTGAAAAAATGTACGGCCAACAGAGAACATTCACGTTTTTTTTTGTTTTGTTTTTTTTTAAGGCTAAATTTCTTCTTTCATGTCTTTTTTCTGGTTCCTTCTTCGATTTTTTTTCATTTCATATCCACCCTATAATAAAATATTTTCAATTCGACACGTTTGACAAATATATAAGTAGCAAATGTTGCATATCTTTAGTTATGTAATACGGTATTGTAGATTAAAATATCTTTTTTTTGTTGTTGTTGTAAAAGTGTATATAGATGTGTATACGTATAATACAATAAATTTAAATATTTCATATAAAAACGAAACTAAAATTTTGTAGGTACAAGGTAGAAAAACAAGGAGATGATGATTCTCACATCAACGAAAAAGAAAAGAAAAAAATAAACGAGACCCTTGTTTGATTAATTAATGAAATATTTTATGGACTAGCCTTGACGAGCTTTGGAAGAATAAAAAAGAAAACAAGACGCAAAACGATTGAGACAACGCGAAACGTACTCGGATTTACTGACAAATGTAATATATGAAAAAATGTGTCATATACTCTATTATCAAAGTAGAAATAATAAAGTTGACAACTTGAAATGGAAAGAAAAAAGGATAAATTGTGAATGGATAATAAAATAAAATCCGACGATCAAAGGAATCGAGACTGGTGAACTAAGATATTGTATATTAGTAACCGACGAGTGCTCCCCAAAATACTTATTTCTTCTTGTATCGCTTTTTGTTTGTTTGTTTTTTTTTTTGGTTGTTTAGTGAACCGAGTTCGTATAGCAACAGGTCTTTAGTGCAAAGGCTGGGTAGTCGTACGGGAGCCGATGTTCGTAGAAAGCCAATTAGAAATTGGGCACATGGTAATTACGTATGTGTAAGTATTCTAAATAATATGGTCACATATCGTAAAACGAACGATGCACCCTTGGCGTCCCATTAGCATATAAAAAATATATTGGTATACGCGTTTTCCATATTGCATTACAATTTACCACGTTTTTTCTCTGTTTTTCATCTTGTTCTTTAAATTCTCTGCTTCATCGAGTTGTACTATCCTCATACAGTTACACATTCAATTATTAATGCTTAATAATTATTTTCATATTGCTTTTTTTTTGTTCGAAATATAAGTGAGCCCCGCCGGAACATTTTTCAAAAAATCATTTCTTCTCATAATGCATTTTTCTCTCATTTTCCACATCATTTCTCGTCCTTGGAATCATTTTTTCTCTTTTTTATCGTTCTATCTATCGAGTCGTACCGATCGAGGATAATCGAATTTGAAATAGTCTCTGGTCACGTTCGCTAAGTCACAGCAACGATACAACGCGCGCAGACAGAATTATGATTTTTTAAGTTTGAAATTGACAAAAATCGTACTTTCCCTCATTTGCTATGCCCTCTGCGAAAGTCTTGCTGAATAATTGTATCGTTACTACCTTAAATTCCCCATGTCTCGAACTCCTCAATGAAAATCGGTGCTCTTCAATTTTCGTCTACATAGCCCGTATCAACTGATCGGTTTTATTTTTTTTCAACAATGTCGGTGAGCGTAAAATAGTCCACGATCGTAACGATTTTTTTTTCTTATTTTTCTTCATTTTTCTTCGATGAAATAAACGGCAGCTATAAATATTATTTATAATCTTTTTTTTTGGTTTCCGTGGCCCACTAAATAACGAAGTACGGCCCCAATATGACGGAGATTTATTTCTATTTTGTTTTCACAACGTTAACTCGACGACGCATATCTTTGTGTGTATTTTCATTCTCAAATTAGTCGATAGTAATCGTAGTTAGTAGGATAGTGTAATAATAATAATAGTAATAATAATAAATTTTACAGGCGTATAGAGGGACTTGTCGTTTTATTTTTAGTCATTTATTATTTATTCATTTTTTTCGTGTATGCGCTTCAAATTTCCAACGGGATTAAAGATCATAAAATACGATTACGAACATCACGAAAAATCATGAAAGTTATTCGCGTTAGCTGACCCTGACGTACAAGCACATCAATGGAATGCGACTGTATATATCATTATTATTAATATTATCAATATAATTATAATAAATTATGTGTTTTTTGTTATTCATTTTTTTTTTGGTGGTCAATTTGATATGTGAACAAAGTACCTCCGAAAGGAACGTTTCATTTTATTTCGTCTGTTCTTTAATTCTTTCATTCATTTCCGATTATTTATTGTTAGAAGAATAAATAATTGAACGCCGAATAGTGGAGAACGACGGTCGTAATGACTGATCCGTCCTTTACTCGTATCAGCCTCTTAAGTTATATTTATATATGAATATATATTTAGTATATATATATTTATATATAGATATATGTGTATCAAGTAACTAATGCGAAATAAATAAAGCTAAGTGCTCTCAAGGAATGGAACAAAGTAAATTTTCTTCCTTCTTTTTTATCTTTTTCTGCATTTTCTTCCACTTTTCGTTTTTTTTTCTCGCTTTTCTGTGTTTTCGCGTCTCTGTCTGTGTCTGTGTGGCTGTGAATGCGTGTGTCTGTGTGTGGGTCTCTTAACTATACGCCTGATGAGACTCTCATCAATTAGACTTAATCACCTAACGATAAAATACATGAAATATTTGTACTTTAACTGACTAATCAAGGATCGAATGGCAAAACGTTCATTTTTTTAATTATTTTTTCCATTTTCTTTCATTTTTTATTTCTGCATCTCATACGTTGTTTTTTTGTTATCGAATTTTTGTTATTTTTATTGTTGAATTGTTTGCCCTCCTCTGCTTTCGCTTTTCCACAAACCTTATAAACTAGAAAACCTTCGATACTTGACATGGCACGAAACTAAAAAGTCGGAATTGTTTAGAGAAAAGGACAAAAAAATGATAAGCCGTTGACGTTTGTTTTCGTTATTTATCTTTTACATTTTCTCGTTTTTAACCTCACAAAGCCTCTTTTCACCTCGATTTATAAATATTTTCGTTTGGCACTAAAGAATTAAATTCTTGTATATCATATATTTTTGATGTAAAAAGTAAAGCGTAAGAAGTAGTCGGTGGTGTTTGGGACAGCACTGACCAACGAGGGAACACAAAATAAAAATAATAATATTATTAAAAAAGAGACGAGCGAAACGAAAGACGAAAAACTAAAAGACTTGAAAACGAGAGAACTTCAGTTGTTTCGTGTGTTTCCACACACGAAACACTCGAATCCATGACTAACGAATTCGCACGATGATTAAAAATACAATCGAAAGATGCAAAATAAAACAAGATAACAGAGGGGAAACAAAACGATATGGAATATGGAACTTTGTCTCTTGTATTATCTACGCCCGCTATCCATGTTGTAAAATTTCTTTAGTCGACGAAATATTGATATTTCGCAGTTAGTTGCTCTCAGAATATTTCATATTGTGGAATGCACTTAACCACGAAAATGTGTATATTATTTATAATATATTGAAGTATATAATTTTTCGCCTACTACGCTTAAGCACTACCGGTGAACTGAACATGTTTTTTTTTCGTTTTTTTTCTTTTTTTTTTAAAGACAAAACAAAACAAAACTATAACTTCGACGGGTTAAAAACTCGCCGTGTACGCTTAGTCGTTGGCGTCCGGGCCTCGGACTCTTGAGTATTTCGAAGTACTTATTCTAAACATTATACTGAAATCGCCCAATTTTTAACGAACAAATAAAGAGATTAGAATATTAATACAACGAAACAGCGCATTAGGACAAATGAAAACAAAAAAAGGATCAACTGCGCATGGTGAACGAGTCACGTGAATAAAAAGAAAAAATCCAATCCTACGTGTACAGAAATTTACCGCTATCGATGGGAACATTTTTACGACGCGGTGGTTTTTTTTTCGTTTAATTTTATAATAAAAAATAATTTAAAAAAACGAAGTCGCTCGTGAAAACAAAATGAATGCGTCAACGTAAACGACTAAAACAAAACATAAAAAGCCGAGAAAAAAAAACGATTTGTCGAGTACCGCAAATTGCGTGCTTGACGAATAATTTTATTATTTTGTCTCAACAGGGGGGAAAAAGCCCTCGATGCTTATTCGAATAGGTATATTAACTATAGTACGCCGCAAAATGACGTTTTGAACAGCCCATAGAACACATAATGATTGCAGATTGATTAAAAAAAAAAAGAAAAAAAAATAAATGAGAAAAATAAAAGAATGTTGATGATAAATTCGTGGGAAACAATGTATATGAATGATTTGGGATTAAAATATCGTTATAAAAATAATGGTTAATGTGTAGATGTATGTCTGTTGCGAAGAACGCGACAGAGTGTCCATTTAGTCCGGGGTTTTTATCTTTGAATCTTTCATCTTTTCATCGTCACTTTTGTTCCTTTTTGGTTGCCGAAGATTGTTTTGTATAAATATACGTTTACGCAATAGAAGAGGAAAAAAAGTGTCTCTCTTATAATTCGCGATTTATGTTTTTTTCTCAATGGTATAAGCCGATGTCTGATAAAAAGGCTGTTATCGAGTAAGGCGAGTTATATTATTGATAAACACAGCATAGAAGTGGAGATACGTTCAATATGATTTTCTCTTTTTTCTTTTTTTTTTCTTCTATCGTCAATCCCTCCTAACTTTTAATTCAGCCGGATTCGGCGTAAAATTGGCCATTCACCTAATTCTCATAGCGTTGTCAATGTTCTTTTTAATTTTGTTATAACTTTAAAGATCCTAGGAAGACTATGATTAACCGTAGGCTAGAAATCCTCAGTTTTTCTTTGTTCTCTCTTTCTCTCTTTCGTTTCTCCCATCTCCCAATTAGCTCTACCAAATAATATACTTGTTTTTTTTTCGTGTTGGTGTTTTAGTGTTTGGTTTGGTTTTCTCAAT
Source organism: Campopleginae sp. 14b (assembly GCA_030522525.1). Classification (NCBI taxonomy): domain Eukaryota; kingdom Metazoa; phylum Arthropoda; class Insecta; order Hymenoptera; family Ichneumonidae; species Campopleginae sp. 14b. The sequence goes on from JAPYYS010000127.1 coordinate 89,152, forward strand.
CTGTTTCTTCTTCGAAGCGTTGGTCGCTAGGAACGCTTGAACGCACGTTTTTTAATCGTATTGGCAAATCTTAGTAAATTCAACGTTATTTTTATTATCAGTTTTCCGCGATGGATAATGGACAATTTGGATTTCGTGTGATTCAAACGTCCCTTTGGTTTTTGCCATGTACACGAAATTTTATGCTTTTTTCTATCGAGATCAATATCGTTTAGTGAAAGAACTGAAAAGGACATATTTGTGACGCGATATTTTCATTCTCTTATTTACCGTCCCTTCGCTGAAAATAGAATCGGGACACTTGGCTCGATAATTCATCGCGACCGGAATTTTTGACAAAATGGAATCACTGGAATATCGTCAGTAGGCTACTCTCCATTGTTTTTTTTCTGCTTTTTACCTCTCATCGAAAAAAAGCGGTTTTTCTGCGCACATGCGCTGATAAATTGTTCGGAGAACGCGGGCACAATAAAATCGCTTAAAATGGTGATCGTAATACGATAATCTCGATACTTATCTATCATCGTTAATTATTCGTATGATACTCGGCAATGGTTATCGTGTATAATTGATTTTTTTTTCTTCACTTTTCATACTTCGTAAACGTACGTTGTCAGAGAGACAATGGAAGTCGTTAAAGAATGGCAAGTTCGTTATGTGTTTTTTTGTTTGTTTTAACTTCTAGAGAACAATAAGCAATCGTTTGATCCTGTTCTAAGCTCGGATTAATGATACTGGATTAAACACATCGATGAATTTAATACATCCTCCGACGGGTCTGCCGTTTTTTTGGCTTTCTTGTATGCTTTCGATCTCGTTTGCACATCTCGATATAGAAAATTTGGGACTACTTATTTTCCCTCTTATCTCATGAGCTGGAATTTATTTTCATTCTCGATAATATTAGTTCAACAGTGTAAGCAGAGTGTTTCGTTTTTTTTTTTCTTTCATTTTTATCTATTACGTTAGAGAGTGACTATAAAGTTTTGTTTTGTCTATACATATTAGGATAATGAGACTTCTGAGATTGTAAAAATCATCAAAAAATCTATCACAATTACCATTTACGTAACAAGTTATTTTTTTTTTCTCTTCTTCACTTTTGCCCTCTTTCCTAGTTCTTCTTATTTTTTAATCCCTTTGTTTGTTTTTTTTCGCCCATTACGTTTTCAAATATTATTGTTGTAATTTAAACATCAAGGCAAATAAGGGGTGAATTTCAACAGTGGCCTAAATTAGCCAAGTAGTCTTCCACAGATAAAAATATGTAAATAGAGTAAATCTATACTAAAATATTCAAGTATATGTAAGGTGAGCGTAATATAATAAATTTTGTGAGGTAAAAGATCCTCTTTCGTTAAATGGTCATCCATTCGTTTTCTTTCTTATTATTTTTGGTTTAATTACGCTACGAGTTTATCTTCGATACACGACTGGCAAACGATTTCTTGGATATTCTTTTTATTCCTCGATTAAAAAATCTCTTCTCTCTTTTGATGTCGCAGTTTTTCTTTTCGTTTTCGTTTAGCGTACCGTTAGAGACTGTCGATGGACAGGAGAAGGGGCGGTTGTGGGAGGGGGTAACTACTCCGTGTTTCGGTGTCATTGTTGTGCAAATCTGACTGAACACGCTTTAGACTCTTTTCAAACTCATTTTTTTCTTAATTTTCACGTTTTTTCGTATTTTTTTTTTTTTTTTTTTTTTTTCTTTTTTTTTTTTTTTTTTTTTTTTTTTTGTTGTTTCTTTTTCATTCAATTCTTCTATAGCGAGGCAACATCAGCAATCTCTCAGTACTCTCTAATTTATATTTACCTAGCAACAACATCAGAGACTCTTTAAGGACACAACTTATCCTGACGATACTATTATCACAGGCATTATTCATAATAACTCTGCTAACCATGACTATTAAATATTTTTTTATACTTTTTTTTGCGCTTTCTTTTCCTTCGGATTTAGTGATTTTTTAAAATTCCTTTTTAAATTCACAAGTCGCGCTGATGTATATTAAATCAAAAGGTCTAAGTGTACCGAATGAAATATTGTGTACGAACTTTTTTTATCAATCTTTTTCCACCTTAGTTGGTACGTAGGCTTTGTTTTTTTTTTCTCATAATTTAGTTCTATGAACGTTTTCCCTTCTATTTGGTGTATCAACCGACTTCGAACACGTCGATTTCACGTTATTCTCCCGCAACTTCCAGTTCAATAAAAATTATTCAGTTACGCGGAATAAAAATGAAAATAGTTCGAAGCCTCTCGCTGAGTAAAGGAAGAAACAAACGGGCGCACGCTACTTCGGCATTTCGACAAGAGAATCATCGTTAATGTGATAATTATTGTAATCGTAGGAAAATCTTCAGCTTTCCTAGTTGATTTCATTTCTTTCGCGTATCGAGATTTGTTGTGATCAATTTTTTTCGGTGGTAACCTGTTGTTCTTAGCGAATTGCCAAATATACGATGCATCCTTGCATCTTTCTTGTATCCGTTTTGTTCATGAGTTATTCCTTTTTAGTTTGAATTAAATCTTAAGGCTGATCATGTAAACAACCCTAAAAAATATGTGTGTTCCTATATATGTATGTGTTGATCGTTTCATTTTTTTTGTTATCCACGCGTAGAAACGTTGGCTAGCGCCGGTGCTGCGTCTTTGAATGGTTTTACCAGAGGACTCGGTCTACCATCCGCGCGGATGTTGTGTTTAGTATTATGTACATAAATAGAAGATGTTTAGCAAACTGTACGTTATTTTTTTGTTGTTTTTTCTTACGTTTTTTTTCGTCACTTAGATAATGTATCGTCCCTAGGATACCGGTATATATATATAATTATATATATTTATGTATATATATGCGTGTGTGTATATAGAATATTCACATTATGCATTAATATTTTGCACTTCGTTCGCTTCGCGCCATGCTCAAAGTTTTAAGCAACGACGCACCTTTTTTTTACTCCCTCCTCCCAAAACTTTCACCGCTACGTTAATTCCTCCTCCTGCCGCCTCTGCCGTGGCTGTAATTCCTTTTTCCGAACCTATTTTTTTATTTTTTTTTATCGTTCCTTAACAAATACATTTACGAAATACCGGATATACTCGCTAGCACCACGAACCGACAATCCACACACCCAAATATATACATTCCATATGGCAAACCATATTGTAAAGCATCCTGAGTAAATATTGTAAATATTGTGTCTCGTCTAATTCACGTCGTAACAATGCGCAAGTTGGAGTCAGTACGTGTTTATTATCATTTACCTCCACCCCCCCCCCCCTCTCGCAACCGTCAAGCTTTAAATCATCTCAATTGTCGACGCCTATCGTTTTTTTTTGCTTGTTTATTTTTCTCTAGATCTTTCATCCTTCTATAAAACAAACTTTGCCAACAAATTGTAAAGATTAATGGAGGGAGTTGAAGAATAAAATTAAGGAACCAAAGCTAATTGTGTCGAAAGCTCGAAACTGATAGATTTGTACGAAGAATAAATACCAAGTATAGGCCACGAGATAATTGTCTCGAGCTTAATGACTGAAAATCCTTAGTTAAATAATAATAATAATAAAAGTGGATTAACCGAAATATGTAGAAAGAATAAATGCTAATCGCTAACTAGGAAGTATAAGAAAATCGTTTCATCACCGGTGCATTCCTTGGAAAACGTACTTGGTCAAAAATAAAGGAATTCGTAAACGTTACTAATGGTTTGTGTTATGCCCGAGGGGCTAAATCGTCAAAATTGACAGTATGAATGAAGGGTTTTGACATTCGGTGGAGATCTCGACCGGGAAACATACGCACGGCGATTAAAAGTTATCGTCGGTGGGCAATGAGATTCACCGGTGTGGTTTGCTCGATTGAAAATAAATGAACGGGAAGAAAAACGAGAAGCCTGAACAAGTGAGTCACGTGGAAAAATTTCGTGCTCGATTGGCTGCTTCGGAAAATCAACAGCTTGAAAAATGAAAAAAGACATTCAATTACCGTCCCTCCGTCAAAAATCTACGTTTTCAATACACAAGACGATTTCGAGATTGGGAGAGTTAAGATCCACGAGCTTATTGCCGCAATTTTGAGCAAAAATAAAAAATAAAAGCAGCGGATTGATGACGCCGATGGAGAGTAGGAGGAGAGGAGAAATTAGGTTGTGGGAATGAAGGATGGTGGTCGCTCGTACAAGACTAGAATTAATTTGATTTACGAACCGTACTAAAATACTGACATGTCAAAAATGATGTGCAACGACCAATTTTGACGGAAGGCCATTTTTTTTTCTTTCGTTTTTATTCATTTTTTTCCATTCTTGTTTGTTGTTATATTTTGTTCCAACGTGTTTTTATTTTTTTTAGAATTGCTCTCCGCTCTCGCACTGCCTAAAAGCGCGAAGTCAATGAGAAAACTTTTCACACGACGCCTATCGCTGAATAATTCCGTGCTATTAAAATCTCTCTCTCTCTCTCTCGCACCATCAATCTTTTTTCTCTCATTGCACACGTTTGTCGATTTTGCTTTCCTTCTTTAATCGAGAAAAAAAACCCGTTCTGGCAGTTTACCAAATGCAAATCGCTAAATAACTATTATACTGTGTTTGGTCGGAGATGTACGCTTGCCACCTTTAATAACCCCGCCCCCTCGCCCCCGCTCCTCGCGCCCTTTAATCGTCGCCTAATTCCTAATTCGCTAAAAATCATCGTCGTATTTTTCGTCTTTTTTTCTCAACGTTTTTGTTATTTTTTGTTTACTTTCATAAAAGAGGGACGCGTAAAATTGTATAACTATTAAAGCCGCATGCTGCACTCTTGCTCGCTCGTGTGTTTATCTGTTTTGTTGGTGTTTTTTCTTCGTCATACTTAGTGTTTGTTTCGTGTGTATTTTTGTCTCGTTTTTCTAATGCTTCGATAGGCCCAAAAATCAAATCTCGCTCGCAGACGGCTTCGACTTATGAGCCTGTTTGTTTTGTTGCTGTTGTTGTTGCTGTCATTGCTTCCTGCTGTATCGATTGTTTGTCTCTTCGTTCTAAATGTATTTACCTTTCGTTGAACGCGGCACGGTTCCAAAAGAGTTTACCGTGAGGAAGTTTGCGACCTTTCTCTTTCTTTTCTTTCCTTAACACGTTGGTCTTCTCTCACCTCATAATATGTAGAGGGTGTTCAGCACGAGGACGTGATGATTGTTTTTGGCGAGGGTCACTATGTAACCCTCGGAAGTTATTTTCAGGCCGCAGCATCGAGATACCTAATAAAAATTTCAATTATTCACCAAAATTCTACATTTTAATATCTTCCGTTCGGTGCCACGGACATTTGTCCCATAAATTCTCCGAGACTTTGGCTTATGTCACGAATTTTCATGAAATTTTAATGAAACAAATAGTTTGTCGCATTTTCAACGACGAAAATTCGGGAATCTCTCTAAATTTCCGATAATTACAAAATTAACATGAAAAATATCAATCATTTTGTTACAACTATTCAAAATTAAACAGAAATCAAATTTTTCAAAGATTAACCGGGCTCGTCGCGCTATGACACGCGCAATCATAAACGAAAAAATTTACAAAAATTCATTGTTAATCTTTAGCCTGTACCTTTGAAGCGAGAAAATAAATAATTTTCTTATTTTTAATAACTTTTTTCCATCAAATAGCAAGCAAAGTGTGAACAAGGTTAATAAATTCGATCTTGCGTTAGAGTTACTCAGTGCCATATTGTTTTTGGTACCAGCAACAAGTTTTTGTAGAAAAAAAGGAAAAAACTCGATACAAATGTAAAAATGCAAAGTTACCTTTACGTAAGGGCACTCGAATTCGGATATGAGAGATCCGTCTCTCGAAAACACGGCTACGTGGAAGCGGTTACCGTGAGAATCACCGATCAATACATCTCCCGCGTCGCTAATGTCAATCCCATTGGGAAAGTTAGTTATACTCTCACAGCCTATGCGACGCAGAAATTGACCTTCTTCGTTGAACACAACCACGCAGTGTCCTTTGAAGTCACACACGAAAAATTCGTTATCTGTAAAACAAAAGAAAAAAAAACGAAGGTCCGGAATGAGATTGATTTATTCGTAGCGTGATAAAGAGAGAGAGAACAAAAGGATAAAAATGAGGCCAAGCGGTGAAAATCGAACTAACCGCTTATAGCAATATCGCTCGGTTCCCTCATGTAATCACTGCAATCGAACCAACTCAAAAGGTTTCCAGTGTCGCTGATGACGAAAACGGTGGGTGAGACGCTGTCGACAGCGACAATATGTCCTTGGCTCGTGACCGCGAGCCCGGCAACGATGTCGATGTATCGGATCGCGATTTTCTTGATGAAATGTCCGTTTTTCGTAAAAATCTGCATCCTTGAGCGCTCGCCACCGCGATCACAAACGACGAATTTTCCACAGTTACGCATTACCGCGACTTTGCGTGGATACCACATCTGACCTTCTTCCTTTCCGGGTATTCCGAATTGGAATTTGAATGTGCCCATTTTGTCAAAAATCTAAAAAAAAAATTCAGGTAAATTTTTTGTTTCGTTTTTTTTTTACATCGCATGGGATGACATCGACGTACTTGAATTCTGTGATTATAAGTATCGGCAACGATGATGTCTTCGTCAGTGCCAAGGCAAAAACCATGCGGCGAACTAAAATGACCTTTGCTCGGCCCGAGTTGACCAAATTTCGAGCGAATTTGCATCGGCGTCAACTTTGGATTGGTCGAGCGCGGGTGATTGTAATTTCCCGTCCCAGTACCCGAAACGTTCCCCACGGTACTGCCGACGCCGCTTATGTTGTGCATCGAATCGCTTTTGAGCTCGTCTCCACCTCGCGATAATATTGGCGATGTCGGTGTCGACAGAGACTGATAACCACCGTTGAGCAGACTGTTCGCGGTCAGAGAACCAAGATTCGTATTGTCGACTATACCTGGGGATGGACCCCGTGCCAATACGAGACCTCCATCACCGTTCAGTGTCGGGTTGCTCAAATCTACACCGACAACATCAGGAGGATATCAATTATTTAAGCGTTTTGATGTTTTTACTTGAAGGATTTTCATTAATGTGTATATTTTCATTTTTGCTGACCTTGATTGCCAAGAGAATTGCCGAGTTTGGCGAGCGCCTGCAAATTATTGATGGCGTGACTGGTGGAGCTTAAATCACCGGCTAGTAAATCGGCCAGTGTAAAGGACGGAGTCGGGCTTGGATTGGCGCTCGGGCCAACGACACTAGCGTCACCCATTTCAACTTTTTCTGCTAAGCTCGCCAATTGCTGGAGATTGTACTCTTGTATACTCGTGAAACCGTGAATTGGACCTGGCGGAAGTGATTGGACAGAAGGAAGTGGAGGAGGGACATTCGGGGGACTTGAGGTTGGTGGTATTACATACGAGGGTTCACCTTCGAATGAGGATTGCATTGATGCGGGAAGGGATATCGGCGAATTGGTACTTATTGAACTTGGGCATCCACCACCCATCGTACTTGTGTGAACGATCGGTTGTGAGCTTGTTACTGGCATCGCCGACGTCGTTATTTCCGGCGTCGCTTTTCTTGACACGCTACTTTCCGTTCGAAATTTACCGAACGAATCCTACACCACAAGAAACATTTATTCAGTCAGTTTCAACCCTCGACGTAAAAAAGACTGGAGTTTGTGAAAACAGCAATTTTCAAGGTTTTATCGATGAGGCAAGACCAAAGGAAAACGAACCTTGACCGTAGTCTCGAAATGATCGTAATCTGTCTGAAACTCAATGGAGTATCGGACGTTAGCCTTGGGTGTGTTGTTAATGAGATTCAAGAGTTGAGTACCGACGATTCGTCTGAGTGCCAAGATTTCTGTGGCGTCGCCATGTTCCAAAAGTCTTCCAGTAAAACGGCACGCGTCCTCGATCTTTTCAATTGTTTTTTCAACACTATGACATAACATGAATAAAATTTGAATAAAAATCATGAAATCGTCCGATTTTTTACAGTCGAATGAATTAAGACTATAATTACTTGTGAAAAATGTCCATCACTTCAAGTTCGCGCTCGGAATGTAATTTTTCTAATTCGTCGAGTGCACTGTCCCGACACTTTTCTAAAATAGCTTTGTAACTCTGAAAAGTCTCAACTATGAGGTCTTTGGCCTGATCGTGCTGAGCTTGTAAATCGCTCAGAGCGTTCTCAAGCTGTGACGCCGTCTGATCGCAGTCCGCTATGCGTTCTTTGCTCTCCGACATTAAATTGACTAGTTCCTCTCTTTGACGCGGCTCCGCATCCGCCAGCCTCTCATATTGATGCTCCGGTGCTTTGTGCTCCGCGTGTAAACACTCGTTGCATATTGGTTCCTGTCAATTCCACAATCAAAAGCGAATGAATCAACCATACAAACGATTCCAATAAGGTTTGAATTCCGAGATTGTTTAGAGGGATTTTAAAGTTCGGACCAATTTTGTAGTCAGAATGTGCATAAAAATGCCGTGCGAAGATTTGGAATGTTAATAAACGAGTATCTTACCTGACAAGTATAGCAATAAAACTTCATATTCTCAGCAGGATGATAATCGCAGAAAATGGGTTTGTGGATGGGTATAGCCTGGTCCGATCGTTTGAGATCTTCGAAGGCGACGACTTTGTGGCTTTCGAAGCATCTCATGAATTGATGAGCGGTGTTGCAGTTGGGGCACAAGAAATTGGCGCAGTCGGAGCAACGAGCGACTGCGTTTTCTTTAGCTTTGCAGGAGGTGCAAAGGACAGCCATGTTTTCGATGGCGGACATGTCCAGAATATTGGTGAGGACATAGTCGCAGGCGAGGGAAGCCGGGCCTTTGGGGCCGACATGAGTATTTTGTCGGCAAACTGGGCAAGTAAGTATAGAGGCTATTTTAGAGTCGCCAGCCTCGTCGATGAGTAGATTGTCGATGCAAGTTTCGCAAAAGACGTGAAGACAAGCGAGTACGCGTGGAGAACTGAGTTTGCTGAAGCAAATGGCGCAATCTTTATCATTGTTTTTGCCATTACCGCTCGTCATTTCTTCCAGAGCATCCCCGGAGTTGCCAGTCCCGACAGTTTGATTAGCAACCGCGTTGGAGACGTTCCAGTCGTTGATACCCTCCGCAGAGTCCAGTTCGTCGTTGCAATTAATGCTGGACTGTTGCGAACTGCCGACGGTACTGGCATTGCCATTGACCGTACTCTGGACATTGGTCGTTCCAGCGGTCATAGTTGTCGATGCCATTTTTCAAGCTTCTCTTTGCTTTGGCAAAAACGAACGCCGCGGGGGAAATGAAAAACGGAAGGAGAAAACACAACGAGCTTTTTCTTTCGGCGGTGAAAATATTCCCACTAATATGATCGAGTTAGCCGTTTGACGTGACTCGATGTTCGCTTCTTGTGGAACGTGCGCGATTGCGCCAACGAGAAAAAAACGAACGTTCCGAAAAGTTCCCGTGCCGCGATCTCCGCCCCGCGGAATTTCGCGCAAGGGATTTCTCCGTAATATGCAATTTTTTGACTTTTATATACTGTAATACGTGGAGATATATGTATATGGATATATATATATATATGTATATCGTATATATGTATGTTGCAGGAGCGATCCCCCCCGAGTCAGGAGTGCGCAGTGCGAAATGACGTTAGGGATGCCCTCACCACGGTGGCTCGTCGATTTACCCACTTTGGCAACGCCGTTTTCACTGCTGCTGCCGATGCAGCACGAAAAATCTCGTTATTTTTTTGTTTTTGTTTGCTCTCTCTATCTCTTTTTTTTTCTCCCCGCCGCAATATCTGTCTATTCCTCGCACTCTTTCGTTTTTTTTCGATGCCTCTTTTTATTTTCTTTTGGCGATTTTTTTCAATGTTCGCCGTATTCTTCTTTTTTTTTAGTCTTTCGGTGTTGTTGTTTTCTCCTGATTACCGTAGATTAGTGAATATGTGGTTTTCTCTACGTACCCCGAGTGATTGCAGGAGCCAGGATATCGTAACAACTACGGGGGGCAACTATCGACGACAAATCGCACAAGCGATTCCAAACACGCCATGATCGATACACGAGGAGGGGAAAGAGACAAAACACACTCGCTCTCCGTCGCGTGCGCGGTACGGAGGGTGTGAGAGGGGCGAAGGTACGCAAACGCGATGTTGGTTGAGGACGATGTATGAGTAGAGGGGGATAGGAAGGATATATTTTTGGGAATAGAAAAAACAATGCCCTTGCTTGATTCTTATGTCTCACAAATTTCCCTTGTTTCCCTAAAATTGCCAAAAAAAAAGACGAATTTTTTACGCAACTTCCGCAAGATTTTGTAGACTCAATTGTTTCGTTTTTTTTTTTTCTACGCGAAATCAATGCTCGCCAAGCTTTACGCACATTTATACGCGCGCACCTACTGAAATTTCTTAGCGATTGCGACTATCTCACTTTTTTCTTCCCTCCCTCTTTCTTCCTCTCGCTCGCGGTATGATCGGCAGAGCCACCTAGATGCGCGCGAGATATGATTGTTTTTTTCTTCTGTTTTTCTGTCGAGTCGCAGCTCATCGATGACACGTTTTTTATCATTCCTTTAGATTTATTGTAATTTTTCCATTGCTAGTGTTCAGGATTCATCTTTTCATCATAAAACCTGCATAATTGGTGAAATAGATATTTTTCCCGGTAAAGATTTTTTCGTAAAACACACGTGCTACTGCATTGAAATTTTGCGCAGTCTAGCGTTCGTATTTTCAACATTCATTCGCTGAAAATACTCCATTGGTTACCAACTGATGGTACTTATTATCAGTCGCTAACTTATCATTGGGAATCGTCGGCACCAATAAATGACAAAAACATGTTTATAGATTGTTAAAAATTCAAGCGCGTATGTAGTATTTGTGATTTTTTCACTATTTTTCCAATTCGGTAGAATTTTGGGCGATGGAAGGAATAGTGGGGCAGAAAATGATAAACATTAATGTAGAACAATCTTGGAGGGAATAGTGTGGCGGGGTTCGAGTCGTGTTTACAGAAGTGGAAATCTGATGGTGCGGGCGGCCGAAGGAGAAGAGGAAGGAGGAGTAGGTAAAAAGAGTAGGGGGTCTGTCAGATAGAGAGTCGGCGCGTCGGGTTACTCGTCTTTCTTGCTTGACAGTCTCTCTGTATATATAGATTAACTGCATACGCGTACATTGATGGGCGGTAGGCAGGTAATAGTAAAGTGATGATATTTCGGTGTTGACGCGCGAGTCAATGTCCAAAGGAGAACGGTACTTGTACTTAACTTTCCTATGGCGTGTGTCTATTTATTTCTAGGCCACCGCGATAACCGTCCATGATACGTGAATTATTTTTGGTGTTACTGAACCGCTCTCGAGAATTTAGTGAGCGAGTGTGACGTTTGAAATGTGCTTATAGCTGTCATTGGTATATTAAAAAGTGAACCAGCTGATTAATTATTCATTTTTGACTTTTTATTACGGAATCTTGGTGTGTACACGAGATTATAGGATGTAGAGAAAAAACGAATGCAGTTTAGTTACTAACTGGTACTAATTTACATGGAGATAAATTGATGTAACGCCAGTCGGTTGTTTACTCTCGACGGGGAACACACGTCGTAATACGTGGGCCGTGCTCTCTCGTGCGTTGTGTGTATGTGTGTGCGCGTGTTTCGCAAGCGGCGCGAATGTGAATTAACAGTACGATATACATATGTGACGCGTGTTCAATATATATATGTATAAATGTGTATATGGAGATATTACGAGAAGTAGATCGTAAAGGGCTTTCGCGTTTTATTTTTTTTTGCAAATATATTAGTTGAACGCTAATTCGCGAAACAACACAGACGATAAGTTGGGTGTTTTCCGTCGACGAGCCGTATGTTAAAATCCGCCTAAGTTTCTTTATTCTCGTCGCATTTTCGTCTATTCGCGTTGTCGTTAAGTTTTTGCTTACTTAGTTTTGTTTTTTTCCCCGCCAATTCCAGCAATTGATATCAATTGACAGAAATTGCCGAGAGTTTGCAAGCTTCCCGGTGTGGCTGATAATCGGTAATTTTGATTAGGGGACCACGTTTGACCGTGAGAATGTTTGGAATTAAGATATCGACTTCGTGCGTTTTTTCTAGTTTTTTTTTTTCGCTCGTCCCCCCCACGATGTGTTCGTAATCGATTCGTTGCATGTGGGTAATGAGGAGGATCTCGAGACGATATCGGAATTTACGCCCACATTGATAATCGTCAACAAACTCAATGAATGACAACTTTTTTTTCTCACTATCTTCGATGTATTTATTAATTCAGTGTTGTGGGTTTGAGCCGGAGATCCCTGGCTTTTCCAAACACTTATTCAAATCGGCGTATTGTTGTGCCGTTCTCGGTTCTTAAATACATTATCATATGAAAACAATTTTTTATAAAATTCCCCCATTTTTTTCACTTAGTCTATATCTTTCGATTTGCGTTCCACTAATATATAAACACGTTTCTCTTTTCTTCCGTTTTATTTGCATTGGCGAGTCTCCAGTACAGAATTTACGATGTGTGGGAAGTAATTTTAATTCGGTATTAATCGTGTTACACAATCAACACATAATAAGCGGAATTAAAACAGATTCTTACGATGAAAAACTATAAGTCGTACTCGAAATGAATCTTGGATTGTTTCTGTAATGGTAATTACAGTGTGAGAAAATTTCATTGTTCCTTGGATCGCGTTACGAGTCTGGCTTTCATGGTTTTTCATTCAAATTAATCGCCTAGGTCTTCTCCACTGTCTATATAAACATGAATAGAAAAAAATATACATCTCCACATACGTACACGAGTTCGTGAATGTATCCAATTCTTTTTTATTTCAGTTACACAGACATTGTAACTGTATATATGTCTTTCCATCCGAAAGAAAGGAGATCTCTTTTTTTGCAATCTGACACTTTCCGTTGGCATCAGCTGATCGTGCAATTTTGAACAACATTGACATCACCCACTTGTTGCTTTCCATCTGCAATTGAATTTAGCCTGCAGTAGAGTGGAAGACTCAAGTGCAAGCACCAAATATTCGAAATGTAGAGCAAACAGAATTATTGAAAACGATTATTCATTGATTATCAGTTTATATTTTTATTTTCTTCAAAAACTTCTTACACTTTTCATGAAGAATTTCGTCTTTCCCTAACATCGATAATTACGAAGGAGGCATTGAGGGAAGAGTCGCCTTAAAGGAATCGTTTCTTTACAGAAAGTTAGGAAGATGCCATGGCCTCTTCGGCGTCTCGCAATGCCGATGAAGATTTGAACGGGGAAACAGAATCAGAGGCAAGCAGTATATATCAGTCAGGATCTGTGATTTCTACCGTACCGGACAGACATGGATTTCTCGGAGGTTCACAATACAGTCCAGAAAGGTATTGAATTTTGAATCCAACATCATTTTCATTTCTCATCATTTTCAGTTCATCCAAAACGATACGTTTCCCAAGCAGATGAAATAATGAATCAATAAATATTTCAACTTTGTTTTGCAGGAAACACGGAATTCCTCCGGAGGTGATACTGAGGAGAGAACAAAAATGGATAGAAATGTTAAACAATTGGTCATCTTTCATGACAGGGAACTATCGCAAAGTGAGAGAAAGATGCAGAAAAGGAATTCCACCGTCGGTCAGACTACGAGCGTGGCTAAATCTTTGCGGGGGCCAGTTATTGATGCAAGAAAATCCGAATCTTTACGAAGAGTTGATAAAAAGACCGGGAGATCCAAAGTACATAGAAGATATAAAGAAAGATCTTCATAGACAGTTCCCGCATCATGAAATGTTTGTGGATAACGCTCCGGGCCAGCAAGAACTGTTCTTAGTATTAAAGGCTTATTCCATACTGAACAGCAAAGTTGGATACTGTCAAGCGCAAGCTCCCATAGCTGCTTTTCTTCTAATGCACATGCCGGCGGTGCAATCTTTTTGGTGTCTGGTAGCAGTCTGCGACAAGTATCTCGTCGGCTATTACAGTCAAGGCATGGAAACGTTGCAACGGGATGGAGATATATTGTTTGCGCTTCTCAAACGAGTCTCGCCAACCGCCTACAAACATCTGGTAAGCATTTTTTCATCATCGCCTGCAAAATTCATGTTTTTTTCTTGTATTTACCGGTTTTTTCCGCTTCTTTACAGAAAAAACAAAAAATGGATCCAATTTTGTACATGACTGAATGGTTCCTGTGTGTATATACGCGAACATTGCCATGGGAAAGTATTCTTCGAGTCTGGGACATGTTTCTTTGCGAAGGAGTCAAAGTCATCTTCAAAGTTGCTCTTGTATTGTTAAAAGGCTGTCTCGGACGCTCGTCGTTAACGAAACGGTGTCCTACGATGTACGAAACGCTCCAAGTATTAAGAAATCCGCCCCATCATTTAGTCGACGAAGAGGCTTTAGTTTATCAGGTGATCAGTCTTAAGTCTTTCTTTTCTCTGACTAAAGCTCGACGAATATTGTTCCACATACTTATTTCAAGCGCAACTTAAAACTTACGTTTCTCTGTATTTTCACGTTGTTTCGGAAAATTCTTTTTTTCTGAACGAACATTTGAAAAAAAAAGTCTGTCGAATTCGTTCAGCCCTTCTTGAGTTTTGCGCTCACCAACACATTCAGCTTAATTTTTATCATTTATTTAGATAAAGAGAATGAACGTCGGAGATTTAAAGAAAAAAGTAATTGTAATGTTGCAGATTCAGAGACTGAATTTGAGCGAAGACGACTTCGAGTACGAACACCAGAGGCAAATGCTCAAGCGAAAAGCCAAGGATCAGGTGAGCCATTCCACTGCCAACGGAGCCGACTGAAGACGTTGAACCAAAACTGCGAATAAACAAAAAAAAAACCACAAAATAACGGTAGCTAAAACAATATGAGCTTGGTTGAAAAAAGGTGTGCCTTTCTCAAAGCTATGCCATTAAACCATATCGTTCGTTACGTCAATGAAAACCGATGAAAAAACCGGGAGTTAACCAAATTTTTCGAATGTAGCTAAAGAGAGAAAGAGATTAATACCATATTTAATGTGCGAATGTCTCAATTATCTTGTAAGGTTGAATGTGAGAAACTATTTCTTTCTGTTATTATATTTTCTTCGTTTTGATAAGACGTTCAACGCGCGCACATTCCCCATTGAAGAAAAAAAACACTGAGCGTGATAAACCTCAAATTTTTTTACCATTCGTAGTTCACACGGTCATCACGATCGATGCACAATAATGTTTAAGTCCAAATGATAAGAGAAAAAGAAACGTACAATATATTATTTAATACTATATTATAAGGACTACTAATCAGCAGAATACTTTTTTGTCAATATTTATGTACAAAATAGCTCTTGTATAACGGTACTGTATTTTTAAATAAAAATTATTATGTAACAGTGTTATTGAATATTAATAAAACAAATTATCGTTTCGTTGAGCAATTATCGTTTCATTTTTCAAAATTATCCAACAAATTTTTTGTTCTATTCGGATCGTGGGCTTTCAAAAAATCGGAATTAACTCGTGGTCCTTTTCTGAGCCCTTGATTGAATTATAATAATTCGGCCCATTCGAAAAATAAAAATTTTATATCAATTTCATGCAAAATATGGAGAATCTCTGAACCTGCTTGAAAAATAATAGAATGCTTCAATTTGGAACGAAGATATTTTATTCTACTTAAAAAAATAAATACTGTACAACGCGGAAATTTAGAATGACAGTTAATGTTTTTTGTGAGATCTCGATGAGCGATGTTGCTTGACGGTTTTCGAAGTTTCTGGCAATATTATTTGCCCACTAGCGATTTCATCCTTGTCGATCGAATTATCAATCTGCTTTTGTGCTTCTAGAAAGAACATGAGATCGCGAACTTGTTCGCGTAAATCTGTGATTTCACCGTCTTTCGTTACTTTACACTCTGTCAGCTCGTCCTGGAGCTGTTTGTGTTTCGTCTGCCAAGACGCCTGATTCAATTGCAGCGCTTTCCGAAGTTCCTTCTCTTCGCTCAATTCACTTTGGGCTTGCACCAATTTCGAGTTTGAATTTTGTAGCCTCTTCTCCAGACTCTGCTTCTCACGAGTCAAACTCACTAGTTTTTCCTGCAACAATTCCCAAATTAATGAACAAATGAAAAATCATTCAGAGTTCGAATAATTAATAATTAATTTTTTTTTATGAAGAATTGTATCGTTCAATGTTTCTCCAACGCGACGATCTCCGATTGAGCGGATTCAAAAGTTGGAGACGCATTGGCCCAGGTGAATGTAAAAATATGAAAAAATTACTTTCATGACGGCGCTCTCGGTCACGACATGTTCGATTTTGTCCTGTAATTCAGCGATGTTCGCAGCAGAGCATTGCTCGATTCTGTTGAGTCTGTCCTCGAAGTATTGACGTTGAGTCTCCAATTGCGAGGTCAAGAGGTAAGTAAACTCGAGTTGAACGGCGTCGACCTTTTCATCGACGCCTCCACCCTCGCCCTTGGCTGGTTCGTGTCCACCTTCGACCATTTTCCCATCCTTGTCTTGAAGCAAACGGTGCACAAAATTGTCACCGACATAATCCCAGACACGATTGTTGCCGAGCTGCATCGCGTAACAATGGTGAGTATCGCGGTAATGCTCGAATGCATGACCTTGATGATAACGCGAGCATCCGATGTGCCCACAAATCAGACATATCCAAAGAGCATCGTTCGTCGCACCTGCAACTGCCGAATCTAAATTCCATTGTATTTCTCAGTCAAAATATGGTTTTTTTTTCAATAAGGAGGATCACGTGTCACTGGCGAGTCAAAGACGCAACTGGACTTGTTTGCTTTTTTCTTCATCACGGAACATATCACAATTTTCCATTGTGTATGTCGCTATTGCTCGTCAAGCCGAAATAAGTTTTTCTTTTTTCAATTTCAACTTCCAAGTTAAGCAGATAGATCAGTCACTGAACCTCGTCTCAAACTTAACCGATTTCAATGCTCAAAGTTAAGACTTGGGTTTATAATCCGACACGCGTGAGCCTCCTTAAGGTCATCAATTATATCAGCAAAAATACTTGAATCGAATAATTGATGATTCAAAGTAGGGAATTAATATGTGAAGATGAATGAACGTACCACACTCCATGCAATGACTGTCTGCAAGAGGTTCAGGAGTTTGTGCGTAACGGCAAATAGGACAAGAGATATCGCCCCATTTGACAAGGCAACTGGAATGGAACGTATGATTGCAGAGTATAGTGAGAATCCCGTCGACGCTTTCATCCATGCGTTCCAGGCAAACAGGACAAGATGGTAATTCCGTGTGTCCCGCGAGAGCGAGACCGTTATCCGCTACTTCCACACGCGACACGAAAACCATGTGACAAACGACGTCGGGTTCTAGCGAATTATA
Organism: Campopleginae sp. 14b; assembly: GCA_030522525.1. NCBI lineage: Eukaryota > Metazoa > Arthropoda > Insecta > Hymenoptera > Ichneumonidae > Campopleginae sp. 14b. Next base: position 106,533 of record JAPYYS010000127.1, read on the forward strand.
CGGCGCCCCGTTGAACGTCTCGTAAAATTCATTCGCCGCGATCTGTGCGATTCGAGGAAAATTTGTTTGTCAAAACGTCTGAAAATCAACATTTCTGCATGTCACTCCAACGGCCGGACTTACCGAAGATCGTAAAGTAATTAACGCCATGTACTGATTCGGACTATTGTCACGAATTATACGAAAATGTTGAATATCCTGATGACAGGCTGCAGTGAATGTCAATAAATCGTGACAGGTCATGGTCGCAGGAACTGAGAGAATGCAAATTGTGTGACTGCGATCTGCCGCGCATTCCTTTTCAGTCAATTCGCTGAAAAATTCCATGCAACAATCCCAATTAAACAAACTTGAAATTTTCTGTTCCTACATCTCCATCATCGACAATGACGAGCTTTTTTCTCCACAATGTGATACGTACTCTTCTTTGAAAAGATGCAAAATTCCTTTGGTAACTTCGACAAAAGGATTGCCTGAGATGAAAGCAATTTGATTGGCAGGGAGTAAAGAAGTAGCTTGTCCGCTTTCTCCTGAATTGCAGTTTGTGGATACGGTCTGCGTCCCGAATGACGATTCCTCTGAATTTGTTCTAGATGTGGAATGAGATTTGCTCGAGCCTTGCGAGGTGGACAAAAGCGGAGTTGGCCCTTCCGTTACACTTGCGTAACTCTCTACCGTTATGTCGCGAGGCTCTCTGCATCCTCTCATTTTTCTACCTGCCATTGTCCCTTCATTCAAAACAGATATCAATGACAGTTTTTCTCTGCTCACGGTTTTCATTTTTGATGAATTTTGATTATTAATTTCGAAGGCATGGAGTACATTGAGGGAAATGATGGTGTGCATAGTTCGTGAGCTATAATGTTATTGTTGGGGAATATGAAGACCCTAAGCTGCAAGTCACGAAAAGACACGAGACGATATCGACGGAATGAGAAAATCTTACCAGCGTTTTCTTCGGATGTGAGATCAACAATTTCGATGCGAATAACGCAGAGTGAGACGAGAATCGGTGAAGACATTACACAGAGTACAAAAGTTCACGCATTATTTTCATCAAATAATTTCACATTCGCTAAAATCAATGCGTGCGTATATTTCGCACGTTTTTGACCTCGGGGAACAAAGGAAAAAAAGAGAATTCGATCGAGCAACAAACACCGAAATCCGTTGTTGACGGGAGTCAGCTGACGCATTTGTGTTTCCACTAGCCAAGCGAGCGTCTGTTTTGTTCCGGAGAGATCGATTTTCCCTAGAACGTTAAACAGCAGGAATAAAAATCAATGGCGGGCTGATTTGAGTTTCCCGCTTATTTCGTGAGTATATTCTGTAAATGTCCTTCCGCAATTTTCACATTTTTGGAGTTGCAGGCAATAGTAAATCGCATTTGATAGTCTTTTCTGCCAGTTTTTGAACCAGAACGGCGTGAAATTTTGATTTTTCTTCGATTCTTCAAAAATCATAGAATTCAATCGAAAACCCAAACAACTGTTCGCATCTCATAGCAACAATCGACATTTAAAATCGACGTAGCAAAGTAATATCACGGCAGAAGGTCACGAATATTGGTTTACCGCAAAGGTATAAGATATTGCGCGTTCTAGTTTCGTTTTAATATTTATTTCCATCATGTTTGTCTCCCCGCTTACATAATTCTCATATACATTTTGATCCTCCTGCGTATATCGATTTCAATGCTTATAAGTGCGTGATCCGATTGCTCGGCTGGGGCCCAATGATCATCGCAGTTGCTCGTCGAGCGTGTTGACGAGCAGAATGGAACGTTGGGCAGGCAAAGTCGCAGTGGTTACTGGAGCCAGTGTTGGGATAGGAGCTTCCATAGCCCGGGAATTGGTTCGAAATGGTAAATTTTTTTTTTGCAAAAAAAAAACAAAATTTCACTCCAATTTTTATTTCAATCATTTTTTAGTATCCTAATACACGGTCTCAATAAAAAAAATGAAAAATGATAAAAAATGTGTGAATATCACATTAAGAGAAACAATTTCACGTCGACGATTGTTTTCCTAAAAAATTGCTGGATTTTTCATGAAATTATATTGTTAACGTGTGATTGGGAAAAAATCTTGTTGAATTGTCGACGTTAATGCAAAAGGCCTCGTGGTGGCTGGACTGGCACGAAGAGTGGACAAGATCGAAGAGATAGCCACGAGCTTGGAGGGATCATCAGGAAAACTACACGCGGTTGAGTGTGACATTTCTCAGGAAGAATCGGTCCTCGCTGCGTTTGCTTGGATCCAAGAAAATCTCGGAAGCGTAAATATCCTTGTGAATAACGCGGGAATCACAAAAGACAGTAGTCTGACCGGTGAGTGTTTTTATTGTTAAACGCATGAGAAGAGCCCTTCATTTTTATTCAGACTGATAAAGAAAAACTTTTGTTTTTTGTCTGTAGGAGGAACTTTGGAAGATTGGCGTGCAGTATTCGACGTGAATGTTTTCGGTCTGTGTCTCTGCACCAGAGAAGCAGTTCGTATGATGAAAGAAACCGAACGAGATGCTGTTGTCGTTCACATAAGCAGTTTGGTTGCTGAGAGGGTTCCTGCCATTCCAGGATTCAGCGTTTATCCTGCAACAAAAAGAGCCGTAGCTGGACTCGCACAAACTCTCCGACATGAGCTCATGGGAACACAAATCCGCGTGACAGTGAGATTTCAACTTATTTTGTACTATTCGCATCGAAATGCCCATTTTTTACCAACTTGACAAAATTTTATGGCATTTTTTCGATATTTTTCCTACGCGGGGGTTCTTCTGATCCCAAAAACTCGTGACCGATTATTTTAAGTCCATTCTAAGTGGACAAAATGCTTTTACGCTCATGACAACGTCATTTGAATCCATTTAGGAGCAATCAATGAGAATTATCCTCAATTATTCTCAGCCAAATTAATCGTTTGCAGAGCATCAATCCAGGCCTCGTGGACACCGAGCTGTTGGCAACGAATTCAATGTTCACAAAGGAGCTTCTCGGCTCACTGCCAATCTTGCAACCCGAAGACATTGCTGCTGCTGTTGTTTACACTCTTTCAACTCCAGCTCACGTTCAAGTAACTTTGCATTTATTAATCACACGATTTACATCGTTCCCAAAATTGAACCGCCTCGAAGAAGGCTCTTTCTCTAATCATTCTCTAATTAACAAATAAATAAATTGATCTCGTTGAAATTTCCGGAAAATCCAATCTTTATCGAATTATTTTATGAATTGTATTTGGGGGAATTGAAATTATCGAGCTTCCACGGATCTTATAGTTTTTTATCGCACCCCCGATTATATGGATTTTTTTCATCGATTTTACTTTATGGCCTTATCGTTGTTGTAGACGTTTTATTTCAAAATAAACCGGTTTTTGGAAAAAGTTGTCGCTTTGGTCGAGAAAACTGATCCGCGGAGAGTAAAATTATTGTTATTCTCATTTTTTCAAGTAATGATGGAAAACTTATTCGTTTGAAAAATCGTTAAGAATTATTCTCCATCCGAATTGTCACTCAATTCATATTACCAGGACCATTATTCTTATATTGCGACTCTATCAATTTCCAGGTTCAAGACATCGTCCTTCGGCCACTTGGAGAGACTTGGTGAATATTTGACGATCGAATCTACAAAAGAAAAACTGCTATTGAAAAAATGTATGAAAAATCACATGGTTAGTTTTTTTTAGTCTGCCTGATCGGAAGCTGCTTGAAATAATAAATGGAATACTTACAAATTAGACGGAAAAAAGAAGATAAAATGTATATTTTTTTCGTTATCATTGCCTGATGATCGATTCCTTATGAAATTTTATTTTCCATGCCCTTTACGAATATTGCATGAGTAATTTCAGGGATTTAGGCACAAGTTTCTTCCTGCCATATGTATCGACAATTTTCTCGAGCTTCGTGTCGTTGAAAATGTATCTGTAAAGTCCATGATCGTCGGCACCTCGAGTGAGTTTGAATCCTTCGGCGATTAAAGGAAGGGCACTTGTTTTGCTTGTTTCCGTATCTTGGTACTGAGCTCTCGCTTTGCAGATGAGAGCTTCGCCGAGATTTTGGCCAAGAATTGGTTCCTCGGTGGCGAAATGATTTTCGAGGACTTGAGCGACTTCGTTCGCTATTTTAATCGCTTCTTTCGATCGACCATCGTCCACCGACTGATTACACTTGTCGTTCAGTATGTCAGTTATGCGTTTCACCAGGTGAATGTATTTTCGAGACTTTGGATCGATCGTCTTCGCATCAACTGCCTTCGCTAAACTCGTCAAATACATTTGCAAGGCTTTTTCCGGTTCAACCAATCTTGCCATGCAGTCACCCATCAATGTAAACGTCTCGGCGTATTCTTCTCTCAATTTACTCGATTCTAGGAGTCTCAGAGCATCGGCGTATCGCTCTTCGATCATGAACTGCACAGCCATGTCGTATCTGTTGAAACGAAAAACATTTTTCGTCGATTAAAATTTGTTTCATTGAGAAAAATTCAATTGAATCGATCCGAGAGACGAGAATTTATTCACCTGATTAAATGCCACTGTTTAACGAGCTGGGTTCTCGTTTGCTCGATAGTAAGGTTGCCCATGATTGAGCCCTGCTTGTCCCGAGACGGCTCGAGAAGTTTATCAAAACCTTTGTCAACACTTTCGAGCCATTTCACAGCCTCTAGCAAACGTCCCGAGAGCCTGAGTATAATTGCTTTCAGAAGAGTGTACCCAGGATTGTAGGGATCGCAATCACGAGCTTTTTCGATGGCCATTAGAGCTTTGTCGTGACAACCGTAAACTGACCATGTTATGGAAAACACCACTAAATGGTGGCCCGTGTCGTAAATCACCTGAGCAGAGAAACGTTGGAAAAAAAAACAAATAAGAAAAATTGGTTCGAGGTGAAAGATTACGAGTGAATTTTAATCCTTTTTTTAAGATGTAAAGTGGGTACAAAAACCTGCAGCAGTTCATGGGCTTTTTTATTATCTGCGTCGAGATCTATCGCCTCGAAGAGAATGTGGCGAGCAGAATTCATTTCTCTTCGATAAATTTTGTACTTTGCATGCTGGGTCAACAGATCCGAGACTCTTGGTGGATCTGCATCGTTCATGAAACGTGTCCACTCGTAACGGAAAGCTTCGTACTTGTCCATTCGTCTCAATGTCCTCAAAAGTTCGTCCTTCAGGAATTAATATAGCTAAATTTCTTGTTACTGCAGAAAATAAATTGCCTAGAGTTGGGCTCACTTCGATATCGGTCAGAATTACTCCATGAGGTTTCAAAACCAGAATTTGCTCGTAGTCACTTGCAGCCTCTGTAAATCGTCCTTGCTTGGAATTTTCTAATCCTCTCTTCCAATAAATGTCCATGAGGTTTTTCACGTACGAAGATTTCTCGCCTGCAGTTTTTTTATCCGACTTTAGCATTTTTCTGGCTTCCTCGTAATTGGCAATCGCCAAGTCCAGTTTGCCTTTAGAATGTAGTAGAGAAATTTGGACGAAAACATAATTAGTTACAAATGTTAAAAATTCCAATAGAAGCGAAGAATTATTTCAAAAATACAGAAAAAAACTCTAGTCGTCGAAAAAAATGAATTTTTTAAAATGTAAATTATTACCTTGTTGGAAAAATGAATCTCCTCGCAATGCATAAAGAGGATGATATTGTGGATTCATGAACAAAGCTTTGCAAATGATTCGCAGAGCTCCATCAATGTCGTTGGTTACGAGACTTTTTGCTTGATGAAAAAGTTCAGTAGCTCGTTGGGCGTTTCGGTGTTTGTTTGGTCGTTGATCAAACGTCCACAAGAATCTCAGCTAATTGATGAATTTTTTCAAAATCGAATTAAGATCCAAGGCTCTTGATATTTTTTTCTTACTCGCATAGCTCCACGATGAGGATTCACGTATCGATTTTCCGAAGGCATAAAGGCTTTTCGTAATTCAGCCAATTCCATCACCTCCATTTTTAGGCGGGATTTTTATTTTTCACAAACCTATGTAGAAATTTCTAAGCCAGAGACTTCCTCGTTGAGAACGAAAAAAAGTTACAAGTTTTGAACGAAGGTTAGAGAGGCGAAAAGTTACGAGTAAGAGTGAACTTTCACTTGTCTGAATAAAATTACAAAATCAAACAGTTACACGAACAACTTTAATCCAAAATTCTAAAAAATCCAAATTTCTTCTGTACTCGATTTCTCGAACCCCCTTGAGAAATGGAATATTCGATCGAATGATGTCTTATGAATAATTATTTCTTGGTGAAAAGGATGGGTGAAAATGTTGAATGAAGAACAAAACGTTTTGTAGTTTGAAAAATGTCTTTATTCGTTTAAATTCAGATAAGTGGTTGTCATCGAATCTAGAGGAGTGAAAATCCGTCAAATGTTGAATAAATACGGTTATTTCTGTGATCTAGAAAGGAAAAGTAGTGACAATAAAAATAAAAAATTCTAAATCTTCTTTGTTTCTGCAACTCTCGAGATATTCTGTAAAATGTCATTTTTTTTGTGGTCGCATAAAAATGTGCCTGTTGGAACAATCATGCTTGGAAGTAGCTCTACCCTAGAGGGATTCGTTATGAGTAACGCTCGTAAAATCTACGACAAAGTTAAAATACACGAAATAAATTTGGATTCGTATTAAATTTGAGTGCAACGAATCTCAAACAAAAAAGAGCAACATTTTAGTTGTATTTGTGAGATAAAAAACGAAAAATGAGTAAAACAGTTGAGGCAAAGCATTAAGGGGCAGTGCTGAAAAATCGCGGCGGTTCTAAGTGTGAGAAAAATATAATTGCTTCATCCCAAACGTGTAAGAAGTCATAGACCCTTTTGCTTATCTCGTAGAGTGCTCTATGGAAAAAAGTGGTTCGAATGAAGACGTGAAAACCAGATAATGTAAAGCACAACATGCGACAAAGTGTTTATCGTTCCGTTACCGAAATCGTAATTAACTTTGGACCAGAAGGAAAAAGACAAGGGGAAAGAGTGAAAAAAAAAATGATAAAAAATCAGAAAACAATTTGGTTGGTGATTCGGGAATGGCAAATACCTGAAATCAAGAAATCCGATCCTTCTCTCGTCGTATCCGTGCGAATAATGCGAATCCAAACTTAGTATAGAGAACGTAACGAGATCCGGTAGAACAAATCCTAGTTCGTCGGAGCGTAATTCGCGCGAGACGCAATCATTATTTATTATTACGATATTCGTGGCTTTCTCTTTTTCCATAAGCGCGCACAAGATTGACCATTTTTAGACAATCCTCCCATTTTTTTTAATAATCCTGCATCGTCCGGCGACGAAAGTCCCAAAGATCCCCGCAAAGTTTCCATCGAGCTTTTTTTTAAATAAATATTATAATCCAGGCAACAGACGTCCGGCGAGAGACAATCCTTATCCAAACGGTCCTTTCTCTTAGCGTAAACAAATCCCGCGAAGCTCCTAATTTCCGATAAATATCGTGTGATCCATTTCTTTCTCTCACACGCCACGTCCATCGCCGTTTTTTCTTTTTTTTATATATTTACAACGATACTTGTTTTTCCTTTTTACCAAAAGCCCATTTTTTGTTTCTAAAACTAGGTAGAAAGTTCTCATCGAGACGGAAGGCCCTTTTTTTAACGATTTTCCCGTTAATCCTCTTGTCCGCGATTCATATCAATCCTTCGTGTATCCCTGTGTGTGTGTTATTTGATTTATTATCTTTGTTTTTGTGTCCCGTTGAATGAACAACGAAGCACCAACGAAAAGCGTAGCACATCGAGGACACAAAGTTCGTTTTTTCTTTTGACCACAAGTCAGTGGTCGAACGATTGAGCCAACGTGCGATTTTGGAATTAAATGGAAAATCATAGACTGAATAAACGGAACGTATGCCGACCAAGTGCGAAAGAGTTTTTTTTTTTTTTTTTTTTTTTTTTTTTTTTTTTTTTGTTTTTTTTTTTTTTTTTTTTTCTTTTTTTTTTTTTTTTTTTTTGCACAAGTTTATCAAGTTGGTTTGCTGGTCGGTTGGGCTTTTTGTGCAAAATAAATGAAAAAATATAAGAAAATAAATGAGAAAATAAAAATCAAGATTTATAAGTGTTTTCGAATTCGGATAATTGCACCTTCGGGATTACGTGGGTATGAGAATTATTGAGGCTTTTTTCGTTATGTGTGAAATACAGGGATAAGCTTTTCGCTTGATATCCTTGCTATCGGGCTTGCTCGTGAGCTCGTCTCGATGAAAAATCCAGCTATAAATATCCTCGCAATGGTGCAAACAGAACCACCGGAATTCTCGACTTTTTATTCTCCTCCTCCTCCTCCTTCTTATCCTTAATATCCTCTTGTTTTACGTATATTCCTCATTACGTCTCTCCTTATCCGTATATCTCCCTCTATGCTTTTTAGAATCCTTCTTATATATATTATTGTCTCCAAATAGAAAATCCGTCCAAAACGCATTTCCATCTCTCAATGTCATCATCGTCAATGCGTCAACGTGTACATAATCCATCCAAGAAGTAAGATCGTGTTGGGTTTCAGTTTTTCATTCATTGTGTTACAATCCAATCCAATATACAAAAGAGAAAAAATACATTAGTCTTCTTAATACAATATGTCATAATGTTAGTTTTCTTTTTTTTTTATAATATGATTAATATTATTTATTCATTATATCAACTTGTTGGGCGCAGACGCGGAGCCTGTGATTTCCTCGAGGATACAACGAATTACGCACGAATTTAAAAAATAGGTCGTTTACTTTTGGGATCGGTGCAAAAGCAGATTTCATCAAATTTCTTATAAATATTATTTGATTTTTATTAGAATTAAATTATAGGCGATTTTATGATATTACCAAGTTTCGGAAATCACAGGCTCGATCTGCGTCTATTTAGTTATTTGTTTTTCTTTTGTTAGTTTTTATTTTTTTCTCCTTTTTATCTATTCGACACGTTTTTAAACTCCAAATTTAACCGACTGAAGAGAATTAGCATCGGTACATCCTTACGCTGATTATTGTTTCTTTGGAAAACAATTTAATCCGTTCATTCGATTAATTCATGGCAAGGAGAACAAATTATTGAGAAATTCGTGATCGACTATTACCGCGACCAATTTTTCGACCACGAAACAGCGAGAAAAACTTTATTTCTTTTTTTCTCTCTCTTTCCCTTTCACAAACTCCATGACTCTCGTTCGTTTCGGGATGATAACTAATGTAAGCTTGCAATGATCATTTCGTCAAGTGTGATGTCGGATTGCGAGTGTAACCTTTTCAACTTTTTTCCCCTAAATCCTGTTGTTTCGCTCTTTATTTAGTCGCGTACAGGATTTTCAAATCTTTGGCTCGATTGAACGATTGAATGGCTGTGGGCTCATTAATTCTGCATCTTCGAGGACCAAACGTCGTTTAATTTTGCCTCGTATTTCTCGAATATTTACAAATAAAACTCACACGCGTTCGTCGTCTCCCTCTTTTTCTCTCGTTCTCTCTCTCTCTCTCTCTCTCTCTCTCTCTCTCACTCGCACGCTCTGACAGTTACGGAGAGGAAATTACAGCTACCATTTTTTCATCTCCTCGGTGATTGACAAAAAGCTGCGAATTGCGCGAACTCATTTCGATCGATGAGGAATAACGATTGGCATTTTCTCTTCATGATCTTTCAACGAGCAATCACATCGATATTTACATTTGCACGAGGATAATGCAGCATTTTTTCCAATATTTTTCCAATATTTTTCCAATATTTTGAAGATTCTATTTTATTCACATAGTTTTTATTAATAAATTTTGAACAATAAAAAATAACTATGTCAAAATTCAGATGAACGCAACGTCGCGGTTCAGAGCAAAAATAAATATGAATAAAGTGCGAATGTGGTGCCTCGATTAATCGACAAATGGAAGCGAGAGAAACAGAAATATTGGTGGTAAAAATTCTGTCTCCATGAATAGCGTCAATAAAAATCAATTAATTTTCTTAATATTAATAAAATATTGATTTTTGAGAAACAAGAGTAATTGCTCGTTGATGTGTCGATCGATCTGGCTCATTAAAAAGCATGAATTATAGAACTTTAGCACCGAATCCTCTTCACCTATTTGTTTTTCTGGATTGACGTTGGTTAGCGAGAAGTACGAGACAGTTAAATAACATCTCCCGTAGGTTATTTGTCACGTTCTCTCGAGTCGTGATGGAAAAATCGTGAAAAAGCGAACGAACGCGTGAGAAAAGAAAAAAATGCTCCTCTCGTTCAATTTCATGAAAGAGGAAATTCACATGAAACGCAAAATCATGAACGAAAGAATTGTATTCGCCTCCGAGGGTTTACGCGACACGGATGTAAGAAAAAAAAAAAAAAAAATTGAAGAATAGCGTAAAAAATTACACGCCGTCTTATCGACATCGTCAAGTCTAACATTTGGATTGGAAGGTTACTTTGGGTGAGTGGTACTCAAGAATCGGCATAAGTGAAATATTGGCAAAGCAAATTATTGGCCATTTCTGATTTTTCAACCTTCTTCTCTTCATCTTTGCTGTTTTTCTTGTTCGTTTTCTTTTCTTTTCTTTTTGCTTATGTATTATCATGTGGATCGGTATACGTACACACACTAGTCGTATGAGCGAGACCTGGAACGGGATCTTGAACGTGAATAATTGCGTCGAAGTGGCGAATACGTTGGCGTACCACGGCGTCTTGGACTGTAGCTACGTGAACGACTTCGGCCTCTCTCGCGATCTTCGCTACGACCTCTGTCACCTCCGCTATGATCCTCTTTCACACGTATGTAAGTCACCTCACCCTGCAAAACCGAAATCTCCATTCAATTTTATTTTCCTCAAGGAGGATCTCGTTTCACTTGTAAGTCGAAAGCATTCCAAATTTTTTGCTTTCTTCATAATTTTTGGTGCCTAACATATTAACAATCTTATAAAAAACCTTATTTTAAACCAACTGATGCATGCGGCGTTGTCGAACCTTCAATTGTTCACGCCGCTATTACTCGTTAAGCTGAAATAAGTTTTTTTTTCAATTTCAATTTCCAAGTTAGCTCCAAAGATAAAATGAATTTCTCAAGACAGCCTCGATTTTTATGAACGTTATATTTTCTTAAGATCGTTTTTCAAATCCTTAAAATGGAAAGATCGACCTTGAAAAAATGAAATATTCGAAAAGAGCCTGTGTTTGAGAATTGTCAAAAATGTCACTTTTAAAGTCGACGTTTTCTCTTGACAGTGATGAGTCCTCTATGGATCATGTCCACGATTGAAAAATGGGTAAATTTGGAAAAATCGGTAAAACACTGTTGAACGAGTGAAAATAGAAAGATGTGGAAAACAAACCTCGTGAGATCTAAATCTCGAATCATCCAATTTTTTCACTGCATACTTCATGTCCTCGTAGCGCAAAAATTCGACGACGCCGGTGCCATCTTTGTAGGAGTCAGCGAAACAAACATCGCCGGCTTCGCGCATATGATCCTTGAGATCTTGCCAACTGCCGGAGGGCGGCAATCCGGTTACGAGAACTCTGTACTGAGTTCGTCTTGCCGGCGGGCCACGTCCCCGGGAATTGCTCATTTCACCACGTCCTCCTCGGCCGCTGTCACCCGCGCCACGACCTCCACGGAAATTATTACTCGGGCCCCCTCCCCTCGGGAATTCAACTCTGAGCCTGTAACCGTCGTAATCGTAGCCATCTCGCGCATGTACCGCATCCTCGGCGTCTCTGAATGGCCAAGAAATCAAATAAAACTTGAATAAACAAAATTGTAAAAGGTTTGTGCGTCCCGAGAGTTCCGGAATAAATGTTAGCGATAGAGTGAATTAGAGTTTCAAGGTCGTTTAACATGGATGATCATTAATGAGGACAAATTGAGATAGGAGCACTCTGAAATGCTCAATTTACACGTGAGAGAATCATAACCATGAAATTCCAGGTAAAGTCTAGAAAAAAGTAACCTGCACGGAGGGAATTTCGTATTTGTACACTGAAAGAGTTGGAATTTAAGAAAAAACGATATTGCAGAAAACTGAGCTACCATCGTAGAAATTGGAATCTACATATAGGAAAAAAAGGAAGTTATGACGGGGGTTCTATGGTTTATAACATGAAGACGTGGTGAATAAATTGGAGGGAAGATCGTAATTCAGAAAGAATTGAAGGTAAAACTAAGAATTTAGTCGAATCAGTGAAACTAGATCAAGAAACCGGGAATGGTGGCGAAATTCTATGATGTGGCAAGATTACTCCGACTGATAACGACACATCGCATATTTGAGCGTGCACGACAAACAGAATCGCGAATCGGGCGTTTTCGATTGTGCAAAACATCGTGCCGAAAAAAAAGGATACGACGAGAAAAAAAACAACTTACCTCGGGTCATCAAATTCAACGAATGCGAAAGGCGGTCCTCTACGATTTTTCAAGTCAACGAAGGTGACTTTGCCAAACTTGTAAAAAAGATCCTGAATATCCTTGGTCCTTATGTCTGGTGGCAAATTACCCACGTAAATTCGGCACTCATTACGACCGCCGTGAGACATTATTTATTTTTTACTTTGTTTCTTTCGTTGTTTCCTTTCTAATTAGTTTGTGATTTTTTTCCTTTGTTTGTTTGTACTTTGAGAAAAATAAAGTCTTATGAGTAACACAATTCGCGAAACCGTTGAGTCTTTCTAACTGCGTTTTTTATTTCTACGTCGTTGCACGGCTTCGGGCACTCGCGATTGAAATAAACAAGATGGCGGTACCGGTGGTTCGAGACTACGAGATGGCTTGGGTCAGTGCTGCCACACGCGGGCTCAACCGTCGCTTCCGCGCATCTAGGGATACTTACTAGTTCTAGTTTTATTTTTTTTTCTGGTCGCCCTGATTTTTCAATGATTTTTATTATTATCGTTTTGGGAATTATTAATTAATGAAAAACATAAACGAGATGTTTTAGAACGGTGTACAATGTATGATGCTTGCCTGAAATTTCTACACAATAATGAACAATTGAACAATTGTTCTGGGTGCGGGACACATGTTTGTGAACACATGATCAGGGCTTGGCTCCGGAGTAAAAAATAATATTTTTTTTTCGATCGGTAACATCGGTTACTGTATATATTTCAATTCTCGGAAATGCATGAAAATCGGGTAAAGTCTGAATTTTCCATAATCAGAACTTCATTATATATCTTATGTTTATTCAATTGAAAAATATCGCAGGATCAACTTTATTGATTCTCCCTACATTCCCCGCGAACGCAGTGTTAGAATCTCGTGAGATTCAAGGCAGAAACCTTATATTCCTGGACCCCATCGGAATTCGGTCGTAAATTCTCATGATAAATAAATGATCGTGGACAGAAAAAAAACACAGTAAAAAAAAAAGAAAACAGTAGTTGCTAGGGAGTTTGAAATGAGCGGTTCGTTTATCGCGGGCAATTGTTCGCAATGCTTGCTAGTTTGATAGAAGACCCTGCCAGAAGACCCTGATCACCGACCAATAGGATAGCGAGGGTAAACGACTGGGTACGGGCGCCTCTCCAATCCTTCGAACCCGTGTGAGACAAGTTTTCGGTGTTCGAGCCGGAGTGCGCAAAAATTACAGAGTTACGATTTTTAAAAAAGGGTGAAAAACGGTAGCAATAAAAAGCCGTTTATCACACTCGAAAAAGTAGTCGTGAAACAAAAGTCGGACTAGTAGAGAATCTTTGTGAGACATTCGTGCTGGTGGAGAGTTACCAAAGAAAGGTATGTTGTGTCTTTGATAGTTTTAATATTATTTTGGATTATTTATTCGTCGTCCTTACGCCGGGAAATCAGGAAGACCTTTGCTTTTCATCTCGCGTTCGAGCTCGACTTTTTCATCTGTCTGACGTCAAATAAGCAGAAATAATTAAAAAAAGACAAATTGAATTCGGTCCCACGTTTTAAGGACGATCGCCGCTCTCTTGCCGAATCAGCCCGAAATTTTGACAATTTAATCGACCCACTTTACTATTGCGTGCTATCGAATATCTATTTTTGTAGTTTTTCTTCGCACTTATCGACAAAACAGCATCCTCTCCCGCGTTTCGTACCTTGTCCGACAAAATCATCATCGCTAAATCTTTCCTTCACTCGCTACGACATTTTCCGTAAACGACTGCGAAAATATTCGTTCCTTACGGACTCATCGGTGTTTTCTCTTGTTTTTACTACGTAATATTGACAATGCCGGCTTTTGATGTTCACGCTACGGTCAAAATATCTCGTGTACCAGCATTAAGGTACACAAGATATCATACACTGTATTAAAAAATATAGATATACATATACATAGCTATACAGTGCTAAGGTAGACGGATTTCTTGCACGTACATTTCAACATCTCCATATCGCATCTCCCTCCAAAATTCGGTTACCCCGACCGCACGGTAAACTCATTATTTTCTCCATGTCACGTCAATATCGCACGCAGCTTTTACGAGTAACTATATTTTAAGAATGTAGGCCAAATACACGTAAAAATGCCGAAACATCGAAAAAGGTCGAAAATCGAATGTGCTTTTTATCTAATTTCGTTTAATTAAAGGAAATTGTTGCTAATTTTCTTTCTCTACTGGAAAAATTTATTTGGCAATCTCTCTTTTCGTAAATTTAATTTTCTGCATTTTTCGAATAAATTTTTATCTGAAACTGCGTTACACGTAACCATTTTTTACTTTCCATACTGCATAATGAAGTTTTGAAATGAATGTGGAAAGACAATAATAGTTGGCGTAATTTAAAAACCTTAACAACAATTTCTAACAATATTTTTCTAAAATCATTAGAGCCAGAAGTCGTTAAAAAAATTCTGCTTCATTGTTAATTACGTGTTGAAAATCTGCTAAGGAATTATGAAAATCCACCGCAGCTGCTTTCGTTATCCAAAGTTTTTTGTAATTGTCGTTCACATGTGGATTCAGCTTGAGCCCAAATGACCGACCATCTGGGCCATCGTTGGTACACAAGAGATATCAAAATTTGAGTTCCAATATTTTCTTTCTTAGTACCATCATTCAGAAAACCTGAAATTATAATAATCGTAATTGCCTGTCACGAGAAACACCCGAAATATATTCCATGCTTGGAAATAAATTTCATTTTTCTCAAAACTGATTGTAACTTTTGTTAATATTTTACAATCACCGACCTTGGTGGCTTCCCAAAATGAGCTGTTTAATGAATTATTGCAAAAACAACAGTGACTCTGAATTTTTCATGACACTGGGTCAATCATACACTTGCGTTAAGATGATAGGAAAGACAAAAAAAAATACCCCTCCGAAACAAACAAAAAAATTTGAGAGATAAGAATAAAATATCGTAGGATTTCAAAAATTGGATCCTCAGTCCGCTTTCATGTGTTGCCTTGCTCTTAGCGCTGAAGAATCTATGCCAGCTCATGAAGGACCATTGCCACTCTTGGAAAGATCCATGGAAAAATGTTATTGATTGAGTAAGAAAATAAAAACCCTTGCCCATTAGGTGAATTAATTTTATTGAAAGAAATAATATTCCGAGAGCAATTTCGATTTTCTGTTTCTCTAAGTAAACAGTCTGTTTGTCATAAATATTTACTAGACTTAGGTAGTCGTAGAGAGAAAAAGTAAAACTGTAGAATTATGCTAAGGCAATTTAGATATTTTACAAGTTGGCCAGCCACATATCTATGTTTTTCCCAAATTTTCAATACCAAATAACCTTATGCATTATTCAAAGAACTTTCACTTGTTGGATCAATGCTATATTATGATGTCTGATTTATTCACGTGACATTCGTCGATCTGTGTCATTCAAGCAGTATCATTTTATCATTCTGAATCGCGCGTAAAAAAAAAGAAATAAAAGACGAAATTGTTTTATAGGTTTGCACGATATTTCGTAACCATGTCGTTGTCATGACAACGTCGTGCTCTCTTCCCAGTTTTCCGAGACCACAAGACAATAGACTATCATTCTGTTCCCAGATACAGAAAAAAAATTCCTTGTTTACGCTAGCAACTTGAAAAGTTAGTCTTTCTTAGAAAATGTAAATTCTTCTCTCAGTTTTTCAATATTCCCCGTTTATTATCGTTTTTTCTTCATCAAAGCTCTTCGTTTTGTCGTCAAGTATTGTGCTAATTGACGGATTCCCTTGCAAGTTATTGGTAAGTTTTTCGTCTCGTTAAATTCCCGATCATTCGCCCAGTCGCGAAATAACCCAAAATTCGATTTTTATAACTGGAACTTTTTCGCCAAAAATATACCCGGCCGTTTTGAATTTTCTTCAATTCTTAAATTAATTTCTCGATCTTCTCCGAATATCAAGGTTTCCGGGAACCTTCAATATTCAGGCGTTCTTCAGACCCTCCAATTTTCATTTCTTCCTCGATCTTCCTGTCGTTTTCTATCTTTTTTCCGTGAAACAACAAAATTTGCTCAAAAATTTTAATTTTCTGAAACATTTTGTTTTCTCCGCTTTAGACCAGACAAAATGGATCGCAAAGCCGTAATCAAGAATGCCGATATGTCCGAGGAGATGCAGCAAGAGGCTGTAGATTGCGCTACTCAAGCTCTCGAGAAATACAACATCGAGAAGGTAAGCGCTGAATTTCTTGGTCGTACGTTCGATCGGCGCCATATATTTTTTGAATTCTCGAATTTAAAAAAAAACTCTGTAGGCGAAAATCTCCTTCTCTTTTGCTTGAAAATTGGCAAGTAGGGCGGAAAATGAACTTTTGACAAAATTTCGACACAAATGAAATCGCCTAAAAAAAAAAAAAAAAAAAAAAAAAAAAAAAAAAAAAACGAAAGGGAAAAAGAAACAAAAAAAAAAAAAAAAAATTAAAATTTAAGGAAAAAACCGACGTCAACAAACCCCACGTGGCATTGCATCGTTGGACGTAACTTTGGAAGTTACGTTACGCACGAAACAAGACATTTCATATACTTTTACTTGGGTCAGGTGGCGATTCTGCTCTTCAAGAGCGGCTAAGCTGAAAAAATTCAAAAGTCTCTGTATCCCTCCCTTTAGATCCTTGTTCCTCCTCCCTCCCGTAAGAATCATTGCCCCCACTTGCATCTCGCGATCGCCATGCCACAAATAAAATAAAAAGCAAAACACTTGCGTCAGCGGAGAGAGAAAGAAAAAAAAGGATGAAAAGATTGAGAAAAAAGCAAAAATCCACAAAAATATGAAAAGCACACTTGTTTAAAAAATGAGAAGGAGAGAGATTTGTGCAAGAAAAGCGTTAAGTGGAGGATCGAAAAGAAATTTAAATACGCGAACGTAAAACCGGGCATAATGAAAAAAGCGAAAAATTATGCGACACGTTAAAGTTACAAACACAAAACAGGCTCTCAGACACACACACACACACACACCCACCTGCATAAAGAAAAAATCAATCGCTGTGTTTCGATGTTAACGAAATTACTCGTGGGGTCGAGTATAAATTAAGTATATAGACAAAAACGGCAGCAGCAGCAGCAGCAAAAACCGCAACATCAACAACAAGCACTTTTTCCGAGGGTGAAGCTCGCTCGACGAAACGAAAGAAGAGAAAAAAATCTTGAAAACAAAAAAATAACAAAAAAAAACTACGACATACAACCTTTACATGTTGAAATGTATAGCGTATGCGAAAAAAAAAAATTTGTTGTGTTCTTGTTTTATATTAGGTATATAATGTGTACGATTCAGCGCTCGCGTTATTTTTATTTTTCAAATTCCTCCAAATGTTGATTTTCCAATCATTTTTTTTCTTTTAAATCCCAGTGCGTTTATTTATGTACAAAGTGAAGAAACACCGATCCTTCGTGGCATAGGTATTGTTTTTTAATATTTAAAATCGAGCAATGAAGAATATTCGATGAAAGTGTAGGTTTGAGAGAAAACAAAAAGAAGATTTATAGCGACCGTCATGAAAAGTGGAAGGAGAATGCAAAAAAAAAAAACAACAACCATTGATATTTAAAAGTTGAACGTTTTTTTCAACACCCTCAAAACGATCACGCGTTCAAATTGACGTTTGGTACGAGAATCAAAGCCGAAGAAAAAAAGCGACCCACGAACATACCTTTCGCCTTCGAGATTTATTCATAATTCATGAACATTCTACATTATTCCGTTAGTGACGTTTGCTTCTTTGTTTATATTGATTATGATCTAAAGAAAATATTAAAAAGTACATAAACACGAAAAATATTAAAAATGAAATTTTTTTAATATACATGTATGTATATTTATATATACATATGTGTATTGTGCACTTGAATATTATCTGCATAAAGATCTAAATATCAATAGTTCATAGTGTATGAAAAAAAAACACTACGCAATTTTATTATTATTATTATTATTATTATTATTAATATTATTACTACATTATTATAATATTATTATTATTATTATTATTGATACCTGATAATAATACGAAGTGGAAAGAGAGAAGAAAAGTTGAATTCGTAAAACTTACCAATTGCATTTGTAAAATGGCACATATGGAGTGATCCATCTTTCGGACAAGGGCGTTGAATACTTAAAAGTAAAAACAAATGGACAAACAAACGATGCTAGAGAATTCTCTCAGTGTACAAGTTGTTTATCGTTTAGTTACGAAGAAAAAAAGAAAAGAAAGATAGAACAAAATGAACATAACTTGCTCGTTTTTTTTTTCAATTACTTTCCTTCACTTCACTAATCCGTACGTAATTATCAATAAAAATGTTTATATACATACATACGCACGCATACATGTGTGTTTGTGTGTCTATAAAGATTTTATTCATACATAGGGGCAATCTTCATGCAATATTCCACGTTGTGTTTCAATTGAGCAGGCGAAAATGTTTTAAAAGACATGTGTCCTTTTTCAAGTACCCTTTTAATAATGGACGCAGGGAGAAGAAAATGTTTCTTTTGCACTTACCACTTACTCGGTTATTCGTGAAATATCCCTCGGACTTTTGACGTACACACGTTATTAGGAATATAAAAATAATATTTGGGAATGGAATTTCGGAGTCAGGCACACAAATATTTTGAGTCTCTTTTGCACGAGTGGCTTGGATCGTTCCGTCACGGAAGAATGTCGTTTGAATGCTATCATTACTTACCGTGAATACAATGGTCGGTCATTGCTCGTTTATAAACCACTAGCTTCATAGGAGGGCCACGAAAGTTACGACGACGCGATAACGTGGGGGCGGGAGGACGGGATTTACGAAAAAAAAAAAAAAAAAAAAAAAAACATAAAATAAATAAAGCTCGAATTACACAGAATACATATTTAAAACATCCTTGATAATTTATATCTCTCGAGGAGACGAGAACTCGACGCACCATTGAGTCTGTATAGGGAGTTTTTTAATCTATCTATATTTTTCAATCTATCCTATAGTGAATATTATGCAAAAAATTGTAATATCATCGGAAAATGAAAAGTATCCCATACACGCGAAAACTATTCGATTTTACATAGAGTAATATACGTTGGCAAGAGAAATCGTAACCCTTGTGTCCTATTAGCAAATTAATGTACATTTACCAATTTCAAGCACTTTTTTCCTTCAGTTCTTATTGCTCTTGGATCGAGGAAATTAGAGTTCGTTATCAAGTCAAGTTGATCCTGTCATTAATTTACAGAGACGTCGGTGCTTCGGTTTGACGAATCGTTCGAATCTCCCGAAATAACATTGTACGAGAAAGGAGGAATAATAACGTCGGAGCAAAACGTTCGATTATTCCGATTCATATTAAAATCGCCATCTCATATTTTTGTACATTGTTTCTTCGGAATAACCGTCCGAACTGGTTTCGCTTTCTTTGTTTTTGATCGGTCTGATGAGAATTTCGAAGTCTTGTCGGGAAAAGAATCAATGGGCAACGGGCTGATGGAATAATTATACTGGAAATTCTCTGGGCTCGTATTATCAATTTTTAGAGACATGGATTTCTAATTGTGAGTCCGATTCTACTCGGTTAATTCGTTCTACTCGATCGACCTGACTTGACTAGCCAAAATGTCGTAAAATAAAATATTTCTCCTTGTTTCGTTTATTCTTATCCACTACGGACTCTTGTTTGCGAATGATTCTTCATATCTAATCGTTTGTATTGATTGAACAAATTTATGTTTTCAATGTTTAGGTAATTTGTTATCTCGCCATTTTTTACCAAACCAAAATGAAAAAAAAAGAATTAAAAAAAAAAATATCTCTTCGGTCTTCGTACTAATGCTCTAGTATTAACTAGTTTTATGAAATCTTTAATATAAATATGAATTTATAATATGCCGGCTACATTACGTATTTACCGTATACGTAGGCGTTGGAAAAAAAAGAAAAATAAGACGTTTTTTCATTTTTTCTTAATTATCTTTGTTTTGGCACACAACAAGGCCTAGTAGGCGAATTCACGGCGTGTCCCAACCATTCGTCATGATTCAGAGTTTTCCATTGCGTAATACGGCAAATTTACGATCGAACGTGTTTCTCGTTCTCAATCCTATGCGTGTACATATCAAATATTATGTACCTTAGCGGCATAGACTCTTTGACAGGATTACAAAATACGGTCACGAGATTTCATAAAAATCGTATCTCAAACGGATTTAGTAAATTTACCGAGTGAAGGATGAGCGAAGCAATTTTTTCTTTTCGTTCATCACATTTTATAGAGTTTCATCGAAAATTCCCCAGGGAAATATCGGTGGGGAAAAAAAATCGATGACGAGATTAATTTCTCCAAAAATCTCCATTCTACGTTTCGATACTAATGCACCAAGAATATATATAAATATATATACCTATTATTTAGGATAGAGGCACTTTTTTAAGAGCAGTGCCGACAATCTGGTCCGAAAGTGATGAAGAGTGAAATACCGTCGTTTGAAGGAAAATAATATGAATCGTTCGTCCTCAGAGTTCCTGCGAGAAAATAACGCAAAACTAAACGAGAACGTGATTTTTATAGTTTATTGTGTTTTCCAACGAATTGGATGACAAAAAAAAATAAAAAGGTTTGTTGGATGGTAACGAGAGAAATCCTATAGACTGTAAGAATAGTTTTATGCAAAATACTGTTGAATTAATTTAATCAACAGTCTTACGAAATCCGATCCAGAACATGAAAACAAAAGAAAGATTGAAAAAACTTGGGATGGCACATTCGAATCAAACGAGCAATAAGTAAGTTCACTCAATTCCATACGAGAATTTTGTTATCTTCGTTTTAACAAACGCAGTACGAAGAGTACTCATTTTTTCACGCGCTCGAAACAATTGCTAATTGTAACATGACAATCGCGTTGTTTTTAAAACATCCAAGAAAATACTTGTAATCAGTAATGAAACGATTCATTAGAAAAGGCCAGCACTGTAATAACAATATTCTTGGTGCATCAGAAATCCGAGGGGATTTAAAAAAATTCGTGCGAATTTTGTCGCAGCGGTCGAATGAGATCCACCAAAGTTCCAAATGTTACAATAAAAAAGGGCAAAAAACGCATTTGGAAAACTCGAACGATTGAGAGAGGAAACAGATATAGAAAAAATGTGCTGTTGAAAAAATTAAACTTGTGGCAACGAGATTTGGGACACACCATGAACCAAACTATTTGAATAGAGAAACCGTATTAATTTAATGTTGTGAACCTTTGGATGGACTGTATTGTATATGTATATCTACCTGCTCTGTCTGAAGCTGCATTCTCCAATACTAAATACTAATACAGTTGTCTCTAAAGATATATAATCGCCGTTTTACTTTGGAAAAAAATCGCATTTTCCCTTCGTCCTACGTCTATACCCTCCTGACCTAAAAAACGAAAGGGCGATTCGAATTTCATCGACTCTTTCTGTTCCTATCTCCTTATCAGACTTCAGATTCTTTCATTTTTCAGTGCTCTTTTTATTATGTACATATTTAACATAATAACTCGAACAATCGTTCACTCAATTTATATCTTGAATCCAGAGTGTATCGCCACTACCCCGAACGTCAAATTCTTGTAACTCACTTGCCTGAAACCTGCTGCTTCAATCATATCCTGAAAACAAACGATTTCCCAATTTAATGGAAAATATTCTCGTGAATAACTCGAATCAATCGACCTCGTCGATATATTGAATTTATCGATTTATTCGGGACCATTTGAGGGCTAATAAACTTTACCTTGAAATCCTCCTGTTTAGGAAACTTTCTTATACTTTCTACTAAATACTGATAGGGCTCCCACTGGCCAGCGATTAGGCTCCCTAAAACTGGGATCATCTGGAACGAATACTTGTCGTAAGCCCTGCAACACAAACAGCTCGTTATGGTATCGTATTCTTCTTGTGTTTGGAGTATGAAACATGAAATTTGATCTGACCATTGCAACGTTTCGTTATTGAGGTGACTGAACTCGAGACACATGAAACGTCCGCCTGGCTGGAGAACTCTGTAAGCATCTTCTAGCACCTGTAAATCGATCCTATTGCAATTTCGATTTTTTCGATGCTGCAAGAGTTTTTCAAAATCCCAAACCCAAAATTTGAGACACAAGTTTTTTTTTTCTTTATTGCAGCAGTTTTCTAATGACCTTGTCAATGTGCGTTACGTTTCTGATTCCAAAAGCTATCGTGTAGGCAGTGAAGGAGTCGTCAGGGCATGGCAGTTTTTCCGCATCGCCCTGGAGCCACGAAATGTCGTAACCATTCTCTGTTGTCAATCCCTGTCTTTGAGCCCGTATTTTTCCCACGTCCAACATGTTTTGATTGATATCGGAAACAGTTACATGACTCTTGATTCCTTTGGGATTCGCGAGTTTATTCAGATAACTCAAGTATCGGAACGTTATGTCTCCGGTTCCTCCTGCCGCGTCGAGAAGGCGACTACCATGGGTCGGTCCCAATTCCTGGACGAATATGTCTTTCCATATACGATGAATTCCCAGGCTCATTGCATCGTTCATAACGTCGTAGGAATCGGCGACATTTTCGAAAACGGTTCGGACTGAATAGAAGAAAAGTTAGTTTCGGGAAGTTGATTACGAATTTTGGAAGCAAATTGGATGAAATTGTATGAAAGTTCATATTGAAAATGAAGAACGTGATGCAAGGAAAGCCAAGACCCAAATGTTATGTTTTTTCTAACCTTCCTTCTCCTTTTCACTTTCCTTGATCGTTTTGAATCCAAAATGTGTAGTCTTTTCCTGATTTTCGCTATCGTTTATATTCGCAGTTTTAGCTTCGATATTTCTTAAAATTGTCGTAGCAAGGCCTCGTTGTTGAGAATATTTATTCCGTCTTATCACATGCTTACAGATACATTTGCACAATTCCATGATTGCTAATCGATGTCGTATTATTGCGAATGAAGAGTATGTAATAAAATTACGTTCGGCATAACCTCAAAACTTGATCAGCTGATCGACTTGTCCGGCTGTCGGAATTGTTTGACTTTACATTTATTCTCTGTCGAATTTGACATGTGTACTCCTTTCGAGGAAATAAAAAAAGTGACAAAACCTTTGTCACTATATAATATGAAAAAATAATCTTGAATACTAGTAATGCATCATAAATATTTTCAATGAGCACAAAATTACGTGTTTATACCTTGACGCAATCAAAGAAATGATAATATAACAAGTGCATGATTTCGTCGGCTGTAGAGGCGACGAATCAACGAAGGGTTCTATTACGTGAATGGATGAGCTTTGACTTTTGTCTCTTCTATCGAAAAAAATTGCAATAATGGCTGAAAAAGGAGCACACTTGACAGGAACGTCTTATGGAAAGCCTACGATATTCGAAATCATCGCCCAGGAATCTTTGTCATCGACGCTCGAACCTGGATTCAAAAAAATCTTTTCCGTAAGTGAAAATACGTATTATTCGTCGTCTACGGTGCAAAGTTTTTGTAATGCAGTCTGATGCATCAGAAATGGTGTCTTGCCGCTGACATATGAAATTTGATAAAAAAACTGTTGTAGTTTTTAGCTACTTGCAATCCTGAGAGGTACGGATGGGTTCTGGCCTGGGCGGACGAAGCCTATTTGGCTTTTAATGCCTTCCTCCAGAATTTTTACCTCAGAAAATATGGTGAGTGGTTTGCAATTATTTCTGCATAAATCCCACAGTAGTTTTTAGTAGAAAACTATCTCATACACACAGGTGGCTCTTTTTCTGAAACGTTCTACGGCCTCAAAAGGATCGCTGTTCTGAGTTCCGGGGTCAGTGAAAATTTGTCATGGAAAAGACAAAAGTTGTCAATATTGTTACTGATACTGGATCCTTATTTGCGAGCCAAGGCTGAGAAGTATAAATTGGATGAAATCGATGGACGTTTCCCCAAAGAAGCAAGTTTTTGAAATACTTTTTGAAATTCTTGAAATTTTTTACTTTTATTTATTCAATTTTTCTTTGCAGCATTGGAAAAGAATGCTGAGATCCTATTTCGTCAAGTCCCTATCGATATATCGTTACATCCTCGAATTTTCGTCCCTTTTCTATTACGTTCTTTACTTGAGTTCCCGAATTCATTATCCAACGGCAATTTATCACATGCTCTCGACAACACTGACGTATTCGGGAGCCCAGGAAATAACATCGATCTCAGAAATATTGCAAAAACTTAAAGATGGCACTTTTCATACGGGGGATGGTATTCAATTGATACAAAGAACGTTGACGAGATCTCTGGAGCTCGGTGCGTTCTTCCTGCAATTCGTACAGTGGTGGAATCAGGAAAATTATTATACGAATTTGACGACACTTCCGGTTCCGCCAGCGCCAACAATTCCTGAAAGTGCGAAACTCCACAAAGGCCTCTGCCCCGTTTGTCGAAAAAATCGTCGCATTCATACGGCCCTTTCTGTGTCAGGGTCAGTCATTTTTAACGAAACCCACAAACATGGAAAATGAAATTGATCGTTTCCTATTCATTAAACTTCATTTTTTCTTCACAGATACATTTTTTGCTATCAATGCATCCTACCGATTGTACGAAAACATGGAATATGTCCAGTGACCAAACTTCCCGCCAAGGAAGACGATTTAATTCGTCTTTACCTCGACGAATAATTTTTCATTCCGAACGACATTTTCTTCAACGAGGAAACCGAATGCTCAGTACAACGCGATGCTAAAAATTATAATATTTTTGTAACATTCATTCCAATGGAAAAAGTGATTATGGGAAACGGCGAGCGACTCAATTTTTCCAGGAATGAAATCTTATGCCCAGTGCCCTGTAACGATGCCAAGTCTTTCTGAAAACTTTTATAAATATAGAAAAATGGATGAGAGGGTAATTGCAGCATTTGATATTAAAATAATAAAATATTATTTCATTTATTCCTTTGATTGTTTTTGTTCCACACGTATACAGTCCGTCATTTTGAATTATGTGCATTTTTAACGAGTTGTGAAAAGGTATCATGATTATTGCCAGTAAAATTCATCAAATTCTTATGTTCTGCTCTCTTTTAATATTTTCTTCGTATTTCGCTTGAAAAGCGTAACAATCGACGAGCGTCGTCATCATTTGCGACAATAGAAATGATAAGCACTTAAAAAGAAGGCACTTTGTCGTTAATTATAATATAATATGCGGATCTTAGTTGCGATGGTAAATGTCGTTACATTCTCATAGGCGGATTCATCGTCAACACTATATTTCTATGTAAATCGATGAAAAAATATATCTACGATCCTCATCGCAGAGGCTCGATCGGATTTACACGTCGCAAACTACATTCGATATGGCAATCTCAGATGAATCATAACGATTCCATCACGCTCGATTATTTATTTTGAAAATCTAGGCTAATTGATTAATCGGTTGACGTGTCAATTCATTCATCAATAACAATCGGCTGGGCTTATCGAACGTACTATTTGGCCTCAGGATCACCATGCCTACGCTCTTTCTGTTTACCAATGAAAGAAAACATATCAACGTTCATTTGTCATGTCAGTTTTTCTTGCAAAACAAAACTTGTTCGACAATCGTCTCGTTTATCTTTCCCAACGGATTCTTTTATCTCGAGAACTTTCGAGCATCCGACGACGTGGTGACGATGATTATGATTATGGTGATGATTCGACGAGGAATGTCTTTTCAAACGGGCCTACTTTTCCTACGAGCCCAGTATTTCCCTTTTTTTTTCATTAAACCGGAATCTTGTGTCAAATTTCTCGTGGAAAATGGGATCAAGTTCAGTTTTTCATTATCGAAAATTTCTTCGTCCATCAATAATTCGTTCGTGTCATTTGGAAAAACACTCCTCGAACGCAGCCTAGCCACAGTCCGATCGATAGGCTTGTGCGACTGGCAACGGCCAACTATAATAACTAAATTGCTTTCGGTGCTAATACTGTTAACCGACAAACGTTCTAAAGAAACCAAAAATAGAGCACGACATTGATTGACGAGCAAGGTGGAGGATATCTCGTGCTCCAAAATAGCTGCAGGAACAGGGACACCCGTTCAGTGTGTTAAATTTTTTTAATTCATTGAATTCCTTCGTAGAAACTTGCACCATAGTTTTTGGGCTCAGGGAAACTGTATATTGCGAGGACGATTGTTCCAACTTTTAGATTGTATTTTTGTTCGTGTCCTCACGATCTTCGTTCAATGAAAGTCGTTGAACTATTGTGAAAAATGTGGCCCTCATTAGACTAGTACACATTGTACGAGCGACCCTAAAAATCCGAATTTCTCCATTGTTTATCACTTTTATAATTGTTCCAATCGTTAATACCTTTTTTTTCGTTCACTTTGGAAAAAAGTTTCTCGCATATTTGACAGGCATATCGTAGGGAGTATTGAAAGAATTTCCGTCACATTGGTACAATTCCAACTTTAGCGTAATTGAAATTTAGTCGAAAATAATTGAAAAAAAAACAGATTTTTTTTCCTCCGCGTTGTTTTTCGACTTTTCGTATTTGAGAATATGTACAGTTTTTCGGAAAACCACCTTCTGTAACGAAGGTCTTGTCATTTTTATATAAAAAGAAATTTCCATGTGCGTATAAAAAAAAAAAAGAGAAGAGAAAGAAGTAGATTTTTACAATTCTTCGAAGAACGCGACTCGTGCTTTGGTAGAGCCGGATTTGACTTTCTTCAATGTACTGTATTTGTTTTCACCCATGCGTACTTGTTCCTCGTGCAACTGATCGAGCTCGCACTGTTTTTCACCGACCTTCATCACCTCGATTTCCGAGCGTAGCTCTCTCAATTGCTCCTGCAAATGCTTGCTCTTTTCCCAATAATCCACGCGTTCTTTCTCTATCTCCAAGGATAATTGATCCACGTCGCCGTCCGCGATAAGGTCGTAAGAGGTCAAATCAGAGGCTAAGGGCTCCGCGTCCAATTGGAGAGTTTGTAAATCTGCCTGTAGATCGGAAGGCAGTACCTGCGTCGATGGGAACAGGTTTGGTACGGGCTGAAATATTTTCGCACATTTAATTTATAATTAGACGAAAGTTTTTAGGAACTTTCAATCATGGAGAGTTCGTATTTTTAGTTTATTTTTTCTTTCCCCACGTTCAGAATAAACTTCCACGGTTACTGAGGGTCGATACTGTTCAAAGGTGACCTTTGAAACCAGATATTGGTCAATGTTTGGGTTACGACCCTTTTTCAACCCTCCCACACGCTCCGAACCGTTCAACTCTCTTTGAATGTCGGGATAAAAATATCTTACGGTGACAATGTCCAATCGGCCATTTGATCGCAAAGTTTTCTCTCTGACAAGTATCGCGTTTCTATAGAGTTTGGATTTTTTTTTTAAATTTGTAAAACAGGAAAATGTATTTGAATGTTTTGAGGGAAATGAGCGACAAGATAAATTTGGGGATTCGGTGAGAATCCATTGGAAAATATTGTTTGTTTAAACGTCCTTGACTCACTGTTATGGCAGCTGTGTAGGCATTCCTGCTGAGAAATTCGAGGAGTTTTTCCTTGGCCTCTTTCTCAGCAATGCGAGCTCGGAGCAATTCGTCCTTGAGTTTTTCTGCTTCGGCAGCGCGTCTCTCCGACTCCTGAACCAAACGTTCCGTCAACAATTCAGCTTCGCGAGTTTTACGCTCCAGATGCACTTTTTCTTCCTCCGTTTTCATGTTGTTCAATCTTATTCGCGTTATCTCTTGTTCAGCTTCGGACGCTTTTTGACTCAGAAGCATCGCTTCTTCCTCAGCTACGCGGCTCTTTTCTGCCAGAAGATCCGCCGTCTCCTCGGATCTCCTCTGCAAACAAATTTCCATTAACGACCCATTCATTTTTTCATTTTATTTTTTTATTTTTTTCTCTATTCACCAGAGCTTCGTTGGCCAGTCTAATCTCTTCCTGATACTGCAACAAACGCTGCTCCATCGCAGCCTTTTCCCGTTCAGCCGCTTCTCGCAGTTGTTTTTCTCTCGCCAACTTGTTCCGCTCGATTTGTCGCCTGGAAGAAATATGACGAATTCTTTAAATAGTTTCATTGTCAAGACAATTTTTTTATTTAATCGGAGATTTTTTACCTCGATTTTTCTTCTTTAGCTTGTGCCTTCATTTGCTGGACCTCCATGGAATCAGGTTTCCGTCTTCTCATGAACAAGTCGTGATTTCCAATGCACAGATCTAAAATCTGAAAAAAAAAGTTCGAAAAATTTAGTAAAGTACCGTTTTTCATAATCACGAAAGAATTGAACACGTCGATGGTAGTTCAGATTCATTACCAATTTGTTCATCCGAACTTTTTGCGAGAAAAAGATAAAATTTGGAGAGGATTTCTCCACCGGTTTGATAACAAATTTTTTGTCGTCAAAACTTATGTGTCGAATTTCCGACCAGGTGAACGTCGTTTTCGGAGCTAGTTTGTTTTCCTTCTCGTAGATATTCAAGCCCAACGCCGTGACGCCAAGCCACAGGTCGGTTTCCTTTTTATTCTGAAAAACGGGAACCAGAAAATTCGTTGAGTTTTCGTCCGGAATGACTCGCGAAAAAATACGCAGCGAAATTTCAAAATCTTTTGCATACACAAAGATGAATATTAACTTCTCAAATCTTCTCGTCGCCAGTGGAAAAGATTGTACCAAATTTCAGACAACGGAACTCACGCTTATTGGAAAATAATTGACTCCATACATGTCAAGATCTTGGGCAATTTTAAGATACTCCATCTCAGCTTCGTCCCGTGACATGCCGCGATGATCGGCGTACCAGATCTTTATCCTGTCCTCCCACATTTCGGGAGTCATCTGATACTGGTCGATCACTCTCTGAGGTAGTAAATCTTCGCTCGCCAACATTCCAGGACGATATGAGACTTCGTCATAGTCCCCGTACTGAAAAAAAAGATCAATCAATTTAAAAAAAAATGAAAATGCACAAGAAAGCGAGATCGACTCGTCTTTTTTGTCCTGCTGCTTATATCTCGCGTATTTGAAGAAAGAAAATCTCAAAAAAAACTCAAAAATACTTCCCATTGATTTTACTTCAAGGTCTCAACAAATTTTCTCTCATTCGAAAATGAAAATTTTCAAAAAACAAGATTTTGGAACAAAAAACGTTGTCGCTCGGCTCAAAAAAGTCCCACACAATCTGCGCGAGAGTTAATTCAGAAGTCACCTTTGCTTGAACAGCATAAGATGCTAGTAAGACGGAAGCCTCTGGTGGACAATAAATATCCATGGAAAGAATAGCCTGTTTGACTTGTAGAAAGAAGAGATGTTGTGTCACCTCCTGAACCAATTCCTCTGCCACATCCTCGGGATAAAACTTGGCCAAAAACATGAAAGGCGTTGTTGGTTGTTGGGAAATTCCTTGATCTTGGACTGAAAGAAAATAACGACACATCCATTGACGATTAGCCAGAGATAATTTTTGGTAAACAAGGATATCGAGGAGTAATAATAATAATAATAATAATTTGAACGCAATAGTAGAAATTTTGAACTAGCAAATAATAGCCAATACCTTTTTTGTCCAGTTTGAGCCACGAAATAAATCCCTTGGAATCTTCATACTGCAGTCCGAAGTACCAAGTTTCTCGTAACCCGATTGTGCGGCAAACCAAGTCGAACAAATCTCGTCCGGTTGCTCTCCACTGACAGAAGGAAATATAGATGAAAAACGAGGTGCGGAAAACGTTGAAAATGTGTGGGTACAAATTAACGGTAACAAACCTCCAAATTAAATTCAAGCTCTGCATCGAGAGTGCAAACCTTGACAGGAAATGACTTTCCTGATTTTTTCCTTCTGAACGGTGGCATTTTATTTTTCATTGTTTTCATCTGGCATCACGACGAATCAATTCCGCACCACGTGACTACGAAATCATTTAATTATCGTTGTATTACTGGGAATATTAGAAGAAAGGAGTTATCTTCGAACAAATAAATATCAAGTATGGTTATGGCTAACCTTACCTACATATTTTTTCAACGAATTCATAATTCAGAGATCACCCAAAGAACTGCACTGTAACACTGCACATTTAAAAATATTTGGCTTGTATTTTATTAGATATTGTAGGAATTTCGAGTCGCGCCTCAGTTGTGCATTTTTAGTCTGTTGTTTTTCGTGAACTTGTACATTTCGTATAAAAATTACAGGGTACATAGAATTTTAAGGCTCGAAATGAAATAGGTATAGTTTTAATTAAGTGGCCGCACTTAGGAAAACCGAGAATAGAGTATTGTTTTGGAATTTTGGCGGACGACCGGTGTTGCTAGCGATCGTAACATTTTTTTATCGTTCCAGCGAATATAGCGCGAGCTATATTCACTTAATATGCGTCATTTTGCAAAAATCTCGAATATATAATATGGCGTTTGAGTGCCGACTCGTTTAGATAAAAAAATTAAAACTTTTTGCTTCTCCCGCTTGCAAGTTCGGTCGACAATTCTACGTAATGAATTTTTTGATGATCCGCGATGTGCAAAGACTGCTGCCCGGGCCGCGTAGTGTGTCTATCACGAAAGAGTGCATAAAACATAAGATTATATCGTTACAGAGAGCGCGCGCGCGCGCGGGGTTTTACAACTGCATTTTCTATCCCGAGATTTTACACAATTTAACATTCCTCCGCATGTGCGTGACGCTGGTGCATCGAGAGCGAGACCGAACTTTGCACGCTATGCACCGCGGGCAAGCAGGGGACGAGCAGCTGATTAAATAATATACAATTCCTCTTTTTGACGCATTTCATTCAAAACCGCTATTTTGACGCAAAAATAAATGATAAAAGGAGAAACCGCGAAGAGTAAACCGGAAACGTAAAAAAGAAAAAATTCTTAGTTGCATGTATATATATCTATAGTTCTCGTACCATCACTACAAAAATCTAAAAAACAAAGACAAAAGATAAACAATGCGAGCGCGCACGATTGAGATCCGTCGGTTAAACAGTCCGAGCGTGCGACGTCTATCGGCTAAACCGTTCAACAGCGATGACTTTCGGGCGTTTCTTTACTGATCGAGGAAAAACTTTGCGAATAAATAAAATTGAACTCCGTTTTTACAATGCAGATACAAAAAATATATCTCTTTTCGATTCTATTTCAACCTAAAAATTTGACAATGTCTTAGACTTTCCAAATCGTGATGAATTTGGTTGTAGATTTTCGGTATAAAAACTCGATTGTTTAGTTTTAATATATGGGGCGTTCAAGGTCAAAACGATAGGGTCGTATGTCTCATAAACTAATTTATTGTAAACATTTTTGTTGCTCCCGTAATAATCTTTCGAAACGATTGCGCTCCCGAATTTTTTGTACGAAGAAAATTTTGAATACGTTACAAGATACAAAAATAAAAAACTACTATCTGTCATTTGACTTATCACTTGTGGTTTTTGTGGTATGAATGTCCGATGTGTGCACAGTGATACGTGAAAGCACTGAGACGGGAGATATGAATTTGAAAGTCACTTAACAAATCAAGAGATAAATGCATGACTTGGGCGTTGAGATTAAAAAATGCTTCATTCGTTTCAAGCATCTCGAACTTTCGAAACATAATTCGTTTTCTCCTCTCGTTCGATAAAATCCACCGCGGACATGCAGCGCTCGAGCCTCGAAGAAATTTTAGAAAAACATTTGCCCGATGCGGAATTGCGCGAAGTTAAGCGAGTTTTGTTTGGCCGAGAAATCGAGTGAGCCTTTCTTCATTTTTGTAATTTAAATATTTTTCGCTGTCGATGCAATAATTGAATAACAACGGTAACAATCATAACGATCGGAATGTGCATACTATAATAAAGTGAAATTCTTGTTTACGCTTTTACGTATCGTGCTGGGTCCCCTGCTCTCCTTATTGCTGCTTTTCCCTCGCGCGTAATCTCAATGTCACTTTTCTGACAGAACACTGAATGAAATATGTGTTAGGTGTGGCTAAATCTGGGAAATTCTGTCTCCCTCATTTGTCCATCTAAAAATAAACGTTCTCACGCTCAAAATGACATTGTGCAATTCCTTTAATGGAAAAGAGCTCGCCCATCCTCCTATATATATATAACAAAAACATCGTAGAATTTACCAAAAATTCCAAATCCTCGCACTAATATTGATTAGCTGACGTTTTATGAAAAAAAAATAACGACAAAAAAACAGAAAATTTGCTGAAAAATAAATTTTTTCGTGCGTGAAAAATACGAAAATCTTGGTTTACCCATAACCCAAAATTCTCTCCCCACACAATGCAGGAGTTTAACCTTACCAGAATGGAATCAGGCGGACAATTTCGAAGTGAAGGGTTGGAGAATAGCATCCACCATTACGGAGCAAATTCGAGCTCCTCGGATTGTCAGAGTAGGAATTATTCAACATTCCATTGTATTGCCAACGGATAGCTCAATCAATGAGCAACGGGATGCTATACATGACAAGATATCAAAATATATTGAACATGCGGGTAACTGCAGCGTCAATATTGTTTGCCTTCAGGAAGCATGGAGTAAGTTGCAATTGCTAAGTGCTAATTGCTAATTGAAAAATGGAATGTCTTAAAATTCTTTCCCTCCCATCAGCTATGCCTTTTGCCTTTTGCACGAGAGAGAAATATCCCTGGTGTGAATTTGCTGAGGATGTGGAGAATGGACCGTCGACTTTGCTGTTGTCCAAGCTTGCAAAAAAACACAAGATGATTATTATTTCACCGATACTGGAAAGAGACTCGAAAAACGGAGACACCGTTTGGAACACCTCCGTCGTCATCTCAGAGAATGGCCAGGTTCTGGGTAAACACAGAAAAAATCATATTCCTCGTGTCGGTGATTTCAATGAGTCGACCTATTACATGGAGGGTAATACGGGTCACCCAGTCTTCGAAACTTGCTATGGACGGATCGCCATAAATATTTGTTACGGGAGACATCATCCGCTAAATTGGACAATGTTCGGCATCAACGGAGCAGAGGTTTAATTTTTTATGAAGTTTAAAAAAATAAAAATCAATAAATTGTTGGATGTAGCGACACACAAACTCTTCCGAATGTTTTGCCGTGTTCTAATTACTCAAAAATGTTTTGCTCCATCTTGCAGATTGTCTTCAATCCTTCGGCTACCATCGGAGCCCTTTCCGAGCCATTGTGGCCCATTGAAGCACGTTGCGCTGCCGTAGCCAACAGTTATTTTACTTGTGCGATCAATCGTGTCGGTAATGAAGTATTTCCACGGGAATTTACTTCCGGCAATGGCGAACCGGCTCATCGCGATTTCGGGCATTTCTACGGCTCCAGTTACATCACCGCCCCTGATGGAACTCGCACTCCGGGCCTTAGTCGCGACAAAGATGGTCTTCTCGTTGCTGACCTTGATCTCAATTTTTGTCGACAGACCAAAGACGTTTGGGGTTTCCGAGTAAGCCAAAGCGTTTCATTTTTACG
The DNA here is from genome assembly GCA_030522525.1 of Campopleginae sp. 14b. Classification (NCBI taxonomy): domain Eukaryota; kingdom Metazoa; phylum Arthropoda; class Insecta; order Hymenoptera; family Ichneumonidae; species Campopleginae sp. 14b. The sequence goes on from JAPYYS010000127.1 coordinate 140,382, forward strand.
CGGAAACAGTTACGAATCATTGCGCGTGTCTCCGAATTGAGATTTTCACGAGAAAACGTTTTTTTAAACATTCTCGACGGATGAAGACTTTTGAAGATATAAAATCGATAAATTGTCATTTTTACGAACTTTTAGATGACCCAGAGATTGGAGATGTACGCGAGAGAACTGGAGAAAGCGACTCAGCCGGATTTCGAGCCACAAATAATCAAAAAGTGATCAATGCAGCGACTGTACTTGATAAAATTTATCAACAAGTGATTACTATGCTTTTAATTCGAACATTACGAAAAAGAATGTGTATCTTTTATGAAATAAATGATTTTTGAGCAAACTGAAATCTAAATAATTTATTACGAAAACGGTACAATTTCTGGATGGATTATTTTACAAGTGGATTCATTTTTGTATAATCAAATCTTTTCTATTCCTTCATTCAACATTTTCGCCCGTAGCGTATGAAAAATGACGTTGAAAAAAATATTCCATGATTTTTCGAAGTTTAAACGTTTGTCCAACAAAACGTTTACTTTTTAAAATGATTTTTAACTGGCCGTCAACGCAGCCAGCGCTGTATTGTGCGTTTGTTTTCGATAATGCAATGCCTCTTGGTAAGCTTTCTTCACAGCTTTCCTGTCCGTTGGTTTTCGAGATTCGATCAATTTTGATTCGTCCAGAGCCTGTGAGACCCCCAGCTTCTCCAATTTTTCACCGGGCAACCATTGCCTGTAAAGGAATCCTCGCAATAAATAAAAAATGTCATTTCCAAAAAGGCTCCAAGTGCGAGAGCCAATTAAAAACCAACAAATAAAAACCCCAAAAAAGAGGGAAACGTGGATTTACCAAGTGCGTTTTGTGTCGAAGAAGAGAACGAGAAAAACTGGCTCTTTGTAATTAACAGCGAGCGCGAGGACGTCATCGGGTGGAGCTGGAATAGGAACACCTTTGTGGACCGTTCCCCTCGGAGTGTTTGGATCGATTATGAGTGCCGGATACCAAGGATATCCGCGACATTTGGCCCAAACGAGCTGGAGAGCCTCAAGACCATTTTCACCTTCGTCGATTTTTGGTTCTTCGTGGTTTTTCGATTTTTTCAATATGTGTGACGGCGGCTCGTCATCGTCATCGTCATCCTCGTCTTCGTCCTCGTCCTCGTTCTCATCGTCGTCGTAGAGTGGATCGTCCGGTGGCTCTTCCGGTTCAGGACTCGTCGATACGCTCGTCGAACAACTACTGCAAGTTGATGATTGGCTTTCTGCCTCCCCGATATCACTGTCCATGCCACCACTCCTGCGAATTATTTTTGTTATAATTAATTGAAAAGTTATGATAATTATTAATATCAATGTCGTTCGATTATTACTAAATCCCAAATTGTTATTATTTCTTAAATTAATAAAAATTCATTAGTAATTAACGGTCATTTCTTTACTCAACAAGTTTCAACATCGACGAGCAACCAAAATTAAATTCAATGATTTGCATCAATTGAAACATTCATATGGTTGACGATTCAATCTCGACGAGTAAAAAACATTTTGATTAGAAAATACTCGATCCGCATATTTGACTTATTTTCATAAAAATCACAACACTATGGAGATGACTTATGAAAAATCGTATTATTCAATAACAACAACGATTGCGGTTAATGAAATTAAATGATAATTCAATATAATTTTCATTGATATAAAAATTGACTGCGTCATTGACTGCGTCAGATATAATTTCGAATAAAAAAATCATCGCTAACAATTGCTTTTAATTTGATAAAAAATTCGGTTTATTGAATAAAATACATGAGGAATTTTGTTTTTAAATCGAAAATCATTCCGTTTGGTTTGAATGAAGTTTGAAGTAAATATTTCTTCATCAGCGGAAAACAAATATTTTTACAAGCTTAAAATTATAACGTTCGCAATAATCGTTACCTATAGATCCTAAAACTGTCACCCTGCTTTTTCTGATCATTCTCCAAACTCTGATTTAGCCCACTTCTGCTCGCCCGAGCACGTGCTTTTCGCGTAAATAAAACAGCGGTTCTACGATTAACCCCTGTCGCCGGAATCTCACGTTCCCCGGTTTGCGATTCTGATTCCGTACGATTCCGACTGGTTCTCTCTCTTTTCCGAGATTTTGTTATCGCCGCCGGTGTTTCTATTTCCACAGGTGGGTCGAGCTCCGGATAATCTTTTCGCGCTTGCTCGATCAAGCAACCTCCTTGCTCTCGCATTTTCAATCCAGCCCGATAAAACATCGTGTCTTTTCGATTGTACGCCAAACAATTGTTCACCATTAGGTTGAAGTCCGCCTCGAATGCACTCAGACTCTCGTATTCTTGTCTCTCAAGTTTAGCCTGTTTTTTCGTTTGGAACAAAATCAAATTTAATAAACAATTCCTATATTTTTATAAAATGAATATTCACTAATTTCCAAAGAAATACTCGCCTCTATGGTCGACAGATCCATTGGATGCGAAACAATGTCAAGATAATCGGGTACTTCTTCGGTGTTGACAGGTTGTCCAAATACGTCGTTTGTGTCTTTCGTCTTGAATGCCTCGAGTAGTGTTCTGAGAATACTTTCCAGAGGCCTCAGTTCGAACCACATGCATTTTTCTTTTCTGTGAGAAAAAACGAACTTCGACGATTAATTTTTTGGGTAATTTTTCAAATTGTTGGCTCCCAGTCACAGTTTTTTTTTTTTTTATCACAGATAGTGTTATTGTTTAATTGGAAATAATCATTTTGAGGAGCCTCGATCGCTGAACGTATTAAACTCTAATCTCTTGTAAATGGGTAGGCGTAAAATGTATGAAATGAAGTAACAAAATCTTCGACAATGAGCAATTATAGAAAAATTGATAAAAACATAAATGAAAATGAGAGGATCGTACAGGAATCGAAAAGTGTTAAGATGGAAAAAAAAACTGAAAAGAAACGTACACTTTGAAAAGTTCTTTCTTGAGTTTTTCTCGCTTACGTACGAGTTCGCACAGCAACCTCGCACGTTCGAGATCCTGTCTGAGGCATTGCCAGTATTTGAGCTGACGATAGAGTTCTCCCCGTAATTCACCATCCGGTGGTGGTGAGGAGCGATCACCGATGGCAGGTGGTCGGGAATGTGGATGAGAACTCTGTAGTCTCCTCAAAAGTGGCACGCCGTTACGATTTTGACGTTTTAGGGTCCAATAGGCGATGAGACGCTGGATAAGTTGACTGCGTTTGGGTAGGCCTTCTGCGAGGTTGGCAATTTCGCGGATGCGTTCGGTGGGGATGGTGGGAATTGAGATAACAGGAGCGGAGGAGCTTTTTTTGTTGGCGATTGCGCGTCTTCGAGCTTCGGCTGGATTGGTCGAGGGTTGAAAATCGGGAGGTGCGTGAGTTTCGCAATATGCTGTTTTTTGTACGAGCATAGGTTCGCCATTCGCCGGTTGTACAGTTCTCATTCGCATGCAAAGTCCGGCTTGTTGAGCGCAAGTTACGTGAAACGCGGCGTAGCAGTTGCTCTTGTGACATTGTATGCAAGCTCCGGCTCCTCTTTGCTTACAAACGCAACAGGTAAGGCGCCAGCGTGCCGCTGGAATACTCTCGATGCTGTCGATCGGCTCGAGAAACACGGTATTTGCAAACCGAACTTCCGGAATCCAAAGTGCGCAAACTACGTGCGCCCACGTGGCTGGACGATCCGTTTGCTTGAAGGCACCACCGCGATTTGGACACAATACGCAATCCACCGCTCTCGATGGACTCTGAAGGCATCTACGGCACAGCCACTGTCCCTCCGGTATATACGGAACACCGTAACAATCCTGATGCACTGCCAAGTTACACATGTCGCAGAACAATATCGCGTTACTGTTTTGGCACTCCCCGTCCATGCAGATACAACAAACAGCATCCTCGTCCGCCGCTATTCCACCACCGCCGTTACTTTGCTGCTGGAAGTACGATTCCTTCTCCAAACGATCCATCAACAACTCGAACGTATCAGGCTCCATAGGCGGCGTCAATCCTGACGCCAATCTACGTTCGTTCACGATCGACAACCATGCTGAATCTTCCTCATCCAAATCGTACTCAACTTCGCCTGTTGAAAAACTTATCCTTTTATCTTTTTTCTCTCATCATTTTAAATAATTTATTTAGCTCATTCCATTCAAAAAAATCCTGCAAAAGCATTTTCCCCTCCCTTCTTTCTTCAACTCATTAAAAACTCAAAATTTCAGTTCCTCACCATCCAGTTCCTCGCCGCTCCGCTCCATGAATCTGACGTAAGAATTGGGAAGCGGCTCTGCTTCGCCGATTTGTCTTTCGTATCCATCTAAATGTTTGACCGTTGCTATAGGAAGTGTACTGAGAATGGCTTTGTCTTCTTTCTCTCTTTCCGCTGCTGCATTTGTCCCTTTGTGACTATTTATTTTGTTGTTAGCCTCATAATCGCCGAAGGACATAACACACAGACTGTCGTTAATTCCCAACCGCAATTGCTTGTTGCCATCTTCTTCGGCCGGTGTGACCTTCATCGCGGTAAGAATGAGACAATTTTGAAGTTCAAGTGGCAGTTGAATATTTTAGCCAAGAAAACCATATTTGACGATTAATCATGATGAATTACTGATTTTAATTTTATTATTACTGTATTAATTACTGATTAGTATTCTCAATACCATGTACGTCGTGATGATTTAAAAATTATTTTGTGCGTAATTTCGGAGTTCGAATACAAAATGTTTTTTTCTCAAATTTACTTTTTTTTTGTTGTTGAATTTCGAATAGGGACATTTATGTAGTGAGAGAATCAAAAATAGATTGAAAAATAAATGAAATTGACGTACCAGAACGAAGCGGGAAAGATCTTGAGGACTCAAAACTTCGCCGTTTCCGGACGCCGTTGAGTCGTTGTGTCCTCCAATTCTGTTGCGTTTTTTCTTATTCGAATGCGGAGTATTCATTTTTGCCTGCTTGTTGTAACTTAAAACATTGACACGGACGGATTCGAACGTCTCACAAGAAATAAAGACAAACTTTGCACTATATCGATGTAATTAAATACCGAATAATTGACTTGATTATTCATCAAATTATATTCACGCAATTCGACCAGTCTTGTAAGATTTTAAACACATTATTTTATTATTTTATTTACATTTAATACTTCGATAATAAGTTGTTTCGGTTAGTTGGTTAGCGACGAAACAGTTGACGGCGAGACTTTTAGGTTATGAAACGAGAACAGCGTCGTTTGAATCAGTCTCATCCGTTGACCGAACGCAGAGTCGAGAGGGAGACACTCCCGTGCCGAAGGTGACGCATGGTTGGGGTTTCCAAAAATGTCACTAGGTGGTGCTAACGAAAACTTCTGGGCAGCTTGTTTTAATTCGCAGTAACAAAAAAAAATTATTTCTAGCATTGTAACTGCGGAGCGTTAGCAGTTCATTTCGAGGGACAATTATATTCGATTTCATTGGAATTCGATTTGCTCAGAATGCAAAGTGGTCACTATTATCAAAACTGCATGTTACTGTCGTTCCTTCCGAATACGAATATGTATTGATTATTCAAGATTTTTTTATACATTTCCTCTGTGCCAAATACTTCGACATATGTAAAATTCATCCGATTAAATGGAACAGGTTTTAATTCGCGGGTATCGCGTGTGTACAGATAAACGATCTCATGATGTAGCCTGGATTTGAGAACCCCTGACATAAACAGTAGCTAACATTGAAACATGAAAATTGAAACAACTTCATTGTTAGAAGGGGACATTTCTGTACGGCTCGAAAACGAAAATAGGCGTACTGAATACGTTGGAATGTAAGAATACGCTATAATAAGCGGGGAAATTTTCACGCAATCTCAATTAAACAATAAAGTATTCACGAAACAGAGATGAGTCAAATGGGGAGGGTTCGTCCCGCGTCGTCGGGCTATGGCGTCCCCCAACTTTAACCCCTCAAAAAAAATCAATATCGTCAATGAATTTCATCAATTATTTCTTTTAGTATCTCCCGAGTGTTGTTCGGTAGTGTACGGTATCATCATTACATTGTAAGTAGTGAGTTGATACGTAGTTCGATAGAAGTCATCAATGTGCCAGAGAGTCGAGTACATTTTGTCTCATCGCTGGTCGAGTAATGAAGCTTCGGATATACTACTAAATAACTGCACGTCAATAATCGCGGTTTTATCAAACTACCAAACATTCATATTTGATACATATTTTTTGAAAATAACAATCGAGTGAACGTTCGGATGAGATTATTCCTGGTTTTGAAACAATCGTCAGTCGACGTAAATGTGCACAAATAAAATTGTAGATAGAAATGTATAGAATTCGACTTGAAGATTTTTTTATATTGTTTTTTTGACAAAATACATAGTCGAGCGTTTTTCTACGAATTTCGTCAATTTCAAAGCAAACTACTAGCCGCCGCTTATCGACGAATGGTGACGCAAGCCGCCGAACGTTGTTGTTGGCAACATTGAAAAACATCGAATTCTCCAGCTTTTGGGCAGTGGCTTAGCTCCAAAAATGCCACAGGCTCTCAACCTTATCGCATCGTATTTTTTTTCGTTTTTCCCCTACGCGTGACGCACGCTCGTAGTAGTGGAGTAGTGTGCGTTGAAAAAAAGTTGTGTGATTGTATACTTATCGCATCGACGCATCCGCGGTGTGTATACGGTTATTTAACAATTGTTCTCATGGAATTAGGGCTAGTTAGTGTCAATTAGAAATTCAAGTGTATTCCGTAGAGGCGCAAGGCGTTGTTTTCATCAATCGTGAATCTTCCGTGTTTTTTTCGTCTCTCAAACGATATTTACGGAGTGACTCGCGAGTGCGTGCGTGTGTTGTGGTTCTACGATTATCCAATATATTATAAAATTCTCCATATCAGTGAAATAGACAAAATTCGATATTCACGATGGGAAACGTGCATACTTGCGGACCAAACGAGGCTCTCGTCGTTTCGGGTAAATTTTGACCTTGATTATTTTCTGCTTCTTTCCTTCCCATACAATTTCCCACAAACATTATTATCATTTGTTATCATCACTCGTGAGAATTACGTCATTTCGCGGAATTAATTCTTGCTCGACTGTTTCAATTTTAAGGTGGGACCCGTCGAGTCTAGGTCGAATGTCGCGTTTCGAGGTTACGAAGTTAATTTTTTTTTTACCGGCTCCGAGTTTTATCGAACGAAGTGAACCTGTCATCAAATAATTCCGTTATTATATTTGATTTGGGTAAAACTTAACGTTCTGATGTCAAAATTGGGTCTTTTTACCGGCTTTGCACTATAAATTCCTCGTACGCATCCATAATGAACGCGATTTTTTCACAGAGGTTAATTGTCCCTTTTCCTTTTTGTAAACTCAGCCTTTTTTGCATTTTTCGAGATTCCAGTGTCTAGACGTTATGTTTTTCCCTTCAACACTGTTTCCCACCATATTTTTCCATACTTCCCTCCAGCCTCTGTATTTGTGTGCATCTCCTCCAATATAATTTTTAATTTATGATCAAAATATCGTGTTTTCGTTCAGCAAAATATTATTTCTCATTACTGACCAGCTTTCCTCTTTATTTTTATCAAACTTTGCAATCGGTTACTGCGAAATAGTTTATTGCAACAAGTAGTTGCAAATACAGAGCTCGCAGTAACCGGAGTCACCAAAATTGCTCGATGACTTTGTAGCCGTAGAAACTTGATGTTGCACATTGATTAATTTATTGTGCAAGTAGTTCCATTCTGAATATGTAGGTCCCTTCAATATTCAGCAAAAATTGTTCGCTACTCAAAAAACCTAATGCTCCGTAAGTGTTTACTATCCTCGGTAACAATCGAATGGGAAAATCATGTTATTCACAAAACACAAAGATTTTTACTCTCTGTACTAATGTTTGCTACATTTTCCTCGCCATATAGAAAAGTTTTTTGGAAATGTACAATTCACAGTGTTTTGTGATCAAAAAGCGCCTCTTAATGAGGATCATCATGCCTATCTAATCACAAACAAACATAAGATATTATATTGTTCATAGAAATCTACGCCGTTCAACAAAACCCTTGTCAGCGTTAAGGCTAAACCGGGAATTGAAATAGAAACAAATTTATTTTGGGTGAGGAGTAATAGGTACACAAACCATTGAAGGTTTTGGCAACGCCGCATGCCGCAGCCAGTTGGAAATGACATTTTTCTAAAGTCCAACGAATAAGTTATAATTAATTTTAATATTTAATGACCCTGGAGTGGGTATCGAGTTTGCAATGCCACGAAATGAAAAAAACAACGATTCGTCCCTTTTTTATTTCACGAATTCATTCAGTGAAAAAATTCGGTGAAAAAAAAAAGTGACGAATCATTTTTTTTTTCATTCCGTGGCATTACGTCGATGCAAACTTCAGGCTCATAATCTTGAAAACGAACAAATTGTAATGATTGCTTGGATGATTGAAAAAGCTATGCAGTTCTGTTGCTTCTTCGACTCACAAGCAACACGTGATCCTCTTTAATAATTCATGGATGTGAATTTTTACAGAATTTCTTGAGAATTGAAATTATAGTTCATTTCCCTGGATTGTTCGATAGCTTTTGAAAATACCTTGAGAAAAAACGAGTTGACCACTGTGTCGCGTGTCTTCACTATTTCAATTTTTCTAGATATTTACGAATTTCGAGAAATCCTCGAAAAAAACTTGCCTGTAAATAACTCGAGAGAGGCAGTGTGAAAAAAGTCATAAAAAAGAAATATTGACGTTCGTAGTTTGAGGATGATTGTTTGGCGGTAATAAGGGCCCCATAAAAATATTCGATTCCGTTGAAAATTTATCTCTACCCTACGATGAAACGGGACAGTCGTCCTCAGTGTTGTCATACGGATCGATATTAGCCGGAAAAAATGTTCCATTCTCTAGCACAGTAACCTTTTTACATGCTCGGCAATTTTACGACAACCTACGTGGCGTATCTCTGATCTTCCCTAGTATTCGTTCCTTCGGGCAACGTTTTGTTTGATTGTCGATTACACAATTACATGACACACACTACCGCTGTTGTTGAGGTGGGAAAAATGCCATTCCAGCGGAATTCTCTTCCTCAGAGCTCCATTTCGTGCCAAAAATCATTTTCTTATACATCATTTTTAAATTACATTTGACTTTGGATTCCTGGAATCGCTCGTACTTCATCCATCACCAAATTCTATTAGATTACTGAGGTCAGTAATGATATCAGATCAAGGCCAAATATCTGCTTGCCATTAGTCAAGTGAGTCTGACATTTTATCATGTTTAAGTTTGTATCTTTGGAATGCAACGAAATTTTCTTTTTTTCTTGAGTATAGAGCTCGAAGTTATTTTTCCAACATTTGGTCTACACAATAAAACGATTTTCTCTTGCCAGCCAAAAACTGAATAGACACAGAAAATTGCCATATTTTTAAAAACTTCAGAGTCATCACATTTTTACAATCACTCGAAGAAATTTTTTTTTTTAACATTCAATACTCGTTCGAGTACACGAAGCAACGATTTTATCTCAAAAATTTTTCAACGAAATTACGATGGAATGTGACATGAGGAATCTATTTTGAGAAGACGTAGAAAAAAAAAGTTTGGTGTGAGAGGTTCTTTTTATTTCTTATTTATTTATTTATATGTCCGATGGCATCCGATGGAACAGCGTCTATTAAATATAGCAGAGCTCATTCAGCATGATGTTGAATTCAAAATGCGACAATTCAACATCATCATTGTTCATCTTATGAACATTACGTAATAATCAGTTAAGAATATTAGCTTGATGAAAATATATAAATGATTGCGGATGCTTGCACTCGACTTCGATAGTTTTTATGGTATTTCGGTCATGGCGATGACTTAGTCATCGATATATCTTAACGATTCGGTCCCAAGTAATCGGATAAAGTTGCCCTCAATTGAAAAATCCGATTAAAAATTCAATGTAAATAGTGAAAGCCGAATCAAGTTCTTGGATAGGATTGAAAGGTAATTATTTTTGGTTTCTGATGCCATTCGAAAGGGGAGAAACCAAACTTCCCTCATTTTTTTGATCGTCATGTTCATCTTTTTTTCAATTATTCGAAGAAGATATAGGGTTTCAGTTTCTTGTGAGCGTATTCGTGATTTCTGGTTCGTGCTCAAACGAATCATTGCTCAGCATTTGGAATTGTAGGAGGAACTAGAGAAAACGGAACAAAATATAGTAATTGATGAGAAAAAACGTTGCACGGTATTGTCCAGGTTTTTTCTTCGGGGAGGGTCTTGGTTTTGGCTTTGATGTACATATTTGGAATATCAAAAATTGTGTTGGATTTTTACGACTTTTTTAAAAATACGTTTGCGCCGTTAGAATGGTAAATTGCAATTTCTGACTAATTGGAACGAGTCATTGAAGTTTATGCTTTGGCATATGTCGCCTCGATCATGTCAGCTGCTTTTTCACCAATCATATAAATCTCAACGGCAACATGACCAACGGGAATTCTTGGCATAATGGAAGCGTCGACGACCCTCGGAGCTTCAATTCCATGAACCTTTAACTCCGGACTAACCACAGCAGTAGTCATTGTCGTTTTTCGTAGAGTATATGAAAACATGTATTTGTTTATAAATATAAAATATATTTTATTAATATTTCGTTAAATGTAATCAATATAAAATCTAAGGTTATAAACATTTTTGAAGAGTTCTCAAATCTCCGAGAACTTGAAATAATATATCGAGGTTTCTTCTTCAACAATCGTCATGAGCTTCTTTGATCATATCAGCGGCTTTTTCGGCGATTGCATAAATGCCAGCGGTAATATGACCAATCGGAATTATTGGCATAATGGAAGCATCGACGACTCTCAGAGCCTTAATTCCATGAACTATCAACTCCGGGCTAACCACAGCATCTGGATCACTCGCAGGGCCCATTTTGGCAGTTCCAACTTCGTGATCCATTGTAGTAGGCATATGTCTAATGGCACATCGCCAATAATCATCGCAACCGAATTCGTATCCTTTGCATCCGGGAACTTTGACCTTATAGATTTCACTGTCATAAGCTTGGAAATGATCGGATTTGGATAATTCGATAACCTTTTTGACCCCTTCGAGTATGACTTCTACGTCGGCTGGGTCAGTGAAGAAATTGGCCTCGATGATTGCATTGTCGAGAGGATTTTTCGATTTCAATTTAATGCAACCAACGCTTCGGGGTTTTTGTACAATTGGCCATACAGACCAAGCGTCCTTGTTCTCCAGAGGCCCATAATATTCCCTGTAGACCTCTTGGTCCACACCGTAACCCTTGTAGTAAGTGAGTCCGTTATCCGCAGCAAAGGTAGCACCCAGGAATAAAAGTTCAACATCGGGTCGCTCATCCTTCGCGTATTTTGTACGAAGGAATGCAATCGCTTCGGCACCCATACCCACCAGTGGTCCTTTTCGATGAAGACCATAATCGAGGTATGTCCGAGGGTTCGCGAGGATCCGCGGTATCACAATCGCAGAGTTGGCTTTTGCTTTGTAAATCAAACCTTGAAAGCCCAGATGCTCGTACATATTGTAACCCACTTTGGCGTCTTTGATCACATCAATTCCCAACGCTTCCAAATGATCCTTCGGTCCTATCCCGGACAGCATCAACAATTTAGCCGACTCTAACACTCCGGCTGACAGGATGACCTCTCTCTTGGCATAGACCTTGTGGGATGAACCCTTGATATATTCAACACCGCGCGCCGTTTTGTGCTTGTTGATTAAAACTTTTGTCACTCGGGCTCCCGTCACTATGTCCAAATTCGGTCTATCCACTCTCAGATAAGCCTTCGATGCGCTGCATCTCGTACCTTTGTCCTCGGCCACTTGCAAATGCGAAAAGCCTATTTGCTCCGGTCCGTTATAATCTAATACTTTGTAACCCGCGTCTCTGCCAGACTCAACGAAAGCCGTTGCCAATTTCGTATGCCATCGTAAATGCTCCACGGCGACGTGACCATGTTTCCCGTGATAACTCGAATTGTAGTTACCTGCAAATAAAACATTCTAGCACTTGCATAAAAACGAGCTAATCAGGAAATCAACGGACAATTAAACTATCCCGGTTATAACTCTATCAAAAGATGTTAATTTTTGAATCAGTACCTCTCACTCGAAACTTTTCGCTCTTTATGTAGTAGGGTAACATATCGTCATACCCCCAGCCGGTGTTTCCATTCTTCTCCCATTCGTCATAGTCCAATTTATTTGCACGAGTGTGGATCATGTAATTTATAGAGCTCGTGCCACCCAATGATTTACCTCTCGGGAAAGTACATTGACGATTTTTCATACCAAGGCAGGCTGTTGTTTGTGGTTCACTCAGATAGCCCCAATTATAAGGGGTCTGTTGTAAAGTAGCAGTAAATAAGGGAATCTGAACGAAAATATTTTCGGATTCCCCAGCCTCGAGCAAGAGAACCGTCCAGTCTGGGTTTTCCGATAGACGATTTGCCACCGTTGAACCTCCGGGGCCTGACCCAACGACTATGAAATCATAGTACTTGTGTCTTGGCATCTTTACTGTCTTGATGGTGCTCCCAACCAAACCGTAACTCTTCAGCTCCCTCAAAATTGTGTCATCCAGCTTAAAACCCTCCACCCCCGTCTTGAGTTTTTCATGTATTTGTTCAGTGCCTTCCAACACTCCGTCCAACATAGGTTCGGCCATACCCAATCTTTCTTCAATATCAGCAAAAAGCTCGAAGCCCATAACTGTCGTTATCGACAGTAAAACTGTCGAAATTGATAGTTTCATCTTTGTCGCGTTATCGATTCTGCTAAAACATTAAAAACCAAAAGTTCCCATCAGTCAAGTTTTATTCTTAGAAAACTTACACTCCAGTCGTCCTTTTACAATGTGCTTCTCTTCACTCCAAGTCAGCACAGAATCTATTGTTGTTTTTATTGCATCGAACAGACGTAAAACATGGAAAACGAACAAACACGTGGCTCTCTTATAATTAATATAATTATTATGATTATTAATGCATCCAATCAGTGCGGCTGCTGCAAGATCTGTTTGTCTTTTGCGAATTTATCAACCCTGTTGTCTGAGCTGAGAACAATCATTTCAGCTGACAGATTCGTTTACTTCGAACGTGTTTTTATGTTTAAAATGATTTTTCGCCGTCGTCGTTTATTAAATAAGTCAATTCGCATATTCTTTAGCAAGGAACTGTCGTATGCATGAAGTACAATCGTGGTCATCGGCATTATCACTATTTGTAGGAACGATAACATCAATCCGGCACATTCCTGACCACATGGACCACCGCAATTCTTTTCCATTTTATTATTTCTTATTGTAAACTGTTGAAGCTTTTTAGTTCGAGGAAAAAGTACCGAGTACCTTGTCGGTTCATTTCTTAAATGTCAATTACACAATTAATCTTGTCGCAATTCTGCATTATGTCAAATTTATCTGCTTCAGTCACCGAAGGGTTGATTCCTCGTGTTTTATAAATTTAATATGATACTCGAATTTGAAAAACATGCGCTCGTTCCATTTATTCTATCAAATTCAGTTTTTGGAAGGCAAAGAAGATCGTCTCATTATCGTAGGACCAATGTTGCATGAAAATTTTGTCATCTGTTATGAAAAATATTCAGTTTCTGTTGCATTCCAATTACGAGAATTTTAACATCACTATCAATGGACGAAAAAATTGATGACATTAAGTAGGAATAAAAATTTTATGGGATAGTAATAACAACAATAATACCTCACGAGTGAACAATGTTATTGTCCGATTTATTCTTTTCCTCCTCGAAATCGTCAGTTTTATATTCAAACTGAAAGTATTCCTAGTGCTTCATAGTGTCCAATAAGGGGGCTCCGTACAAATTCAAACGGTAACGTCTATATCTTTGTTTCACGCGATTCACCGATTCAGTTAGTCTAGAAACTTTCTGATTCACTTTATTCAGAACCTTGATGATCGAATGCGTTATTCGATCTGCGCGCTAAATGGTTTTCCTCGAGCTTTCAACCGTACGATATTGGCGAGCTGCTTTAGGGAAAAGTGGGAATCGCCTTGTGTACGAAGAATCTGAAAAGAAAGCTGAGAAAACATCATCACCAATGTACCAAACAAACGTTGTTCCGTTGTTGATGTAGTTACGATTTTTTAATTGGAAGATGTGCTGAAACCTCGTACAAACGCCTCGTTTTCGTTCCGAATAAGTGAACAATAAATCGCAATAACGTCAACACGTTTCGACAATTACGGACAAACATTGATGAGCAATCAGGAAAAACTGTTGTCTCAGTTGATGGAAACCTGGAAAAATCCCCGCGGGTCCCATCGATCCTTGACGAACCGCCAGACGGTGCTCATCAGCAGACATTCTCGGCAGGTCTTGTTTCTTCAAAAAACTTCTCCCAAAAATGAGACTTTGCTTACATCACAGTGAGATGTTTTGCACATGGATTTCGCAAGACTGGAGTGCGAACCAGCTGGCAGCTGTGAAAACACTCGAGAAAAGTATTTTATTTCTCTATCAACCTTTGCTCGGGATTCAAACACCACACGGAGAGAATTTAACTTTCAAAAATTCCTGTGTAGTAAAAGTAATCGAGTGAAATGCCTATTTTTCAAATTAAGACTGAATTTTTCGTCAAAAATAGTGAAAAAATTCTCCGAGTAAGAAATTTTGTGCCATTCATTCGATTCAAGGTTGAAATTTCATTTCAAGCAGTTTATACCCTTGATAAAGCGTTGCTGAAGGTCGCATCATTGGAATGCAACGAAATTCTGTTTTTTTCTTCAGCAGAGCTCAAGATTCTTATGCAATGTTTGGTTACGACGATAAAACTATTTCTCGATAAAACTAGGATCCAAAGCCAAAATCGATACGAAAGCTGTCATGATTTTTTAAATTGAACAAACAATGCATAGAATGAGCACTTTTCGTTGGGCCCCAACAATCCGAACTTGAGCTTCGTTTGATAAGAGAAACTTTTTCCATTATGTTTTTATGTGACTCAAGACGGCGTCAGACAAACAAATACGCGATAAAGTTTGGACAATCCAGTCTTCTGAATGGAAACGTATTTGTGCATCGTATCAACGTTGGCAATTGAGCCGACATCGGTATAGGGGCGTAACAATAATTATCGTTGTTCGTCGAGTACACGAAAACATGTATTTGTTTATTAACACGAAATATATTTTATTAATATTTTCTTAAATTGAATAAATATAGAATCTGAGCTTATAAACAAATTTGAACAGTTTTTAAATCTCTGGAAACTTGAAATAACTCATTGAGGTTTATCCGTCAACAATCTTCATGAGCTGCCTTGATTATATCTGCTGCTTTTTCGGCAATCGCATAAATGCCAGCGTTGATATGACCAACGGGAATCGATGGCATGATCGAAGCATCGACGACTCTCAGACCCTCAATCCCATGAACTATCAACTCCGGGCTGACCACAGCATCTGGATCACTCGCAGGGCCCATTTTGGCTGTACCAACTTCGTGATTCATAGTAGAAGGCAAATGTCTAATGGCACATCGCCAATAATCATCGCAACCGAATTCGTAGTGCGTGCAACCAGGAACTTTTGCCGTATGAATTTCGCTGCCATAAGCTTGGAAGCGTTCAGTTTGTGAAATACTGATGATGTGTTTAACTCCCTCGAGGATTATTTCCACGTCGGCTGGGTGAGTGAAGAAGTTTGGTTCGATGAGTGGAGGCTCGCAAGGATCTTTCGATTTTAATTTGATGCGACCGTGGCTGCGAGGTTTCTGTACGATTGGCCAAGCAGTCCAGGCATCTCTGTTCTCCAAGGGCTTAAAAACTTTTCTATAAACCTTATCCGAGACTCCGTAACCTTTGTACACGCTGATCCCGTTGTCTGCAGCGAGGGAACCGCCTATGAATAAAAGCTCGAGATCCGGTCTTTCATCGAGTGCATATCTCGTTCGAAGAAACGCAATCGATTCGGCACCACCTGGAAGCGTTAATTCTCCTTTCCGATGCAGACCAAAATCCAAATATGTCTTTGGGCTTGCTACGGTACGTGGCAAAACCAGAGTCACACTTGCGTTCACCGTAAAACTTATTCCCAGGAAACCAAGATGCTCTTGCACATTGTGACCCACTTTCAAGTCCTTTATCACTTCGATATCCAACTCTTCGAGGTGATCCTTTGGTCCTATCCCAGACAGCATCAACAATTTAGCAGAATCTATTGTTCCCGCTGATAAAATGACTTCTTTCGAAACGTAGACTTCGTCTTTGATACCATTTTTTGTGAATTCCACGCCGTACGTCTTGAGGTTCTCGTCAATAAGGATTTTCGTCACCTGGGCCTCCGTCACGATGTGCAAGTTCGGTCTGTTGATTCTCAAATAAGCTTTCGATGCACTGCATCTCGTACCTCTGTCCTCGTTCACTTGCAAATATGAAAATCCTATTTGCTCCGGTCCGTTGTAATCCAATATCTTGTAACCCAAGTCCTTTCCGGCCTTTAGGAATTCCGTCGCCAATGGCGAGTGATAGGGCACGTATTCCACGCACAAGTAACCGTCTTTCCCGTGGTAGCTCGAGTTGTAGTGTCCTGCAAATATTTATTCCATTTATTTTAATCGAACTATTCGTCATCTTCAGTTTCTTGGCACAGCGCCAGAATCGGTTCCTCCAAACTCTCAATCATTTAATTAAATGTTGCGCAACCAAATCACGTAGCAAATCTTCGAGAGACTCAAACATTTCACTCGTGTCAAAGAGCAGAAAATACTCTCGAATGGTTGGCACGTGCGCCAAACTTACTCGCAACCCATTTAATAAGAATTAACTGTGATTTTGTAATGACTCTGAAGTTTGCAACGTTGAACGAAAAATGCTTTTTCCATAAATTATTCATTGAATTTTCAAAATTATGGCCATTTTTCGTATCAATCTAGTTTTTGGCTCGCATGAGATGATCGTTTTTTTTTTTTCAAATCTAATGTTGAAAAATAATAAGCTCCGCTGAAGAAAACACAGATTTTCGTTCCATTCCAACGATGCAAACTTCAAAATGATATTTTTTAAGATTTTAATAGCAAATCGATCAAAAGCCAACAAACGTACCTGATATTTTGAACCTCTCGCTTTTTTTGAAGTACGGCAAGATTTCGTCGTAGGACCAGCCAGTGTTTCCATTCTTTGCCCATTCGTCATAGTCCAATTTATTTCCACGATTATGAATCATGTAATTGATGGAGCTCGTGCCGCCCAATGATTTGCCTCTTGGCCATGTGCAACGGCGATCTTTCATACCGAGGCAGGCTTTTTTTTGTGGTTCAACTCTGTATCCATAGTTGAATTTGGTTTGTTGCAAAGTGCTTACCACTGCGGGAATCTGAATGAGAATATTTTCAGGGTATCCAGCTTCGAGTAAAAGAACGTTCCATTTTCCATTTTCTGACAAACGATTTGCCATCGTTGAACCTCCCGAGCCTGAGCCAACGATTATAAAATCGTACGTGTCCAATTTCGGGCGTGGCTCCGTCTTTATCGTATTTCCTGCTAAACCGTAATTCTGCAGCTGATCCAAAATCGTGTTGTCCAAATTAAAACCGCTTTTCAGCTTGCGCAAAAGCGATTTGGGGGCATAAAAACCGCCCTTCACTCCTTCCAAAATTGGTTTCGTCGCGCCGAAGTCAGAATCCAGATCCCTCAAAAACTTGAAACTCGTTACCGTCGTTATCGACAGCAACAGCAGGAAAATCATCAATTTCATTCCGTGGAACATCATTTTTCGACCTGAAATTATTTTGCATTATTTGAAATTGCCACCGATTCGTAAAAGGAGCAATTTATGATTTTTCATTCGTTTCTCCAAACCAATATTGTTGATCTAATCATTCAATGGATTTCCCCAACTTTTCTGCGACAAGGGAAAATATAAATATTTCCAATAATTTCAATGAGATAGAATTCTTTTTTACGGATTTTTCGTCTCAAATATAATTGCATGCCATAAAAATAATCAGCATCGTAATGAGGGTTTATGAACATCAGTTCGCATACAAACGTTCCTTATCAATAAAATATTGCTCTTTAAACAAAATCCCTACGAACGATAACATGCACATGACAAATTTTCTCTTAATTATTTTTCAATAATTCAAGTGCTCGCGATTTTTACAAAATTAGCGTGACAGATCTTATCTTATCAATTGTTCTTAATGAGAGTGAAAATTTGTCGTCATTAATTTCGTGACAATAATATACGTCTCTGCAGATGCGAGAGTGAATTAAAATTGTTATTTTGAAAATTCGTTGAGTTTGTTGTCTAAACTGAAAAGATTTCATTATTCCAGCGGACGAATTTATGTTTGTTTCGTAGCAGATTTTTTTCGTTGTTATTTATCGAGTAGCGTAACGTGCATGGCATCGGACAAGGAACTGTCGTTCGTTGATAATTCTCTGTGCGTCAAGCCCCTTTGCGATTATTGTCACGATGCGATCGTTACGTATGAAAATGACGAAAAACATCAGATTTGCGAGAGAATCGTCTGCCCCAATCTACCAGATCCATCTTCGTTTGCTTCTCTTTCATATTCAATGTCGAGAGCTCGACCAGACCAACGATTTTCATTTCATAAGAAACGCATGGAAACTAAACGAATCTCTCCATTTTCTCCTCGGTCGGTTGGAGAATGAAAACGTCTGTTTTATCATCTGCTTTGTCGATTTTAAAACGTGATGAAAATTACGTCATTTTTCTCTCGTGACAAGAAAATAGGAATCATAACGATCATTACAATTACGAGACAAAACCTGCACATGACCAATGATTATCAATTATCTCGATTGATTGTCCACGGGGAGAAAATTATTCTTCACGATTCTTGCAAGATTTTCTTTTCAAGATTTTTGTTGTTGTTGATTTTTTACTCAAATCGTGTCGCAATTTTCGACGAAAGACAAAAAAAAACAACAACAAAAAACGCGGACCCGCGTCATAAAATTTATCGGGCAACATGAAGAAAAAAAACTCATACCTCACGTGATGAAAACTTTTATCGTCCTTTACTTCAGATTCTCCCACTTCTCAAACCAGTTCTTGATTTTCCATAGTTATTAGCAATTTTGTCTCCATCGAATGGTTTCCGTAGGAAAAAAAAAAAAAACGGACCGCGATCGACGTTTGGATCTGTATGAAACAGTTTGTTGAGTTGATTCTGGTTCTAAAAGTTCGACTACACTTAGAGCGGAACTTGAGCCGGCGCGTCTCTCGATCTGCCGGAGAAATGCGCTTTCTCGAGATTGTGCTCGCGTAATATTAACGACGTGTGGCCACGCCGTTGAAAAAAAAGGCGGGAGTCTGTTGTATACGTAAAGAAATCCCTCTCTTCTCCCTTACGAGACCGTATTACTTTCGTCCAACTTTTACAGGTCGGTTTCAAATTCTCATGCGAGGAGGCTGGAAAAAAGAAATTTCCAAAAGGCGTATCCCGAACGTCGATGTATTTTAGATTCTGAAATAAGTGAATGATGGAGAAAGAAATGCAAAATCTGGTTATACCATGACGTGCTGGGTACAATCGAGCACAAAATACACTTTTCAAATAACTTCATGAATTATAACAATAATGAAATAATTTTTATTTACCCCATTGACGTCCGAACGTCCCAATTTTTTCCTTCAAACTTTCAACGTGATTATTGTTTATGTTATCGGGCTCGTAAAAATTCTATTTTCACATATATCGACGTGAAATTTTATGCTTTTTCAGGATGCTGGCTCAAAATTCCGATTAGACACGGAGAAAAAAAATATGGCCGATCCAAACGTGAAAAACGTGACAATTTTCGAAAAAAACTGTTTTCTGTATTTTTTATTGTATTATCTGGGCTAATCTAGATACTTAAAGTTTGACAGAGAAATTTCCTGTAATCATTTTTACTCTATGGCGGCAAGAACCCAAATATTTTACAAAATCAAAAGCTATTTTTTTCTCGGAAACTATCGAGCTTAGCTCAAACTATATAAGCATAAAAATATTTTAGAATTAGTGAATTTCGAAAAAAATTTGAGACTACTTCGACGAAAAACTTGGACTAATTTCACATATATATGAAAACAAAATTTTTCCAACGCCGATAGCATAAAAAATAATCGTGTTGAAAGTTTGGTAAAAAAAAGGGACGTTTTGACGTTAATAGGTCAATGTATTAGATTTAGAGGAATTATAGTTTTTTATATTGTTTGCAACTGACAAATAAATACACGATAAATATTTTTTATACTGGCGCTTTCATCGAACTTTCATCGTTGGAATGCAATGGTTCGTTTTTGTCAAGCTCATCCACATTTTATTCACATATTTGGTCACTAGATAATAAGAATAAAAAATTGAATTCCCAAGGTACAAAGTTCAGCAGCATCTGACTCGAATCGTTAATACGAAAGAGTTGTTTTTCGGTACGGGCCAAAGTGAACTGGAGATAATCATGTATTCGAGAATTGTTTTTGCAGAGATTTTCTTTCTTCGAATGGATATTCGCATGCTACACGCACACAATGTTTTCCTTTTAATGGGAGGAAGATGTTCCTTCTGATCGATCGAAATTCACTCGCGTAATCGGTTCCAACCTGTTTTTGTGTGAGTTCGCGTCCGATACCAAGACAACGTGAATGTTGATCTGGTTTGGGTGACAAGTGGGAATGAGATTTCTTAGCGAAGCTCTTTGTCTCTATGCATCTGACGCGAGGACCGATCTGGTCGCGAGCTTTTTTCAGCTATAGCGCCGACCGATATGACTTTCGGTGCGAAATGGTGGAAATTACTATAACAGAGATTTCGGGAAATGGATATTCAAGCGCGCTGAATAATTCATGGGAAAAAAAATGTACTCCTTAGCGAGACGACGGGCAATTAATTACCCTGGACTTCATAATTTTAGTGCGCCAAAGAAAAATAGAAAAAAAAAGTTTTTCTTGTCGAAATGTAAAAAATGGGTGCATAAAGTTTGCGTCGACATTTCGGCCAACATTGTATCAAATGGAAAGGAATGAGAATGGTTTGCTCTATATTTTCCTGTTTGTATTTTAATAAATCTGATGAATAATCAATTTCGAGCTAAATTTTTTGTCGGTTTACCCCAAACTAAACCGGATTGTTTGACGTATTTTTGGAATCGATATCGCTCTTTCCGCTCCTCCGCATTCGATATTTGCATGTTTAATCGTAAACAACGTTTTTTTGTTGGACTGTACCATTTCTCTTGTCGCACCATCAGATGTCGTCTGCATCGTCGAACCGGACTTGTTTTCCGGCAATTGGAATCCCGTATCGGCAAAAAGAGGGATTTTATGGGTTATTTCGAGCGCAGAATACGACTCAATTTTTTCCCATCACCATTTTATAGGAATTTGATGAATTGTTTTCATTTTTTCCCCATCCATACGCGCCTCATTTCGTATTCGCATGTACCCACATCCAGACCGTCCCATTCGTCGCAGCCCCCCCCCGCGATAGACGTTCTGTTTTGTCAGGTCGCTCCGTTCCCATGTGTCATCTTCTCCGCGCAATACGTAACTTTTCCCCCAATTTAATCTTTCGTTCGCTTTGCCATCCGATCCCTTTCTTTACAACGATAGCCCTCCCAAGTAGTATAGTATTACGGAATGGATCGGGCCTGATTGAGTCAACAGATAACAGAAGAAATTGTTATTGTTAAATTACTATCGTTTATTTAACAATCTTTCCGAGTGAATAATTCTACTTTTATCTTAAATAACAATGATATTTATAAGGATGGACAGATATGGTTATCGGCATCTGAAAACAGGAAGTTTTACTGATATCGAGTTACAAATTGTGTACAATAAATAATCGTGCACAGGTTACAGAAATTTCTACAAATTCGGTATCACATTCACACATTTTTCGAGAAGCATTTAAAGTTTCTTTGACGTCATAAAACGAGCAAATATCTCTCGTATCTCTCGTAAAAGTATTGACGCCGAGAATAAGTCGATGTTCGTGACAATTTTCGGAGCCAAAAATTAGCCTTATTTTTATCTGGCCTTCTCGAGCAGATGGATTTTTATTCGAAATGTTGATTTCTGCTATTTCGTGGGCTGATGTTCTATGTGTTTTGTTGTTTCAGGTGAGTTGGGTTTTTTCCGATCGGAGTCATTCACGTCAGAAACGTCGGGCCCGGACGTGAACATGAAATTGTCGAATGATTCCCGTTATTCGTTGAACCAGATTATTTTCCTAATGAACAATTGGTCAGCCACTAATTTTCTTGTCTACATATTTATTTGCCACGTAATCGATAGTTTTGTGAGATTCGTGAATGATTGTTGGTCTCGTGGTTTTCACGAGATCCAAATCATTCGGTCAGAGCTCTAATTACGACAATTGCTCAGTTATTTTTCCACGACGATCAAAATAGATAAATCGTTCGTGTCATAACTGTAATAGACATTTTTTTTTCACAGCGTGCTCATTTTTATCGACACCGGTCTCTGATCAGCTAATTGTGAAAATGTCAATTTTAAGGATGCATGCAAGATCGATTCCGCAGTACATCATGGAAATAAAATAAAAATGCACTGAGAAAACAGTTCATTTCTCATTAAGTAACATATTCAGTTGATGATTTTAGTCAAAGATTCATCAACTGTTACAAAATTTGTTAATCGTCAAAAAATATCTTTGTTGTCTAAATCAAATTTCATAGGCATAGCATTTTCTTGAAGATAATGATTTGTTCGATCGCTTTCATGTTCCCTAATTCGGTAGATGTTTATGGTTATCAAATTCATATGTTATCAACAAAGGTAACGTTTTATCGAGTTCATTTTTTTTTAATCAATTGTTTTTTTCATTTTTATTTATTCATTGAATATTGATTATTAAATAATTATTCATGAATTATTAACTAATGTTTATTTCCAATGAAATCGAGAAGCTCCAATAAATGATTCATTAATCATTCAAAAACATTCATTACGCAGTATCCAACGTGTATTATTCAATACTTAAAAAAATATATATATATATATTATTTTTATGATTTGCATTTTATGATTTGCATGAATAATGCATTAATATTTGAATGAAAATGTTTGTGTACCTATCATGAGCCATTACACATTCAACGTCGTGATATATCTATATAACCAAATGGTGCGTTGCCACATTTACGTGTTCAATATGGCTGACTTATTGACATGAACACCGGTTCACAGAACGTCGCCGAAACGTTAAAAGTTAACCCCAAATATCTCCACAACGATATCGGGTACAGTGGTTTTTTTTTTTTTTTGCGTGGAAAGATTGATAAATGTTCAAAGTTTGGAAAATTTTTTTTTTTCGGCTCGAGATTGACAACGATTAATAGAGTATTATATCATTTTGGTTCCTTCTTGTCAACTTTCGGTACAAATAACACGGAGTTAGATGCGGCCATAATTCTTGAATATTTCTTTTAAACAATCGGCTAAGTACTTTTTTCTTTTTTTCAATCGATACAGCGTGATCAACTCTATCAAAGATTTCGAGGTTCACGAAAAGTTTGACACATCGATATTTTTTACATACATCCTGCCAAGGAGAGTAAACCGAAGACTATACAAAAACTCGGTGTGCATGTCTGAGAAAATAATAATTAAATCATGCATAGCATTATGTCAATGTTAATTAAATCTTCGGGCTTTATGTTCTCAGTCAAGTCGACCAAATTTTTGTATCGAGGGTGCAGTTTTTAATACTTGTTCTTTTTTTTGTCTTTTGCAAAGTTTTTTTTTCCCCGGATTTCACTTTTTTTTTCTAAAAAATTGTTCAACACTTGATAATGAAGAAAAAAAATCTTCAGGAAATTAAATTTTCGTCTTTTAGTTGAAAATCACTTCGACGAAGTATTCGAAGCCCAAAAGACCTCAAGTGCGCGATAAAAAATCTAGGAATAAGGAACTTATCACTTTCGCGTCACGACGATTCACGAATTTATTTGTTCCGAAGCTTTCAGGGCAAACGATCGATCGGATAACCCCAATCTTGTTTAACCATATCGGCCAATTTTTCAGCAATCATGAACGTTGGAATGTTGGTATGTCCGTTCGGAATTTCAGGCATTATCGAAGCGTCCGACACTCTCAGTCCCTTGATCCCGATCACCTAAATGAGCGGAGAGTAAAAATTATTTTAAAAATTATATGGAATAAATATGAAAAATAACTAATTTTGAGACTCCGAATGTCAAATTTCTTGCGAATAAATCTCATGGCTCCGGGGTGTGTTTCATACAAGTCTCAAAAAGCAAAAGACAGAAGGAAAACAAAAAAAAATGTGATGGCGTCGATATGGAATGATGGGTGATGTAAAAATGAGTGCCCTCAGACTAACCTGTAATCTTGGATTAACAACAGCAGTCGGATCACCTTCAGGTCCCATTTTGCACGTGCCCGAGTAATGATAGATATTCATAGTTAAAGTTCGAACAGCGCAATCCCAATAATTGTCAGAGTCGTATTGGAATGTTTCGCAGCCACTAATCGGTACGTCGTGCAACTGTGAACCAAATCTTTGCATAGCTTTAGTTTTGCTGACTTGGATGGCGTACCTGACACCCTTGACGAGTAATCTGACGTCCTCGGGATGACTCATGTAATTAGGAATGATTCTAGGATGAGTGCGGACGTTTGCACTGCGAAGAAGAATTCTTCCGCGGCTTTTAGGTCGGAGTAGCATTGGAAAAATAGTCCACGAGTATTTTGCGTTTATCGATGAAAAAGTTTTGCGCCAGAATTCGTGTTCGAGACCCAAATTTTCACGAAATATGGGAGTGGTCCCGATCGAAGTGCCTACGAAGAATAATTCAATGTTGGGATAGTCCTGGGGGTCTGCCGGATTGTCGACGTTGATGAAAGCGATTCCTTCGACACCTCCGGGTACAGTGATGGGACCTTTCCGGTCGATGAGAAAGTCCCGAAGGTAAGGCATTCCTGGATTGATGACGTCATCGATCGCAATACCAACCGGTTGTTTGAGCAAAAAGACAAGACCTCCGTAAGCGATGTGATCCTGAAGATTCTCGCCAACTGCTGAATTCTTCACGACCTTGATCCCAAGCTCTCGCAAGTGTTGCTCCGGGCCAATGCCAGAGAGCATTAATATTTGGGGTGAACCAATCGCTCCAGCACTCAGTATGATTTCCTTTCTCGCCCAGACCCTCGTCAGCTTGTTTCCTTTGACAAATTCGACTCCGACAGCGCGCTTATCTTTCTCATTGATAATGATCTTGGTGGCGAGACTTCGCTTAGTCACGAATAAATTTTTTCGACGTCTAATCGGACGCAGGTAAGCTTTATTGCTGCTGAGCCTCATGCCATTTTTCGTGGTGGTCTGAATGTACGCAAAGCCAGTCTGACTCTCTCCGTTGTAGTTAACTTCGTTCCATCCGAGCTCTCGACCAGCACGGACGAAAGCGGTTGCAACGGGAGTGTGGAACGGAACGAATTCGGTGTTTATTGGTCCACCGACGTTGTGATGTTTCGTGTCGTTTTGATACTCGGCGATTCCCATGGTTTCGAGTTTTTTAAAATACGGCAAAACTTCGTCCCAGGACCATCCGTAATTGCCCAATTCGGACCAACGATCGTAGTCCTTTTTGTTGCCTCTCGTGGCGATCATGTAATTCAAAACACTGCTACCCCCCATCACCCGACCTCGTGGCCAATGGCAGCGATGATCTTTCATGCCAAGACAATAAGAGTTGGAAGATTCTGTTTTGTATTGCCAATTGAGGTCATCACTGAATTGCAAAAAGTTGGCAAGCAATGGCACGTCCATAATGAAATTCTCTTCGCCGCCTGCTTCGATCAGAAGAACCGTGGCCTCTCGAACTTCACTCAATCGCGAGGCGATAGTTGCACCCGCTGTTCCAGCACCGATCACGATGAAATCGAAGCTCGATCCCGAAACGATATTTGCACTTGTTTCCGGTGCCTCTTGAGAGCTTAAGCCTTTTATCAAAAAGTCTATTCCACCGGTTACGAAATCTGCTGCATGTTTAGCCACGTCATTGATCGTTTGACTCTGACCATAGAGATCGCGATAGGAACCTCTCGAACCAAACAACCAGTCCGCTTGACCATTCACTCTTTTTGGCAAGACCCCGAATAACAAAAGCTGATTGAGCAACAATAAAAAGCACAATGATGATTTTTGGGAGTAGCAACGATACACTAAGCCGACTGAACTCATCGTCAAATGAATTCGGACACGTAACACGATCGGACTCTTTTACTACCACGGTTGACTCGATTAAACCTCAGCACATCGTATTTATACTCTTATGTCTCTTTCTCCCTCTATGCAGCCGCCTCTATCACTCCCTCGATGCGTTTTATATGGAGGTGACTTCATTAGCTACGTGACATGAAACGATTCCCTATGGATGTCAAACCGAATCTTGTCCACATTGCTTTTTCATTGTAGCCTCCGGTCTACTTTTGTATTTACACACGAGGACTTCGGGATATTAGACAATCGCTTGAAGAGAGGGAAAGACTACGAATTAAAAAAAGTACAAAAGGGAGGTAGAGTAGAGGGAGAGATTACCAGTTGCTTCTGGAGGCGAGACGTTAACGTCATTATACATGCGCCTGACGTACCATTGGTATGCGTAAACGCAGGTTCCCCCTTGAGTCTTTTCCCCACTCATCTCTTGTTGCATCCCCATTGTTGGAGCACCGATGTGACGCGATCGAATCGTGACGGGAAATCGCGATGTCGTGCACCGTCCAAACTTTGATCATTTTTTCTTTTCTTTTTTTTTATTTCATTGCGATCGATCACGTACGCGATGAGCTACTATCTTTTTCAGAGCGTCCACGCGCCGCTCGACATGTCCACCACTTTTCGCCGTGGTCCTTGTACCTTCCTGCTACTATATCATTATTTTCATACACAGCTCCGTATCATTATCCCGAATTCTTAGTTACTTTTTTTTTCGTCTTATTTGTAATCGAGTCTACCCAGTTTCGGAACAGGTTATCGAGATCGAGTCGCGCAAGTTTTTCAATCGATAGCCTTGCCCGCCTCAAAATATATCGCTAAATAACCATCGCCGTAAACAATTCGACCGTGGAATCATGAGCTCTCGGACTCATCTCGGAAAAAAAATGAGCCATCAAAATTCCGATTAAAAACGATGTCGTTCAAGTCTCTCAATCGGTATGGACCAAGTTTGAAATATTTTGAAATAATTAAAGACGATTGATGCGCTTGGCATTGTGATCGACGAAACTTTGCCAACCACCGAGTATTTTTCATATTTTTACATTTTCCAAGGAAACGCGACTGTGTGGAAAAAATCACGAGTCAAGGACTAATTGAATTAATCGAAGAAGATTTTCTTAGATAGTCACATCGAACGATTAATTTCATTGCTTTCGTATTTATGCACTTTTTATATTTTATTTGCGACCCGAGCCTCGTGCGGGCTGTGCCTCATTAACACGCAATCAATCACCATTGATACGATCGATCATCGCGTGTGAAAATAATGCAATAATGTATAAAATGGTAAACAAAAAAGAACAACACTTGTTTGTAAACACATCGAAAACATTTTATTTTTGAAAAATTGCTTCAAAATACAGGAAAAAATGCAAAACAGTAGCCAGACGCACTCGTCCTTCGTTCAACTTGTCGCGTATCCTTGTTGCAAAGATTTAAAAAAAATCAAGTGCAATCGGCTTTTTTTATAATGCGAACGATCGAAGGGTCATAGTCGACTATTTGTTGTGAAGTTTACTCCAACATTATTTTTCACGAATGGAATATTTCAAGGTAAGAAACAAGGAAACTTTCACTTTACGCATTTTGTATTCGAGACAGGGACGCACATTTGGTTTCTTTCACGCACTGTTTGCTTCATCCCCTTTCTTCGTCATTACTTACACGTACTATAATACGGTACTATGTACATACAGAAATATTACACAATTTTGAGCAGGGAGGGGTGTTTGAGGAGTTGATACCGCGCGTGTGGTATTTCAAGACACGTTGTAATCGAGTGCTTTTCCTCATTGATCGCTTTCGATACGAATTATCTATTTGATGAGCATTTTTATTTGTGGAGTAAACCGATCATGGCACGCGAAAGATTTCTCCATTTTTCATAACAGGGTTAAAGCGATAGAAATAAAAAATTATGTTACAATCGAATCCTTGGAAGATTTCTGAGGCTGGACTAGTTTTTGAACTCTTATGCATGAAGTATGTTTGAGGTATCCCAGTATTTTTCCTCCGTTTATCTTCATTGGTGAAGACTTTTTGTTTTTTCGTAATGATTCGTTGGATAAAGTGCTAGGTTTGTGGTTATAATTGAGTGTAGCCACGTATATAATTATCGAGGATCAAATCGATTGATCCTTGAACGAAAATAATGGGTTTTCCGTAGTGTCGGAGAAACATTTTTCCAATCAACGACTAAAATCTTCTTATTTACAAATGATAAGTTTGATTGGAACGAGATTTGATTGAGTAGTTCGCAGCCGAAGAATAATTGATGGAAAGATCATCTTCCGATCCAATGGTTCTTTATGAGATCGGCTCCTTTCTCGGCGATCATAATGATTGGAGCATTCGTGTTGCCACTGCTAATCGTTGGCATGATCGAGCCGTCGATAACTCTTAGGCCTTGTACTCCGTAGACTCGTAGTCTGGGATCGACAACAGCCTCAGGATCCGTAGGAGGTCCCATTTTGGTCGTGCCCACAGGATGATAAATGGTCATGGTCATGTGTCTGATGTGACATTCCCAGTAGGCGTCTGATCCGAACTTGAGATGTTTGCATCCTGGCAATTTGGTTCTGTGCAGTCTGGAACCGAATTGCTCGAAAACTTTGGCTTGGCTGACTCGGACAGCGATTTTTGCGCCTTCCACAAGGGTCGCGATGTCGCGAGGCTCGGAAAAGTAGTTGGCGTTTATGAGCGGGTTCCTAAATGGATTAGAACTTCTTAGTCTCACGGTACCGCGGGATCTTGGCCTCAGAAGTAGCGGAATTATAGTCCAAGCATCTTTGTTGGTGATGGGTTTGAAAACGGTGTCGTAAAGGTCGTCGGTCAAGCCCAATACTTTTCTAACTTGTGCTCCACCGTCCGAAGCGATTGAGGCGGGTGCGACGTGAAATTGTATGTCCGGATAGTCGCTCGACACGTTCGCGTATTTTGTATTGACGAAAGCGTAACCCTCAATGCCTCCGAGTGTCGTCATGGGTCCTCTACCATTAGCAACATAATGCATCGTCACCGGAGCTGCTTGAAGACGATCCTGAACGATAGCTACAGGCTTGTCGATGAGGAAG
The DNA here is from genome assembly GCA_030522525.1 of Campopleginae sp. 14b. Taxonomy (NCBI): domain Eukaryota; kingdom Metazoa; phylum Arthropoda; class Insecta; order Hymenoptera; family Ichneumonidae; species Campopleginae sp. 14b. The sequence continues at coordinate 169,770 of JAPYYS010000127.1, forward strand.
GTCAGTCCGAGGATGCCAACATGATCCTGAAGGTTATTACCAACCGGAAGATCCTTCAGGACCGGTATTCCGATGTGACGAAGATGCTCACCGGGTCCTACTCCCGAAAGCATCAACAATTGTGGACTATTGATTGATCCAGCTGACAAAATAACTTCCTTCTTTGCCCAGACGACCTGTTTCTTTCCGTCTCGATAAAACTCGACACCCTTCGCTCTCATACTCAAAGGATCAATGATTATTCTCGTAACGTGACTGTTCATAGCGGTATGAATGTTTCTCCGTAATCTGACGGGTCTCAGGAATGCTTTGGCGGTAGAACATCTACTGCCTCGTCTGATAGTGCCCTGAGAAATCATGAAGCCAGTTTGGTACTGTCCATTTATATCGCGATTCTCATAACCGAGTTCCATGCCAGCCTCGACAAAAGCGACAACCAGTGGCGTTCTCCAAGGTGATTCCTGAACTGTCAGATAACCACCGGTCCCATGATAAGGACTGTTACGCAAATAGGGGTTTCTGTTGTCCTCTGACTTCTTGAAGTAGTACAGAGCTTCCTCGTAACCCCATCCTGAGTTACCCATCTCTTCCCAGTGGTCGTAGTCGTGCCGGTTGCCTCGGACGTACAGCATGTAGTTGAGCACACTCGATCCACCGAGAACTTTGCCTCGTGGCCAATTGCATCTTCCACCTTTCATACCCAAGCACGATTTTCCTGTTGGTTCAGTCTTGTATTTCCAATCCAATTTCGTCAGTTGCAAATAAGCCGCCAACGAAGGCACGTCCGTCACCTCGTTCTCGTCCGGTCCAGCCTCCAGGAGAAGGACCCGCCAGCTTGGAATTTCCGAGAGTCTACTCGCGACAACAGCGCCTGCCGATCCCCCACCGATCACCACAAAATCGTACTCGGCATCCAAAGGATATTTGTTTATCGGACGACTCTCCGGATCTAATTGGTCGTACCGATAATACGATAACCCCGCGATCAACAATGGAACCAACCACAAACCACTTCCAACCAGACTTATCGCTCCCTTCAATGCCGACGTCACCACTATCGCACTTAACACCATTTCAAATAATCGCTCCTCTAACGCACATTAATTCTCGCTTTTCTCAACCTTCTCTCTGTCAATCAACCTCCTTTCTTCGGTCCAAACGTCAGGAGGCATCGGGAGGTCTAACACGAATTTTCTCAAGTCCTCGTTCACCTGAGCGATTACACATCGTTGACGCACGGTCAATCATCCAACCGGCACAGTGTCATTCTCCTTCTCGTATTCTGCAAAGTCCAACACAATTCAACATTAGAATTTACCAAGTAAATCTCTTCTCTCACGAGGCTGTTCGAACCGAATGATTATTTTCAAATTTAACGCGCGACGCTCTAAGCAAACTCTCGAAACTCTCATCCTCCACGTTTCAAATCACCGAGTTGGTAAATGTCTTGGAAAAAAAAACCTTCAAGGCCATTCAGTCGCTCTCATTTTCTAATTGTCAGACTCGTAAAATTTGTTCTGACTCAACAAACTCCCATTACAATCGATATTACTCATGACTCGGAAGTTTTCAACGCGAATTACGAGATAGCATATTTGATTGACTATCTTTATGCACGCAGGAATAAAAACATGTAATCCGGCATGGCTATTCAACGGATTCCGAGCCCCTTCGCCAGAGCCTCGTACCTCCTTCCACCTGCCTATTCTCTCGCATCCTTCTTTCTTTCTCCCACGAGGTAACGGAGTCTCGAGCCACGGTATAAGGAGATGGTGATCTCATAACTGGGGAAAGGTGAAAGTACTTGATCGTGCTAAAACCACGACTCCCTCTAGGCAACTTTTCTTCCCCCCCTCACGTTGCTCCCGTATTCCGCTTATCGTTACCGGCATTTCTTTTCCTTCTCCTTGCACGAAAGTCACGGTTACGTTAGAATTTCTCAATCGAGCATTCTATTAATATTATACCCCGACTACCTGTTCGAATTCTTTCCGATCACGATGACAACACCTTCGATTTTTATTTTTCCATTTTTCACTCTCTTCCTTTCGGACCTACGAGCGATGCGACTTGTAATTGCGATCTCGTCGACAAACAACGAGCACGACATACCATTCGTCACGCGAATATGGAAAAATCGATGAGCCTGAAGTTTGCATCGACCCGATGCCACGAAAAAAAAAAAAAAAAAAAACGAATCCATTCGTGAGGTCCAAAAATGCCAAGAGACAAATTAAGAAAAAAAACGTGACGAATCATTATTATTATTTCTTTCATTCCGTGGCATTGTGTCGATACAAACTTCAGGCAGATAAAAATCGTAGTTTCCACGTCAACAAATCAAAGCCAACGGTTTTCTTTTTTTTTCCATGAAAAATCTCATTTCTATTGTTCCCCGAAATCAATTATAATTTTCCTCCCCATTAAATTGGAGTAAAAATAAACGAAGAGAAATGTAAGTACATCAAAGTTTTCATAAAGTTCCATTAAACTAAATGGGGCTTTTAAAATTGGTAAACAAGGTTAACGTTAAGGTTAATTACCTGCTGTTGCTGCCTTACAACTACAGAATCCAACCATCGTGTCACCCAATTTTCTCTACTAAATTATTACGAAGAGTTTAGCTCAGCTATGTCAACATCCGATCTGCCGTCTAATTCCCCAGCTATATCTTGCATGTGGCCAATATACTCGTAACTTTCGAATGTCTATGTTGAAAAAAAAGAAAAATTGCCTTCCTTGAAAGAAAAAGCATTTCCGGACGTCTACGTTGGATTTAACGTGCACGCATCAGAAGCAAAAGCCTATGCGTATGTTCGTAACTCATTGTATTCGTCTGCGAGCGTTTACTCTATCACTATGCGCATGCATGTATTTACTAAAACATCGCAAACATGACTAAGTCATGCGGAAGAGTTATAATCTTTTCTTCTCAGGCGTCTAGGTCTATTCCTCTCGTGAGCCTCGCCGAGCCTCTCTCGTTAGCTCATTAGATCAGAGACGGAAAGTGCCATTTCCGGCTGCATTACATTATTCATTCCGACTTATATTTTCTTGCCAACTTGCCCAGGCACGCGCGGATATCACACTCCGCAGTAACTCTCTAAACTCCCTATAATCTCCCTTTTTAATTACAATGAGTATAATGATAAATATTCGAAAAGAGACATCGAAAAATTTCAGCAAAAAGCCTCAATAATGAATTCGACTTCGTAGCCTATCGGACTGCACATCGAAAAAAAAACTCTGAAGAATTTTAGAGCATTTTTTGCTAAATTTTTCGGGATGAGGCTTTTTTTTTGAAGAAAAATGAAGTAAAATTTAATTTTCGAGTTTATCGCTGCGAGGGTTCTAGACAAAGTTGAAATTTCGATATTGGAAAATTAATTGTAATTATAATGCAAATTTCAATGCCCCGGTATTCGCGACGAATGTTTTTTTTTCTCTAATGACTATACAAGTGAATGACACGTGAGAGCGTTCAAACAAAGTAAAATTCTCCCATAAGCTGCTCTCATTATTTATCTTTATTTGTATGATTTTTATTTATCGCGCCTCGTTATCCTGCGAAGGTGAAAACTTGAGAGCTGTTAATTGGAAAAATTAACCCTCTAACGGCGTCGAATAATTTTTCATACTAATGAATTATATGGGAAACAAACGAATTCTTTGTTACCTTTTACGATTTTTGCCGAGTTTCCAAACACCTTGTCGCTCCTTTGAACATTCCTCCAATGAATCGTGCGAAGAATTTCAAACACGAAAGATCGGTTTATCGTTTCCTGGCTCCTTCTTATTCTTCAATTATCTGAAATGAAAAAAATTCACTAAATGGAAACGTTACGATCCAACCGCTTTTTTTAATTCCCAAAACCTGACGAACTGAAAAATTATCAAAATTTTCTAAAATAAGTGGAGCTCTTCGAGAAAAATGATAAAATTTCTTACAAAATTCGTTTTAGTTTCTTTTTTTTTTTTTTTTAATTGGCCAACTTTTTGGAGCTCTCGAAAAAGGTCACTTCGCTGCCTTCAATTCGCACGTCACAACATGCAAACGCCGCATCATGTTCACTTATTCATTTACCGCAGTCGAGAGCCTGTTGTTTTTTATTTACAAATTAGAAATAATAATGATTGTCAATGACTTTTAGTTGTTTTCGATTAGAATATCCGCAATGATAATAACGAGTGTAAACAGATATTTATACAATACATCGTACATGTAAATAGAAAAATACGATTGTCATCAATGTGACGAGTTGGTTGAGGAACGGCCTTACGACAAGAAAAACGAAAGTCGTGTTGGCTCCTCTCGCTTGAGGCATCCTCAAGTGCTTCTCTCTCCCAGAGCTAGCCGAAATTTCTTCACGATTATATAAGCCATCGAGGCGGCTCGACCGAAAAATACAGGACGAGAAGAGTCCGGGTTAGCGTGTCCTTGACGTCTCGATGTATATAATCAATGTTTTCATCCACTTTTTTCAATTCCGATAACCCAAAATCGATGTTTTCAAGTAATTCGAAAACTTTTCCTATTTTTAAATAAAATTCGAGACTGTCACGATCGTAGAAAGCAACGAAATTGTAAGCTCCGTTTATCAAAATCGATATTTTATCGTTATGAAAAAACTTGGCACTTTTTCTCGTCGTTTGTTCATGTCACGTGGTCTATTTATTAAGAAATTTATCGGAGCTCGTCACACTTTCACTGCTACGAAATAAAACTGAAGAATTTGGGACACATTGGGACACTCGAAATGTTTGTTGTTGTTGTTGTTTGTTCACTGCGATTGATCGAAAGATGATTTTCCGATTGAGAGACAAAACTGGCATAATAATCGCGGAGCGGATTGGTATTGCTCTGTACTTGGAGAACGTGTACGACTGTCTGGTACAAAAGTTTCAGGATCACAAAAACTTCTCGATCGAACTTGGAGCATTCACTTTTCCTTTCGCACATACATACGGGGTTACGTTCGCACGTACAAAAAGCCGGGTTCTTGCAACGACCGTACACGTGTGATTCCAGCAGAAGTGAGAGACGAGTATAAATTAAAAAAATGTATAAAAAAGAAACGAGATAAATCAGGGAAACCGGAAAATTCTTGAACGTGGAAATAAAGTCAATTGAGTCTCGACTTGGCTAAGATTTGTGGCTGTTTTTGGTTGGCTTGCCTGCTCGTTCTGTCGTCGTCGTCGTCGTTGTCTCGACGCGCTGCTTCACTCGAGAGTTGTGACTTTTCGTCGAGGTTCTCGCTTCGCTCTACGATGTCCCTACCCTCTCGATCTTTGTAGGCTTCATGATAGTTCCTTAGGTTACGTGTACACACGTTACTATCCACCCAGTCGTTTAAACATTTTTGTGTACCCGATTTTATCGAAGAAATATTTCCATTGACCGAAATGGATTATGAAAATTTAACCGAAGAAATTATCAACGTTACGTGATACCTCAGCGTGTCAAAAAAATATTAAAAAATCCCATGATCACCCAAATTGGCACGAGCAAATTCGATGGGAGAACTCGTGATTTCTAGGTCAATTTATTTAATCCTGAATCGACCTTGAAGCAGGTAAACTATGTGTCATGGTGAATCCCTTAGAAAAACCCATAAGCCATAATCATTGCTTCGTAAAAATGTCCAAAACGTATATTTATCTTGTCGAATGATGAAAATGGCAAATAGTAGGTTCAGTGTTTCCGGCCATCTGAAGCGTCCTCATTTTTTTTTACACAGAGTAAATCATACGATTAGGATCGTGTAAAAAAAAAAGATGAAAAAAAACTGTAGAAAGCCGAGAATTTTATTTTGCTGGGACCACCCAACGACTCATAATTATTGTCTCGATTCAATCCTCAAAATGACAATCAATTGAATCGTCGCTGGTCGCCTTGCCGAAATAATACAAATTCTCGGTTATTCCCGCCCATCATTTCTCAATCAATGCCTGGCAATCACAGCTACTGAGCAAATTATCGTAAAAATCATGATATCAGAAAATATAACACGCTCGCTCGTATGGAAATTTGGAAAAACACAATTTTTTACGCAATCATGATTTTGTACACGAAAATGCGACGGGACTGGAACGTTTTTCTTTGACGTCAGTAAAAAATGATTATTATTAAAAAAATATTATTATTAGTAAAATTATTATTGTAATGATGAAAATAATAAATTTCTCGCGTGGTGGATAAAACAATTTTTTTGTTTATTCATTCATCGTGCGGGTAATGGGTAAATAGGAAGGTTCGGAAAAAATGAGAATGGTTGGGCCGTAAGACAACAAAGGACGTCCTCGTGCGGATAGTCATCGCAACGAAAAATTTCTCATTCGTCGGGGGGCTGACAAACGAATAGCCGCGTTCGCGAACCTCATCGTGCTCGGCCTTTGGCAGTGAAAGTGTTCTCTTCCTGTATTTAAGAGCGCACACCTCTCCTTCCTGACGATGTGGTAACTGTACACAGAACCCGACGATCGGAGAACTCGGCTCAGGAAAAAAAAAAACAATATGAATCACGTTACACTCGGCGAGACTCGATATACTTTTTCTTCGAATATTCAAACGCGTTCATTCCCGCGGAAAGGATATCGTTAAATCTTTACCCGATAGTCGTGAGACTCGTGCGCACTTGAGAGCTCATTCGGAGCCTTTAAATTCAGTAAATTGTGACGATTGAACTTGTTTGCTGTATCGATCAAGCGTTTCGTTGCCCATCTGGCGCCTTTTATTTTGTGCCCCAAATACTTTCGTGTGCGGAGAGAGGAATTCAGATTTTTCTACAATTTGATGAAAATCATTGCGGATGTATAAAAAATCAATCAAATTATTGTAACGAATTTGGTGCGAAATTTAAAAATCGAAAAAACCAGTGGCAGTTGGTAGAAAATTAAATGTCAATGATAAACTTTTTTTCTGTTCAATTAATTTTTAAATTCGATTTAAAAAATTGCGTCCTCGATCGGACTGTTGTGCGGACATTGCGATATCTTTCCGTTACCAAAAGTTTCTCACGTTCCTTTTTCATTTCTCTATCTTTCACGAATTCACTCTTTTCAACGACAAAGTGGGTTTCTCTAATAAAAAACAGAGAACGCTACGTGCCAACACGCATGTCCCGCGACCAAATTGTCCACGAGCATCGTCCACGAACTTAGAAATATCTGAATAAGAACTGAGCAAAGCCTCATGGTAAACCGCTGAAGAAAGTTGGTCACATTCGGACTCGAGGTTTGCTAAATTCAATAAAGGGAAGCCTCCAAGATGAGCTGCCACATGATATGATTATTAGTTTCAGTCTCCGCGATTATCAAAGCGTTTTTTTATTTTTTTTATTATTTATTCGCACTTCCAAGATGCGGAGGCAATTGAGGTTGAGCAGGAAATATTCGGGGTCGGAGAAACTTCCGGATTCCCCACTGACGATAATTTTGTGAAAATTTTCGGATGCCGTTGAATTCATTATTTTTTACCATTCTAAAGTCCAAACTCGACGTATCGAGTAAATTTATATATTTTTCCCCAACCGGAAATATGAAAACTTTCTTCTCTCGACCGATTTGGAAAAATTTATTTTAAAATCGTAAATATGTCCTTTATATCTTCGTGTGGCCTAATACGTTCGCTTTGCGAGAGCCGTAGAGGGTAATCAGAGGGAAAAAGCAAATGGATCTAGATCGCGTTTCAACATGACGAGGCCAGATTCTGTAGCGCGGCGAAGACAAGCAAAGAAAGAAAGTCAGTCGTTCAATCGAGTTGAGGGAAGCCAGAAAATCGCATTTGCTCCGGAGAAAGAAAATTCTCGATGAAGATGAATAAATTATTATACTCGGTTCGATTTAATTAAAACTTCTAATGACTAGAGAAGTAGTTCGAACGGGTATTGCCCGGTGGTGAGTCGATTCGCAAATTAAAAATGATTTTTTAATTGATTTCCTTTCGTAACGAGTCGAAATACTTACGGAAGTTATTTCCCAGTTTTTCAAACAACTAGATATTTTTATTTATTATTAAAAGTTGAGCAGCGTTGATCGGTCGAATAATTCATGGTAAAATAAATAATTCATTGACGTTAATATTTCATTGAAATTATTCCGGCTTTATTTTCCTTATCACCCGACCGTCTCGACGACTATTTTTATGTCTACATCTGTTGGTGTTCATTCAAGTGATTCAAGAACCACAAAAATCATCGATATGCCCATTTTCTGAATGGGTCCAATTTTCTCGCTTCCTTGCTTCGCTTCGATCATAGAAATAATACCGGAAAAATCGGTAAACCTCTAAGCATCGAATCGGGATGATTTATGGTCTCAATTAGCGAGATTGCTTTCGGAAGAGAGGAAAATAGCCCGAAGCGAAAATTTTGTCTGCACTAAACTGGAACGATAATACAAAACTACCGAACGTTACTTTCACTGCATTACATTTTTCCTGTACGGAAATGCCTCACCGATCTCATCATTTTTATTCATAATCCCATTTAAATTTCATGCCAAAATCGATCAAAATTCAAAAATCGATACGTACGCTAATAAAATCGATGAAATTTTCTCCAAGTCATTTTACTACGTTTGAGAAAGCTGTTCTCATCGAATACCGTTAAATGAGATCACATTTCCAAAAATCTTCCGTATAGCGACGATCTCAGTAAAAAAAAAAAAAAAAAAAAAACCATGGTGAACAAACATAAATAAAAAACCATCATTATTTCGATATCCCGAAAAACACGTTGAGCTTTGTTCAAATAATAATTAAGACTCAACTCAAATTTGAATAATAATCAAATCCGTGCATTCGAGAATTAATTCGTTTGTGCACATCGTTAGGTTATTTGTTTTATTAATAATTACTGGAGCTGGAACGGGCGGAAAAAGGATTCTCCATGTATGTGAAAGACTTCAGGACGATTGTTAATTTAGTAATCTCGACAGTAAACTTTGAAGCAAGCCTCCAATGTTTTAAAATTTAATTTTTCGTCTAACTTCGCGGGGAATGGTCGATGCGCGTAAATTTACATATATATTCAAGCAGATGGTCGCTCGGAGAAAGTGTGGAGTTACTGGTATGGAATGACGGGTCCATCGGAGAGTCGCAACAGTGAAATAAGTCTCGGCACTTACAACGAGGAGATATTACCGTCGTAAAAATGGAAAATTACAAAACGCAGCCACGTGCGAGATGCTCAAATATTTCAATAGTCGATTTGAAGCTCTCGTGGTCAATTTTCATTTTATATTTTCCAAAGAGTATATATTCCTGATGACGGATGCAATTGAGAAATATCGCAGGACAAAGGAAACAATTTCTTTTTAATAAAATTCGATGGCGCATAACGACGTATCGTAAACTTTGTTTTTATTATTTCAATTTCTTGGTCGCAATACACATTTTAATTACTGGGTTGTTGATGAAAACATCGGCTTTGATTGATCGCTCTTCATGTGTGAATTATAACAGTCAGTAACTGGAACGTCATTCGCCAGGGAAGAAATCATTGTTTGTCAGCAGTGATGGAAATTGCTCGAGATTTCGAAAAAAATATTGTTTGTGCTTATAAAATCAATTGACAGGTATTTTCTGGATGATATTCGACATTTAAGCGGTGGGGTGGTCGCTTAATTAATCGAAAACATGATTATAATCGAAGGAATTTTGTCGACAAGACTCGAAGAGTGTTCCTTCGAAAATAACGAGTCTCATCCATTACTCGACGAAAGACAATATGATAAAAAAATCAATATTATAATTATCGTACGTGCTTCACAGACTATTTGAACAACGACTTTTGTGAGCAATTGAATGATCTCTTCGTGACAGCTGGATAAATGAGACAGGGACCTGAGCTTCGCGGGTGGTCGAATGAGCAAAATGTGACGAAAAAAAGCTGGGATTTATTTACCATTCAAGTTAAAAGAGGAATATTCATATTCCATGGTGTTTATGGCTGAATCCGAATCTTGGTTACTTCGGATTATACAATAAGGTTCAGTTATATCGAATGGCAAAAAAATGACAGCGTCTTTGTATTTCCGTGCAACGTCAATGTCATTCTGCTAAGATTTTCTAATATAAATATTCGCATGGAGACTGTCTAATAAAATAAATAAGAAAATGACTCGTTGGTTATCTCCCGGTCGATCGTTTCCTTCGTATCCAATCTTCCTTGATCATATCACTAGCTTTTTCCCCGATCATGATGACCGGGGCATTGGGATTGCCACTGATGATGAACGGCATGATGGAAGCATCAGCGACCCTGAGACCTTTGACCCCACGTACCCTTAGTCTCGGATCTACCACGGCAGTGGGATCTCCCTTGGGTCCCATTTTGCAGGTCCCGGTGGGATGATAAATCGTGAATGTAAAGTGTCTTATCGCACAGTTCCAATAATCGTAGCTCCCGAAAACATAACGTTGACATCCGGGCATTGGGATGGTCAGGGGCCTCGAGCCGAATCGTTGGAAAGCAGTTGTGTTTGAAATTTCCATTGCGATTCTGATGCCTTCGATGATGACGTCGATGTCCTCTTTGTGGGTGAAGTAGTTGGGATTTATGTCTGGATAAACGAGAGGATCTTTGCTTTTCAACCTCAACCAGCCTGAGCTCTTTGGTCTCAAAAGTAAAGGCAGGATCGTCCAGGTCTCGGAGTTAACCAGTGGCTTGTACATTGTGTTATAAACGCTGTCTCTGAGTCCGAGAATCTTGCGGATGTGATCACCGCCATCGGAGTTTATCGAGCTTGGGGCAAAGTGGAATTGCACGTCTGGCCAATCGAGGCTTTTATCAGCGTAACGAGAATTCACGAAAGCCAGAGCTTCCACACCTCCGGTTGTCATTGGACCTCGCTCGTTCATAATGTATTCAAACGCAACTGGAAACGTCTCGAAACGTTTTTTCGTCAGAGTTATCGGCTCGTTTATGAGAAATGTTAATCCACCAAGCCCCACGTGATCCTGGAGGTTGTCACCGACTCGTAAATCCGAAACGACCGGGATTCCGTGCCCTCGAAGATGTTCCGCGGGTCCAACCCCCGAAACCATGAGCAATTGCGCCGAGCCTATCGAACCACCTGATAAAATAACTTCTCTTCGGACTCGAACGATTTCTCGCTTTCCGTTCCGCAAATATTCGACCCCCGTGGCTCTTTTATCCTCGTTGAAAATCACGCGCAATACTTGTGCGTGCATCGCAATGTCAAGATTCTTTCGGTTCTTTACAGGTCGCAGAAACGCTTTCGCCGTTGAACATCTGCTTCCTCTTCTCATTGTCGCTTGGGTCAACATGAATCCCGTTTGATTCGCTCCGTTTATGTCCTGGTTTTCGTAACCCAACTCCTTTCCTGCCTGCATAAATGCTATTGATAATGGCGTTCGCCAAGGGTACTCTTGGACTGTCAATAACCCTCCAGTCCCATGGTAAGGCGTCCTCACTAAGTACGGATTTCTATTGTCCTCTGATTTTTTGAAATAAGGCAAAACTTCGTCGTAGCTCCAGCCTGTGTTCCCTAGTCTTGCCCAGTTGTCGTAATCCAGTCTGTTCAAATTTCTTCAACTCAGTTAAAAAGATTTTTCATCCCTGATCGAGTTTTATCGACCCTCAGGGCCCACACACACCGCCCCTTTCATATTCTAATTTATTCAATCAAGCGAATTCACCTGTTACCACGAACGTAGACCATGGCATTGAGAACACTGCTCCCTCCGAGGACTTTACCTCGTGGCCAATTGCATCTGTCCCCAACCATCGCTAAACAATAAGCTGACGTACTTGGCGGTGTCGTTTGATATTTCCAATCGAACTCAGACAGCTGCGTGTATCCGGCAAGGGCCGGCACGTCCGATATTTCGTTCTCATCTCCTCCAGCCTCGAGGAGCAATACCGTCCAATTTGATATTTCCGAAAGCCTCGAGGCTATTACTGCCCCTGCGCTTCCACCACCGACTACGATGAAATCGTACATTCGTAAGAGCTGGAAAAACAATTATTTATAAATCTCACATTCGATTATCCATATTTTTCACACGAAATAATAAATTGATTTATCGGGCGACTTTCGTAACGACTGCACTCAGAGAAAGTCTAATTTTATTTCCGCAGCATTCAGTTAATAAATTCATTTATATTCACCTCTCGTGCATTGGGTGGATGACTCTCGGGATCGAGGTTGTTGTAACGATACACTGTGAGGCCAATGGCCAACAGTGGTATAAAGCTAAAAGTTAACAGCGACGTGGTGCCGGCTAAACTGACCAAATACATAAAAAAAAAACCGACCTAATTTCAAGCCCACAATTTGAGCATAGTTTTCGTTCCTCATTCGTCGTATAATCCTCGAGGTTTTCCCATTCGGTGTATTTTTTTTGTTACCGTGTCTTGCAGCAAGCAAACTTTCAATCAAACTCCGAATAACGAAGTTCACCTGCAAAAGTAAAAAAATTAATCCATTGTAAACAATTAAAACAATGGGACTTTTTGCCACGAACATTACGACATTTCCAATGGCAAAATTTAATTCTCTTCTCACGCCAATTATTTTCATTCAATCTCACATTAATTCCTTTGATTCGACACTCGACACGCACATTTTCTTTGTGCAAACGTATGACAGCTCAAGGAAAGCACAAACATTTTTTTAAATTAATAATAATGATTAGTTTTTACTCATCAGGATAGATAGGAGAAACTTATCGAAATGCATTCGACTGCATGCAGAAAAATTCATTACGTTATGAAGCACAGAAATCCACCCACGAAAATTCATAAAAGCGGTTGAATTTACAGCGCATTACGATTTATTTCACACAGACCTTGAGTCGTCAACCGCGGGCATTCACTGTTTCACCATATACACAAATGCAGCGTGTGCAATTAGGTCAACATTAATTAATTAAAATGAGCTTCAAAAGTGTGACAAACAATTTTTCCTTTCAGTCAATTTTTTGGCTTTAATTTTCAATTGCAATCGTTCCAGTTTGCAAACAAATTTGAAAGAACGTCGTTAATACTTACGGTTATTCGAGCGAGTTTATTTCTCTATTTCTGTATCGAACGAGGCACTTAATTAACTTTTTTTTCAACCACCAAGCAGAAAAAAGTGATGAACTGTACATTAGTAACGAAAAAACGAAGAAAAACTTGTACGCTGTTGTAGAAGTTTTGAAAAATTGTTGAAACGCGTAGGAACGGTACGAGCGTTCACAACTCGTTGGAGTGCGAACGATAACCCGAGCCAGAGTGTAGTGAATGTCGAGAGTGAAAACACGTCGAGTTCCCCACTAAATCTCCTCACGTTTCATCGCCAACTTCACGTGATTCCCGTCTCTTCGTTTGACCGAGATTAGATTGAGATTTTTATTTATATTTTTTATTGACTATTAAAATTAAAAGCTACTCGATCGTTTTTTAATTGTCTTATGAAAATTAAGTTTCTCTTATTATTCAATAATGATTTTTCGACAGTTTAATTAACTTTGAATATTTAATATTGAAGCCATTCTCGGCTGATTATAATTTATTGCAATCCCAAGGTCATTATTGTTTTGTAGAAATATTTTTTTCATGAATAGATAATGAGGCATCATTATTAAGAAATAGACATGCGTGGGTATATTTGCTCGTTTTCGAATTTTTCATTGCGAGGCATTTTTCGAAGATTATTTTCATGTTAATCCGAAATAAATGAAAGTTTTATCTTTGCAACAACGGCGAATCTTCCGGTGACGAAATGGATGCACGAAATCATTTTTTTCTTTCGCTCATTCAAAGTTCCCGCACGCGATATTGTTTGTAAAAACTTTCTTCCATGTTTTTTTTTTTGGTTTTCCTAGATTTTGTTTTTTTTTTTTCATAGGAGAAAAAACGCATAGATTATGACTGAGGATAATCAAAATTTATCGTGTCTCCGACTTGCAGCTTCAACTCTACGACTCGGTAATCGAGAGCTGACGCTGTTACTCGCACCGGACGGTGGTCTTTCTTTTGAAACTTTCATGGGCACTCGGAGGCCCCCGCGCGCCTGTCCTGTACTCTCTTTTACTACTTTCTCTCTTCTCTGGCCTACGTGCGTCGTCTCAGGCCTTGCCATGTCGAATCGCACGTAATTCCTACCAAACCAGTGGAAAGAGTAAATTCTTGAATGTCGAAAGAGAAGGGAGACCATTTTCGCTGGAAAACAAAAAATTCGTTGCGCGCCCTTCCATCGCTCATTCCCCCTGACCTTGACCTACATCGAGCTTGTTCTCTACTTCGGGATAACTGACACTGCCTCACAGGAGTAAACTGATCGGAGAGGCTTCTGGAAAAAGCTTTTAGCTCCGACTCGATGTCCTTTATTTTATTTCAAGCCGAATACCAATAATTTGGTCGCCGCTGTAATTACAAAAACACGGAGTTGAAAAAAAAATGCGTTTAATTATGAACAAAATTAAATAATTAACGGGTATTCGTAAAAATCGTCCGTCCATCGATTTCCTCACGTAAAAATTAATGTAAAAAATAAAATCTCATGCAAAATACCGTTAAATAGAAATAGGCCAAATTTTAACGATCGACCAGCGAAGAAAAAAGTCCAAAAAATAATCCATTATTTTTCTCCACGCACGCACAATGCGTGAGTGTAAAGAGTTTCTCTTGATTATCCAATCGACGGTGGTGTTCTGGTTTTACTGATGAGCCTGGACTTTCCTCAACACTCGCATAAAAGTGGAACTCTCCGACTCGTAAAAAAATACAAATTGCACTGATTCCCGGATGAGCTTCTTGCAATTTTCTCCCGTTAATAAAATCTCATTCTTGATGAGCGTAATCGTGCAATTGTCCGCTGAATATTCCGTTTTTTTCGACCGAAGAATCTTCGCCAGTAAGTGCAAAAGTTTCGTCCATCCGGTTTCGAAACTGTCGCCAACTCGTTTCACTTCCTTCCCACCTGCTCGATAGATCCTACTCTTTTCTTTACATTGCTCACGAAAAAAAAACCTCGAGTTATTTGATGTTTGCATTCAGTGTAGACGTCACACATACAAAGCGAGTTTGACACTTCTATTTGTCAACTGTCTATATATTTTTTCAACAGTCACGTGTTAATTTTTCCTCATTTTGACGCACATTCTGTTGGAGCAAGCATTAGAAATTCCTATAAGGAAGAAACGATTTACACAGACAAACAATTAGACAGGAAATGTTTTATTCTTCAGAAAAAAAAACTGTATAAAATAGAGAAAAAAAATTGATTGATTTGCTAAATTAAGAAGAAAGAAGTTATGCAACAATTCAATGTTAAAATAATTATGAAAATCCTTGGGCAATGAAAATTCGCCAAATAAAACGACAATCAAAAAATCATCGGGTCCAGGTGCGTTCAAGGGTTATCGACAGTGGGTTCTGAAGCGTTTTACCCGGACGTGGTAAAATCATCATGAATTTCGAAATGGTCGAATTAATTTTATGGCTGCGGTTGTGGCTCGTGTGTGAAAAGTTTCAAATTTCAGAGTATCACGTGTACGTATTCAGATTTGTTGTGTGACTTTCTGGTATTTACATCGCGTAACTCTATGTTATTCAAAAAAAAACACTTTTCCCCGAGTTGGACACAAGTGTGAAAAATATTTGACATATAACTCACGCCCTGTGCAGTCAGGAATGTTGAATTTGGTCAAAACGACGAGTCACGCAAACTTGTGACTCGAAAGAAATTTCGTCAATTGAACCCGATGGGAAACGTCGAGAAGTCTCTTACGAAATGAAACAAACAAACAACAACATTTTCTCAACGAAATATCAACTAATTTTGGAAAAAAAAAAAAAATTATAATCGATTCCAATTCGCGCTCATTATATAACTTTTCATGGAAATATCAAGGGATACGCAGGAGCAATGAGATAAGAATAAAAATAAATCAACAACCACTCAATATTTGAAGAAATTGGTTTATTGTATTTTCTTGATGTCATTCAATTAAATAGTTGAACAAAAACCCAGTTGTTTTTTTTCCTTAATCTATTACGTAGAATGGCGTTAGAGTATATCGCCAAAGTTTGACTCAAGATTGTGGCAAGAGTTACTTACTGGGTATGCCCGTAGAAATTAGTTCCAGCAGCGAATGTTATTTTATAATCGATTTATCTATAAATATATATATCTATATAAAGGTCTTCATTGAGCAACTGTTCTCCGCGATAAATCGACATACATTATTTTCGTTACTTTCGTCTTTTCTTTCCTCTTTTTTTAGTAATTAATACACCGGCATCAAAATATATAAACAATTGTTTTTTGTCTGGTAACATGGATGCGGTCCGTATTTTGCAGTTAACAGACTTTCACATTCGAGCAACAAATTCATCATGACCTCCAGGCTGAAGTGTCCCATTCACCACATTTTATGACACTCGTTTTCTGGAGTAAGCGCGTTCCTTTCGTTCCACTTAATTTAAAGACACGACAGTCAAAAAATCGTTTTGATTCGCTCAACTATTTATTTCGTACTATTTACACTAAAAACTATTCAACAGTGTCCTCTGACCCGACCAATTATTTACACTAAGTTTCGTCGATTAGAATTTTTTTTTTTTTTTTATTTGTTCAGTTTAGAGACGTAGGACCTTTGAATAAATAAGTAAGTTAGCGTCTTCGTTGCTGCACTTTTTAATCGATGTTTATGCGACGCATAATTATTATGCCGCGTTTGATTAAAATTTTGGAAGTTAATTTATTTTGTTTTTATTTGGTCATTGAATAAATTGCGAAAAGCATTAAAAACGAAGGGAAAATGACGTCTTTTCGTGTCCATCCGATCACGTATGACACTCTTGTGTGCACCGAGTGTTTATCGTAGAATCGGAAAGTCCTTGAAAGGCAACGACTTGAAAGGATTCCTCGACGAGATGAAAGGAAAGGAGGCAGACTTGATTGTTTAGCTGTTGTTTAGGCGGACGTAGCGGTTGAATTGTCGATTCTTCTTTTGGCAAACGCCCATTGTTGTTTGACGAGATCGGAGCCTTTTTCGCCGATCATGATGACCGGTGCGTTGATGTTGCCGTTGGTGATTGTAGGCATGATGGAAGCGTCGATAACTCTGAGTCCCTGGATCCCGTAAACCCGTAATTCAGGATCAACGACGGCCATGGGATCGGTCGATGGGCCCATTTTGGCTGTGCAGCTCATGTGATAAATGGTCATAGTGTATTGCCTAATAACACAGTTCCAATAATCGTCAGTAAAGTGTTCGAGGTGCTTGCAGTTTGGCCATTTTTTGCTGTGAAAACGGGCGCCGAAACGTCTCATTGTGGCGGTTTCGCCGAAGGCAATCGAGGCTTTGACGCCTTCTCTCAACACGTCAACGTCATCCGGGTGGGTTAAGTAATTATGATACATGAGTGGATAATCGAGAGGATTTTTGGTGCGCAGTTTGATGAAACCTCGGGATTTCGGACGCAGCATCATAGGGAAAACTCCGAAGACATCGCGATTGTTGATCTCGCCGAAAACCTCGTTGTAAAATTCGTCCGAGAGTCCATGAGCGTTCTTGACTTGCGTACCGCCATCGGAACTGGTTGACGAAGACGTCAGCATGAATTCAATGTCTGGCCAATCGTCAGATTTGTTGGCGTATTTCGTGTTTATAAATGCCACTGATTCAAGACCAACGCTCGAGGTCAATGGTCCATCCTCGGTCACCGCGTATCTCAGAGCCGTATTCGCGTTGACCAAACGACTCATCACTATACTCACTTCGTGGTCAATCAAAAAGGCTAAACCTCCTACGGCTATGTGATCCTGAAGGTTCTGACCAACTCCCGGCGAATCCTGGATCACTCGGATTCCAACGTCGCGCAAATGTTCAGCCGGTCCTACTCCCGATAACATCAATAATTGCGGACTGTTTATCGCTCCTGCTGACAGGATAACTTCTTTCTTCGCGTACACCACCTCCATCTTGCCATCCCTTATAAATTCTACCCCGTACGCACGCTTCGTTCCAGGATCTATCAATACTTTCGTCACGTGACTCCACAGTGACAAATGAAAATTCGGACGCGAGCTTATCGGTCGCACGAAAGCCTTCGCCGCACTGCAACGCGTTCCTCGTCGCATCGTGTACTGATAAAACGCAAATCCCGTCTGCTGAGCACCGTTCACGTCCACTATATCATAACCCATTTCCTCACCGGCCTGTAGAAATGCCACCCCTAATGGCGTGTTGTACGGAGCGTCCTGAACAGTCAGATAACCTCCTGCAATTTCAACAAATAAATTTCTAATCTTCATCATTTCGTAGAGAAATCGTAAACAACATAAAATCATCAGTTCTTTTAAAAACTTCATTTTTCAACCACAAACAATGTAATCACCGATTTTAGAGGTCCCAAAATTCAGAAAATTGAGCGTAACCATTTACGCCGCAAAAATCGAGGTCAACGATCATTCCCTTTCACGGATCCTTCCAAAACTTCGTAAAATGTCGAATTATGTGACTTAAAGTTTAGTAACTTATTGTGTAATTCTCCATTTTTTTTATTCTTATTTTTTAAATATATTTCGGAAATGTCAAGGCGAATACTCTTTACGCATCTCTCACGTAGATGAGAGACAAAAAAATGGTCAAATATTAAGCTTGCGATACATCGTTGCTGCTGAAGAGCAACTGCAGTTTTTCGTAACTATTCTTCATGTTCTCTCACCTTTGTGCTAATTCTTGCAACATATTCTCTGTACTTATTCACAATTATGACAATTTTTTTTTATCGATTTTTTTTTTTTTCGACACATGAAACGAACTCCTGTGGTGATTTGAAAATTGCCGGTTTTCTGAGCTTCAAATTGCAACAACTTGACACAAATGACGTTTTCGCAAATTACCTACGTGCTCGTTCGCTTGTGTCCTTGTATTCATGTGTATTCTCTATTTCATCATATATTTCAGATGTGCTTATTATTTACGCGGTTCAACTTTTTGCAATCGGATCAGTGTCTCCGTGTGTAATTACAAACGAGCGTTAGGAATCCATATTTCGAAGGAAAATAATGATCGTGTGTTTGAACGACCTTTACTCTTCCAATCATTGCGCTCATGATTTATTTATCAATTTTTTTTCATAGCGATTGCAAATCATCCAGGATTAATGATCGAGAAAGTGTAACTTTTCAGGTCATCGATTTGCATATTACTTCGTAATAATATTCCTAGAAAAAATAATAACTTATTTTTTAGTTAGGCTCTCCCATTACCTTAATGTTTATTAAAAAATCATTAAATTGTAGACGCTCGAACTGATCTCGAAGATTTCATTACGATTTTTGAAAAAATACTATTTTCTGAAACGCGGTGACCATAAAGTATGGCGTTCAAGTTTGCATCGTTGATACGCAACGAAATTCGTTTCTTCTCTTCGCAAAGTTCATTATTTTGATTGAGAATTTAATTTTGACGATAAAACGATCGGTTTTTCCATCCAAAAAAATCTATTGGCTCGAAAAAAGTAGATAATTTAAAAGATTCAATGAATCGTCAATAAAAATACATATTTTTCGTTGCATTGCAACGATACGAATTTCAACATCATCCAAAAATCAACTTCTTTTTCCTAATCTAATGCTTTCTTCCGTTCGAACTAGACTCGACCACTTGAATCGAAGTATTGGATGTGGAAAAAATCTACAGATATTCGGGGAAAAGTGTTGAGCAATTATTTATTCTAAGTGCATTTACATCCTAACCGGAAGTGCTGTCTTCAGGCGGTTACAATGATTTGGCACCTTTCCCAATAGAGCTTTCCAGCGATCACGAATGTTCAGTGATGGAAGGACGCAAGTCACTCACAAGGAAGGTTCTCCACACGTTTTATCGGTGTCAAGCGACTTTCGTAGCTCCTCACGTATTTCCCGAGTGTTCTTATTCATACTAGTCCATTTTCTGAGTCGTTAAAATTCTTCTTTGCATCGAAATATCTTTGAAGACGTACCTGTACTGTGATATCTTTGGTTTCGTGCCAAATATGGGTTTCTCTGGTCAATTGATTTTCGAAAATATGGCAATACGTCCTCGTAACTCCAACCAGGGTTTCCAAAACTTTCCCATTGATCAAAGTCCCGACGATTGCCACGGATGTAGAGCATCGTGTTAAGGACACTCGATCCACCGAGGACCTGCAATTATTATCCACGTATTTATACAAATTTTCGACTGCCTTTCGAAAAAAATAAATTTAGGAAAATAAATTTTGAAAATGCACTCGATCCCCGAGCCACACGATCAATCGTGCGATTGCCGGGAAAGCTATTACGAAATGATCACATCACGTTTAATCATCTCGTCATTTATACAATTAATACAATCTTTTGAATCGATCTATCGATCGTGAGGTTGCTCGAGAGTGAAAAGTAAAATTTCCTCATCGACGTCTTGAGCAATAATTCGTGAAGGTATGTGAAATGGATCATTAGAAAATCAGTTCAAGAGTCGACAATTTTTTCGATGCAAGAAGCGAATTCTTCGTGTAAATTTCTTCAACTTTTTCTCGTGCATTTTTTCTTCCCCTTTACGCCGAAATATCATTCTCTCGCGTTCGAGAATATTAAACTATTTTCATAGAATCGAATGATTTCTTGGCTGCTCGTGCGTGTGCAGCGAAGGTCGACGTCCAACTTTCGATTTGTTTGTTCGATAGTTAACGTAATAGGGTTGAGTCGCAGTTTTATCAAACTCGTCACCAAGCCACGGGTAATCGTTGGCTCTTTATATTGTTATGCAATCCGTAAAAGAAAAAAAAAAAAATCTCGGGACACGCGATCTCTCGCTTTTTCGTTTTCAGCTATTTTTTAATTGTTCGTTTCGCCAAGGAGAGGAACAAAAATATTTCAAAACAGCTAAACATCGATTCGTCAGTTCTTACGAACATGCATATCGGATTGCTTTCACTCTCAACATGGACACGATCCCGCGGCTCTTAATACTCTTCGATTTAATCTTAATTCACACTGATGAATGAATGCAAAATTTGCATCGTCGTAAAAATAAAATTTATTGGAAATTCACCAGCCAAACTTGGTAACTTTTTATAAAAATGGGGAAAATATTTTATTTTCATTCGATTCGATAATCGATCGTCATTTGAAAAGGTGAAATTTGTATTTACCTTTCCCCTCGTCCAACAACAACGCTTATCCACCATTGCTTGACATGCCGAATCCTGGGGCTGGGATCGATACTTCCAATCCATTTTACTCTTGTGAAGATACAACGACAATATTGGTACATCAGTTATTTCGGTTTCGTGGCCACCAGCTTCGAGGAGCAAAACGTTCCAGGCTGGATTTTCCGTGAGTCTATTGGCGATCACACTTCCAGCACTTCCTCCTCCAACCACAACGAAATCGTACGCTTTCCTCAAATTTTTCGTCACTTTTGGATGATTCTCCGGATCCATGAGATCGTAATTATAATATGCTAATGAGGCTAATAAGATCGGGAGGATTGCAAGTTTTCCAATGCCCAGAAGCACCGTCGCCGCTTTGAAGGCTCCCAAAACGCTGCCGAGTATCACGGCCATCTTTCGATCGTTATCTACTCAATTTACCGTCTCACCTTCCAATCGATCCTCTCCTCCTTTCCATTGATCGCTTTCAAACTCGATCGACCATCAATTTTCCAACAATGTCTTTTATTGGGCGATGAAAAACTTTGATTTCTATTCATTCGATGTTTTCTCGAGATCCGGAACGCTGCGTAATGTCCCTCGTGCTTTCATCGGTTTCCCGACAAATCATATACCAACCGGCCGGTTTGCATATGCCAAATAAATCCAATTTCTTTCTATCGAAACAGGCAAATTTTCGATCTTCTTTTTCCACCGTATGACGTAAATATTCCTTCCACAATTTGCCTCCAATTTTATCTGTCACTGGATTCTTACATCTTTCTCGTTTCCGGCTGTCAGACACAATTAGTATATCCGCACGGACCTTTCAGACAATAGAAAAAATATTCTTTGAATTTGTGAAACGGAGCAAAAATTATTGAAAAATAAATTTATTAGAGTTTCATCCGAAAATGTGGAGAAACTTTTATAAAAATCAGCCGATCGCAAAAATAATTAATGAGCCATTCGCTTCCTGTTTTTACAACATGCACCAATTTCAAAACTGCTCGAGTTCATTTAATTTTCGTGGTTTAAATGCGGGCGTTAAAAATGTGTGAGAAAAAATCCTTGCACAGAATTAAAAGCAAGTTCAACGAGTTTTCTCACACTCATCGTAGTCTCGAGATCCACACAAACACTGACACACGTGCCTCGCGATATATTTGCATAATTCGAGAACAAATTAGCGTAACGCGTACACGTTTACGTGCTAATTCCTCTTTTCGAACTAGACAGATCATAAAAATATTTTTTTCCTCTTATTTTTCACCCACACATTCATCATTTTTATGAGGCAAAAAAGTAAAACAATACACAACGGTCTCGTGTCAATTTGCACTTTTTCCATGGTGTTTTTCTTCATTAAATTTTATGATTTTTTCAATTCTTATTGACGAAGCGTGAACAGACCACGAAATTTCGCATCTCGAAAAAAACTAGTTCATTTTTGATTTTTTTTTGTTTTTCAACTTTTGATGAATCGTTTAGTTTTCCCTAAGAATACAGTTTTGTTAATAAAACGTGAACAAACCTCGAGTTTTAATCCGCGTGTGAGCACGTGGCGGAGAACTCGTATACGAGCTCGCAAGATCGTGCAACTTGGCGAGGGCAGAGAAAGCGAAAGACTGGGAGTTTAAACATTCAAGTAAGCGTATAAACCATGCGAGTCTTTCGTACCGCAGATCGCGTTAACCTGTAAGACGCTATCCGCTTCTCCTACCACGTCACAATTCATCTCTCGATTTGGCTCAATACAAGATATTAATGCGGAAAACATAGAAGGAAAGGTAAACGTTGGAAAATAAAGCGACAATTCCAACCGGGCGAGCCCCAAATTAACCAAAAGATACAAACAATGAGCCGCACATAGATAAAGCATGCAGATATTAAAATTCACAAATATGAGTTTTTCAAGTGTATCAATAATTCTAATAATTTTAAAAACCAAAAATTATACAATATTTTCCTGAAATAATGATTTACTCATTCGAAAGATAATAAATCATAGAAAATTTAATTCTTATATGAAAATTTTCTTTCTCCCCGTTTTCCCGTAGGAACGATCTAAAGTTTCTCTGACGTCATGAAACGCCTATTTTACTGTATATGAGAGTACGGCCGGCTCGCGTTACGCTAGGAAATCGAAATTTATAATAACCCAAAATCAATAGCATTAAAAAAGACTATTTCGAGTTACGCAATTGTTTTATGTCCACATCCGTTTATGAGAAGAGTCCGAAATACCGTAGAACATAAAAATAGGACGCAGGTATAGATACGAGAGAGGAAGAGGATTCTCGAGAAGGAAACGATTTGTGGCAAGTGGTTGGCCAAGGAATTACAGCAACGATCAAAAAGTGCCTTGTTTTACCGTCTCTTCACGATATTTGCGGTTACATCACACTTGAGTCGCTAGAGATAGACAGAGAAAGAGAGTGAAAGTCCTCGATAAATTTGCGAGCTTCAAATTTGTTAAGAAAATTTATAGACCCAAACATTGATCAATAACAATCAACATTTTTCTCTGCTTTCGTGGAAGAGTTACGAGATCTATGACGTCGATTATCTCTCCGGAATATGATTATTAATATTCGGCGTTAACATTCCAAGTTCACGTTCCTATAGGCCGTCAAAATAACGGAATTACTCTCCAATCTCATTGATACTTCGTTTGTTATTTAAAAAATCGAGAAGCGATTTTTAAAGAAAATTTCATGCGTTGCTGAGATTTCAAGGGACACCGATGGTCAAGGCTACGAGATCGAATGCATTGAAACGCAAAAAAAAAATCTCTTCTCCATAGAAACTCTCCTCATCGTTGATATCGGATATTGCGTGAAATCGTGTGTGAGCATTCATCTCGGAACAAAATCAAAATTGGTCAGAGTGAAAGCTATAGAGATCCGGGCGTCCACGTTGTCGAGTCTTGTGTGGTTTCGTATAACGACGACGAAGATTCATAACGCTTTGCGTTACCATATTTTTGAGAATTGCAATCAAGACATTTCGGTTCGAATTTCTTTTCCATCGAACAATTTTATCGAAAATAAAAATCGTTACGCCTTAAGCCACTATTCGTTCAACGAGCGTTTACACCTATAAATTTTCTATCCTGCATTGACGATCCAACTTTAATGAATGGTACTTTGCAACTCAGAGCCCCATAAAAACACCGTAAACTTCTCGCGATTATATATGCGATGAAAAATAGACAAAAATATAAACCCTCGAATGATGGGCGTGAGTGTTTGACTAAGTTTTTCTTATCATTCCAGCTGCAGATGATTTATTGAATCTGACGAATTGGCAGTGATTGATAACTGTTGAAAAAATTCACGACTTTTTTTTCTCATTGCCTTGTGCAGTTTTCTTCAATAATTTTGTTTTTTTTCGTCACCACGTGCTCATTCGATTGAGTTTTTTTTGACTGCTCTGTCCATCTTTTCAGATCGACCTAGCTTTTCTGTATTTCCTGCCTCGCGATTTTGCAGAGACTCAGGTTAATGCAATAATAACGAGATTTTATTTTTATTACGCTCTTTTTATCGTGAGAAACTTCACTTTTTTGTGCGGTTAGGGATTTCCCATGGATGATTTTTATGACAATAGAACTATTATCATGAGGTACTATTATTATTAATGACTGGTGAATATGATTCGCTAGCAATTGAGTTTATAATTCTTCGTTTTAATAGAGTCAAATATATTTCGTTCCCATTGCAATTACTCGTTGGGGTTTCCATTGGATTACGATGTTTCTATTTTTTTGGATGAAATCAAAAGGCTTCGCAAAGGTTTTGTTATTGATTATTCCGAGACATTGGTTTTCGGTCTTTTTCCGAAAAAATGATAAAAATATTAAGACGAAAATGGTATCAATTTTTGAGCCATTCTGACTTAATCATGTCAGAGGCTTTTTCAGCAATCATAATAGTAGGTGCATTAGTATTTCCTCTGACGATAGTTGGCATGATGGATGCGTCAACGACCCTTAAGCGGCTAACGCCATAAACCCTTAATTCGGGATCCACAACAGCTTGACGATCATTTTTGGGGCCCATTTTGCAAGTGCCAACAGGATGAAAAATCGTAGCCGTGTATTCCATAACAACACAGGCCCAATAAGCCTTCGAAGCAAATTGGTGGGTTTGACATGCCGGCAGTTTGTTGGTGACCAATTTAAAGTCATGATAACGAAAGGTGTTGGTCTCAAAGAGTTTAAGAGCGATCTCGATGCCATCGATAATCGCTAGAATATCGGGATAGGCCGTCCAATAGTTCGGGTAAATGAGAGGTGGTCCCCAGACAGGGTCGGTCTCATTGAGCTTAACGAACCCACGACTCCTCGGCGCCAGAAGAATAGGTCTTATGGTAATCCCGTTGTAATAAGCTGTGGGATAAATGGCCGTTTCGCGCCATTCTCCAGGATCGGCATAAAAATCGTCGATATTTGCGGGATCGAAATGGAACTGTATGTCTGGTCTGCCCTGCATATTTTCATAGAAAGTTTTAGCGAAAGCTGAACAAGTCAGAGGTCCCGTGGCTGATAACGGGCCCATTTTTCTCAATTTGTACTTATAAACGTCCTCAACAATCTCCTCGTAATTGGCACTCGTTGTACTCTCATTTTTCAAGCCAATAACTATTCCATCGGTAGTTACATGGTCCTGGAGATTATGTCCCACCGCGGAATCATAAACAAGAGGAATTCCGAGCCTCGACAATTCTTGGACGGGCCCGATACCCGATAACATCAATATCTTCGGTGAATTGATCGCGCCTGCCGACAATATCACTTCCTTGCTCGAACTCGCCGTCATCACTAAGCCTGTTTTACCGACCGTGTATTCCACTCCCGTAGCTTCGTGCGTATTGGGATCGATGATTATTCTCGTCACGTGAGCCTCTGTTACGATCTCCAAATTTTCTCGTTTGTGTCTTATAGGCCTCACGAATGCTCCGTTTGTACTCTGACGCATTCCGTGTATCGACGTCGTCTGCAAGTTCATCACTCCCAGTTGACCTTCCGCGTTCACGTCAACCTCCTCGTAACCGATATCTCGCCACGCATTCATCAGGACTCGTATGTTCTTGTCCTCGTATGGAAACCTCTCTACGTTCTGGTAACCCTTCGTTCCGTGATAATGAGGATTCCTTTTTACAATCTGCCAATTTTTTTTTCATTTCTCGATCAATAACATGGAATTTTCATTTTTTTACTGAATTTTATTTTATTTGCTTTTTGTGTGTGTTTTTTGTTTTTTTTTGAACCTCCGAGATTGAGAAAAAATAGAACAAGAAAAATATCGACGACTAATCTGACTCGCACACAATGCGTCCCCCAGGAACAACCCATCGCAGGAGCAGCAAAAGCTCCATAATTGTGTATCCAGCAAGCGTCGATCAAGATGAGGGTATTGTTTACTCTTTTATTTCCATCCATCAAATCCACCGCACTTTGATTTCCCTTTTGCCTTACCTCCGGATCTTCATTCTTCTCTGATTTACGGAAATAGGGGAGCACCCTCTTGTAGTCCCAACCCTCGTTTCCCATACGTGCCCACTCCTCGTAATCTTGAGGGTTGCCACGGACATACAGCATGTAGTTTATCGTGCTCGAACCACCCATGACCTAGGAAATCGACACATTTTTACAGTATCGGTGCAATACGAAAAAAATGTAATCCATTCATCGAGCACGGAATAATAAATTGATTATTCTGCGTTTATACTTTTCCACGAGCCCAAGCGCAGGATCGACCTCTTCTCGAACGACAGGAATGCTGCTCCGGTTGCGTTCTGTACAGCCAATCAATATTGCTCCCTTGCAACACCGGTGCAAAAGCGGGCACGTCAGCCACTAATGGTTCGTTTATTCCAGCCTCTAGAAGGAGGACCTGAGAGCAATCTTCATTAGACCTTCAAAGCTTTAGGAGCAACGTCACAGTTTGAAATGAAAAGTGATTCTTCGACCCTTGAAAACATGAGAAATTAGTTTTCTCCTCAATTATCGCAAATCTTGAGTCTCTAAATATATTTTTTGTCGATTCAACTTTCATGAAATGAATCACAAGGTATTTTTGGTCAGGGGAAAACAATGGGCCACGGGTTGAGCAATAAATCCGAATGAGGACGTCAACACCTTTTGAATCATGTGTATGGAACGTTTCGGGGCGACCTTGCTGTTTTAAGTAATTCCAACAGTTTCCGCGTCCTTGAACGTAAAACTACGAGTTTTCTATTTTTCGCAACGTGTTGCCAACTATTTAGAACAGTTATGCGCGAACAAACGATGACAAAGTATTTGCATAGTTTTCTTATCCGTCACGCTCTATATTCGTCACTTTCGTGGTGACTGCGTTCTGGCCATGAGGTTTTTCTCTTTCTTTTATTTCTTTCCCTCCGGACCATAAAACTTTCTACGTCCGCAATATTTCTCGGAAAAATATTACGACATTCAATTACTTTTGACTGTTTATTATTGAACAGTTTTTTTTTAATATTTTTAAGTCGTTGAAATAATTTGGAAAAATAATTATTTTCGGACATTGAGCTACTGAGGATTTTTTAATCTCACCCGCCACTGCTTGATTTCACTCAATCGATTGGCGACGACACATCCAGCCGAGCCAGCACCCACTACGATGAAATCATATTGGTCCGGAGCGGAGCCAGGTGTCTGGGGAACACGATAATTGGCTTGCTGTTTCGTATCTTTCACATTCGCCTTGAACGTTGCCCCGAAGCTTTCTATCCGAGCGTCATTCCCGTACAAATTTCGCTCCTTCCACTCGTCGTAAAAATTAACCGTTGCTTCGTCACCTTTATAAACGTTTGGGAATTCTTGAACGGTGACGCTTTCTAGTGGGATTTTTTGCAGCTTGTCTCGACCGATTGTATAGAAACCCTCGGCAAAAGGTGAGGCAGAATTTTTGACCCCGGGAACGAGGCTCGTAGCAGATCCGGATCGTGTTATTCGATCGCTCCGTTCACTCGTATCTGCAAGAGGCGGATAAAGTGGTAAGAATTTAGCCTCGTTTCCGAGCGCGAAACTTGCCATATCGCCGATTCTCTCACCATATCCGAGATTTCTTTCAACTTCCGGTTCCCACCAATTCCTCGAAGAATCTCTTGAACCGCTGGAGATGGCGAGAGGTCCGAAAGAGCTTGTTGGATACGCATTCGCCACCGGCAAGTCTCTGGTTCGTCCTGATTCGTCTCCGCCGGAAAAGTATGACCGCGAAATTTTCTCCGGACGACGATAATCCTCAAAACCCGAATACCCCGGAGCCGCAGAAGTTAGGAATGGCAATTTAGTTGTTTTAATATCGAGGGAATAATAATCCCGAGGACCATCGTGAACCTTCAACGGCGGATAATTATCCACGGAATAACCAAAGAGTTGGGTTACCAGAGCAAGGAACATGAACGCTTGGGGCTGACATGTCGTTACCGTTGCATACGGAGAACACAGTTGCGCTAAATCCGACGGCATCCACGACATTTTTACTTTGTTATTGCACGCAGCTGCAACGCAAAATGAAGAAAAAAACAACAACAACAACAACAAGAAAAAAGATAACAGTTTCTCTCTCGGGTTCGATCTTAACAACGTCACAAAGAATGGACTTTCAGCTCAGCCGACACCATGGAATTTCACGTCGTAAAGTCAATATTATAGCCCCGAAGGCACGAACGAATCGTCACTCATTTTCGGAGCAATTCCATTTTTCACGCGATTCATCGAAACGTTGCAATATCATCGATGACCATACGATCCACAACAAACGTCAACGCTCTGCTCGAACTTTTCACGACTGCATCCAAACTCCCAGTCCAATTTTCTTGCTACAGTGGAATTCTTGTGTCTCCACCCACTTAGACAGTTTGTGTACTCGTGATTAAAAAGAAAAAATGAAGCAAACCATCGAATGGATCTGTGGCGCTATACACACTCGTTGGCCTCACGTGTTTCGCGAATGCCTGTCTGCGACTACAGAATTTATAGCCTCTCCGCACAGTTGCAAAAATAAATATCAAGGCACGTTCAATAATAAGATTGCATTTGAATACGCAGCTCAACAAGACGCGGGCTATCAAGATATCGATTTCGTGCACCCTCGCGCTGTTGATTTTTCTCCGTAGAATTCAACAGACCGAACGAACGTTGAAACCTCCTCTGTGTTTAGAACAAATAGCAGCGAGTACGAGCGATCGACAGATCTAACTGCGAAGGTGCAAAAGCGTGTCGAGAAAATATAACAAACCGTCAGGTCAATCTGCTCATTTAGAAATTTCACCAAGAAAATGAAATGGAACTATTAAATGGTGTCGATTTTACTCCAAAAGTGTGACCACTCAGTCCGATCGTTTGTTTCGTCGCACCAGGTGTTTGTTGAGTCACAATGATCCAGAAGGTCGGATCGTTTTTTTTTTTTTTTTACTTTACGTTGATATGCTTAAGAATTTCTTCGTTTGTGGCTGTTTCGCTTGAGAAATAACCGCGTAATTAACCGAAAACGCGATTGATAAAATATCAGCGTGAATAATTGATTCGCCATTATTGCAACGACACTTTTTTTCGAGCATGAGCGAAGAAAAAATATTTGCAGAATCACTCGGCCCAGCAACGTGTCGAAAAAGTAGACCTGCACGTATTCGACCTTTGCGAGAAATGAACAAATAAATACGACTCAAAGTTTCAAGCTTTTTTATTTAATTAGCAATTACAATACAATCAGCCTTATTTGGCATTTCGTTCACATCTAAATTCGCTCATTTCTATTGTAGAAATGATCTCTGATCGTAAATTCACCGCGTTGTTATGTGTTTTTAAACATGAAAACTTGCAATGTTCGAACAAATATGAGGTTCGCGCTCGCAATGATTTATTTACCATGTGGACGACCACAATTTCAAACACACACTCGAAGCAAAAAATTCGAAAAAACACGACCTGGCGTAGCTCGTTTCTATCGGTTAATAATAAATCTTTTTTTTTTATTGAATTCTTTCAGTTTCTCCACTGAGGTCCCATGGACCAATCTCGTGGTGGAACAATCATTACGAATCCTTCGTCATGGCACACTTAACCCGCTGCTCTTGTGTTTTGTGGTTTCAATCAATGACTCCGCTGCTGCTTCACTTTCCATTCGATATTTCTCGAATGAGAATTACGTTTCGGAGATTAAAGTAAGAAAAGGCAAATCAAATTCTACGCTCCTCAAGTTGCGAATGCTAAACATTATAAATCAACGTTAAACCAACGAGGCTCGATTAATCGGCAAAATTAAGAGGTGCTAATTATACATGGCCAATTAACAATAGGCATGGGCACAAAGAAATGAGCCTGAAGTTTGCATCGACACAGTGTCACGAAAATGAACAAAAAAAAGGAAAAAAATTATCATTCGTCACTTTTTTATTTTACGAATCCATATTCGTGAGGTCCAAAAAAGGTAAGCGGCAAATAAAAAAAAAAAAAAAATAAGGATAAAATGTAACGAATCATTTTTTTATCATTTCGTGGCATTGCGGCGATGCAAACTCCAGGCTCATACAAAGAAAAGTATAGTGTGCTTGTTAAAGTTCGTCTTTCTTTGACCAATCTTGTTTTATCATGTCGGAGGCTTTCTCAGCGAGCATGAATGTAGAGGATTGGGTATTGGCACTCGGTATAGAGGGCATGATCGACGCATCGATTACTCTGAGTGATTGGATACCATGAACTTTGAGTGTGGAATCGACAACAGCTGTAGGGTCACTGGCAGGTCCCATTTTTGCGGTTCCAATAGGATGATAAATGGTTCCAGCCACGTGTCTCAAACTGCATTCCCAATAGTCTCGCGTATCGAATTTGTGTTTCGAACATCCTGGGATCTGGAAATAGTGCAGCTTTGCTCCCACTTTCTTCATCGGTTTCGTGTTTAAGAGTTTTTTAATGTAATCGACACTCTTCAGCATTATTTCCATGTCCTCAGGCTCGTGAAAGTAATTGGCATATATTTTAATCGCGTTCTCAGGATTGGAACTTCGTAATTTCAGTTCTCCCACGCTTTTCGGTCTCAGTAGATACGGCAAAAACCAAGCGAGGTTCTTTTCCATAGTTGCTTTTATCGCGGTGTCAACCGTTTCGGTATCCATGGTAAAAGCGTTCATTATTCCTATCGTTTTGAAGGTATGCCCGCGTGGCACTATCGAATGATGCAGCTCAATGTTCGGATACTCCGCTTCAAGGTCTTCGACATTAACAAAGCCCAACAGGTCTATAGAGCCTCCTGATGTAAACTCACCCCTCCTATGGATCAAATAGTTGTAAGCTTGGTCGAGAAACCACGTCGCATCGAGATCAGCTACGGAGGAGTTTTCAAACTCTACAGGTAGTCCCAGCCAGACAATGTGATCCTGAAGATTCTGCCCAACCGACAAATCCGCGACTGCCTCGATTCCGAACTCCTTCAAATGTTCTTTCGGTCCGATCCCCGACAGCATCAAAATGTGCGGAGTTTCTATGCTCCCAGCCGACATGATTACTTCTTTCGATGCTTTGACCGTGATCGAACGACCATCGTCAAGTTTCACGACCACTCCTGCTGCCCGATTACCATCCAGCACTACTTTTTCTGCTTTTGATGATTTCAATACAAACAAATTATCTCGATCTTTCGCAGGTGACAGAAACGCTTTAGCTGCATCAAATCGTTCACCATTTTGCAAGGTTCCGTGGACTTTTCCATAACCAATGTTCGTTCCACAATTAATTGCGCCCATTACTGGCAAACCCAGCTCTTGTACTGCGTCCAATATTACTTCCTGCATCACTGTTTCGGAGTAATTATACGTTTGCAAACTCAATGGACCTCCCGTTCCAAGATATTTGCTCCCAAGTTTGGCAATCAGCTCGGGGGGATAATTTTCTGATTTTTTGAAATAGGGCAAAATCTCTTCGAAACTCCATCCAGGGTTGCCCTTCGCAGCCCATTCGTCGTAGTCACGATCGTTACCGTGCACATGCACCATCGCATTTATCACTGAACTTCCTCCCAAGGCTTTCCCCTTCGCCCACTTGCAATGCTTGTTCTTCATGGCTTGGCAACTCCTCGGATCCGGCTCCACGTCGTAAGAGTAATCTTCGGCCGTTCCCTGAAGGCTAAGTAACATCGCTGGTGGGTAACTACTTGGAGAAGGATTCTTACCGTTCTCGATCAGCAAAACTTTCCATTTTGGATTCTCAGACAGTCTGCTCGCTACCACCGATCCTGCGCTACCTCCACCAACCACCACGAAATCGTAACTCTCGTCCAAATTCGCAAGAATCTCGCTCCTTCGGTCCGGAGGATAATCCGTATCCTTGTGCAATGCGCATTGCGCTGCTAACAGGGTTTGCAACAATTGTACGAATATTGAACTCGACGTGCCGTCCACCGCCGATGCGCACGTCTGGGCAAGGCAGGATTCCATATTTTATTCTATTTTCTAGTTATCCGATTCGTCCTGAAAATAAAAAACAAAATATTTTTCAAAAAACTTACAAATTTTTTCTTATCCCATGAAAAATTCTCAACGATTTGCCAAAACGCATAGGAACTATGCGTTTCCCAGCTTTCCAAATGTTTCTGTTTCGATGCACGAAACCCAATCACTTTAGAATTCGACATTCGCCACGTTATATAAAACTTGTGCCGTTCACATTGAGCAATCTCTAAATGGCTGGAATTATGTGAATACAAGTTGCCGAAAACGTTCCGAGGTAGCCCCACATCGTCTCGATTTTTTTTTACCGTTCATTGCTTTCCATTACAAAAAAGCGGACCGTAACGTACGGTTACGAGGGCAAAAGACTTTTCAACGGAGTGATAAAATATATTTATTCTAAAAACTTTGATAAGAATTCAGTCATTCATGTTGGGCGATTTAAGATAAAGATGAAAATTCTGTGCGATAAGAAACAATTACGTAAAAGTATGAGAATAAACAATAATTTTCACTATTTTTCGACGCTTTCCGCCAGGGGATTCGAAATTTTTGTCGTTTGATCGACGATTATACGAGAAAACATTTTATTCCACGGTCATCAGGAAAAGCCACTGACAAATCTTGTCTCTCTCTTCATTTCGAAGTTGTCTCCTTCCACAAGTTCTTACGAAATTACGAAAAAAGTTGAATTTTAATAAATAATAATTTTCACGTTTTTTTTATTGCTCGCATTCGTTGTCATATTGAGTAAAAATGCTTCACAAACTCACCGTATTTTTCTGAAGACCGCATGGGATGCAGCTCACGATCCAACACTCGGGGTAGCTCAAGTAAAACTGAAAGAACCGAGAGGTCACCTTATCAAATATTCCCAACTCTTTATCTCTCCTTTGAATATTTCTCACTGTGCAACCATAAAGAATATCAATTTTCACCGCTCGCTCGGAATCTAATAACTATATTTTCATGTATGAATATTGCATTTTTTTCCCGACTTTTTTTTCGTATTAATATTCATACGAGACATCGATCACGCCTTTCGAACCAGGTCATGTTTTGTGGTTTGACTAGACATTCTCGTCTTACAGATCTATGGACGAATGCAAATGAAATATCGTATCCGTTACACATTCGTACCTTGACGATAACAATCTTCGTCGTGAAGAATATCGTCGATCGACATTGTAAAAAAAAAAAAAAAATCGACAGTCATTCGAAACGAAACGTAAACTGTTCTTTTTCCTCGTGACGTCCATGGTGTACGAAACGACTCACAGATACTTTCCGTATTCTATGGACAAATCGTCTGCATGCGAAACTTTTTGATTGGTAATTAACTGCAGACGTGGATTATCAGTTAATTGAATTAATGCTTTACGCATTAATATCGTTAAATTTATTGGTCAAAGTGAAACTACAAAAAAGTGATCATATATTTCGCCAAGTATTGATTATCATGTCCGATGCTTTTTCGGCTATCATAACAATAGCGGCGACAGGGTTCGCGTTAGGAACGAACGGGAATATCGAAGCGTCGGCGACTCGCACGTTCCTCAGTCCATGGACTCTCAATTCTGGATCTACGACAGATGAGTTGTCACTCGCGGGTCCCATTTTACAAGATCCCGATTGGTGGTTTTCCGGACCTGTTTTGTGCCGAATCAGACACTCCCAGTAGGCATCGGTGCCGAAATGAAAGCTGAAAGTATTTATTCCAATTAAACAAAAAAACAATCAACCGAAATGATCTCCTCAGGTAAAATATTGAATAAGCATCAACGAAGTGAATTAAAAAATAATTGTAGAATTTTGTTTACTTTGAGCAAGCAGGAATTGGCGTTTCATCGAGCTTAAGGTCCCACTTTTTCATGCTCGGAGTCTTAGTCAATTGAGCAGTCTTTTTCACCGCTTCGATGAGAATTTTCATGTCATTTCGATCTTCGAAATAGTTGGGATAAATAAGTGGCGCGTCGAAAGGATTTTTCGATCTCAGTTTTAATGAGCCTCTCGATTTCGCCATAAGAACAGTTGGTCTGGCAGCGATTTGGCGTCGTGCTGGGCATTTATCTAGCATGCCACTAGCGCATTCACTACCGACACCTTGTCCTGGACATCTTGAAGTAAAGCCATCGAAAAATACTTGTATGTCGGGTACACCCGCAGTGGAGTAAGAACTCGCGATAAAACCTGTGACCTGAGTCAAGCCGGTGCTCGCTAAGGGACCCGTTCGATTGGACAAAAATTCATTCACAGCATTCGCGTTGACAGCCTCATATTGCGGGTCCTTGATGCTCATTTTTAAACCCATGGAAACATGATTGTGAAGATTTTGACCAACCGGGAGATCGGCTATCACTGGTATCCCCAGTTTCGTTAAATCGTCGTTAGGACCGATACCACTGTTCAACAGAATTTGAGGCGATCCGATTGCTCCTGCTGCTAGAATTACCTCCTTGTCGACTTTGATGACTCTGGTGTTGCCATTTTTATCCACAACTTCGACAGATCTCACTCGCTTCTCCCATTGGCCAGTCAAAAGTTTCGTGACTCTTGTATTAGTCAGGACTTTGATGTTTGACTTGTGCAATATCGGCCTCAGGTAAAATCGAGACGTCGTTCCTCGCTGTCCGTTCTTCGTTATCATCGGCGCCACCATGAATCCCGTCTGATTTTTTCCCGTTAAATTTGACGTTTGATAACCCATTTCTTTCGCAGCTGACAAAATGTCATGCACAAATTCTGGCTTATGCTTGAAATACTCGATCCTCAATGGACCACCCTTTTGTACTCGTGGAAATAATCGATCTGACGTCATCCCAGCTCTTTCCGGGTTCTCCGCACGCTCGAAATAATGCTCTATCTCGTTGTACGACCAACCACTGTTCCCATTACGTGCCCACGTGTTGTATATCTCCGGATGTCCACGTACGTACATCATACCGTACATACCCCCTGTTCCCGAAACCATTTTTCCACGGGGCCATTTGCAACGACCTTTATGCTCTGCCATCACAAAAATAAGTATAATCAAATTATCCGGTATCGAATAATCACAAAACCGTGATTCCTTCGACAAGGCTGCGCAAAAAATGGCTAAATTTGGTTTTTAACATTTTTTTCAATACACACCAAAATTAATTCTGCATTGAATTTCTGTCTATGGATTAACTATAGTCTTTACTCACCTAAACACGCGGTAGGATGCGGCTGTGTAGGCTCAGTCTCAAACTTCCAATCGAGATGTGTACCAATCGCGCCAAAAAACGTGCCTGGCACAGACGTCATGGTTGGTTCTTCCGGTCCAGCCTCGATTAACAAAATTTTCCACCAAGGTTCGCGGTCGGCAAGTCGTCTAGCTAATACAGGCCCTGCGACCCCTGCACCGACGATTATGAAATCATACCTAAGACATGGCAGAAGGAAAATCGATAACCAGATTGCAAATTGAGTTTGAGCTCGAAATAAATTGGAAAAATGCATCCACTCGTCAAGAGAGAATGTCAGGTTGAATGTACCATTCGCCTTCGACGATCTCGTCTTTTCCGGCGCGTCGACACGGATCTGCGAAGTCACATCTCATCATCATTGTAGTTTGTAACAGCGTCATGAAGCTCGACAGACTTCGACACGATTTTTCCATATAAGTCGAATCCTCAAAGCTGCATTTGTTTCCGGTGTTGAAAAAAGTGCACGCGTGCGCATTGCTCATGTGGCTCGGCTTTTCCCACAAAAAATCAAACCGAAAATGCGAAAAATTTATTTTTTTGTAAAATGATCCATCATCTTGTATGAAACCAAACCCATTTCCCATTTTCGTAACCGTCTTTGGAGAAAACATATGCTTGAACCAATACGAACCGTTTCCAGGAACGAATCATTCAAGTTTAGCAAACTCATTTTCACCGAGTTTCTCTATTTCTTTATGATCCTTCACTATCCCGTATTCGATTATTTATTAATTATCCAAAAAAATCGGATTTTCCGAAAGAATTGGTTGAAAAAATGCTCGTTCGGTAACCGATTTCACGCGACGTTACTCGACACGTGATACATTCTTTAATGCCCTAAAAGTCGTTTCAGCTCAAAGATTTAGCCAACAAAAGGTGGAAGTTACCTTGACCCACATAGATAACAAACCCGCATCATGCTAAATTTCACGACACAGGTAACGAAATCGCCCCTTCCCTAAAATACATTTCCCCCAGTGATTGCATGAACCTGAAAGTTGATAATTACGCGAGATCCATTGTTTGCCTGATATTTCAAGTCGAAACGATTTTCGTCATATTGCCAGTAACTTGTGAGAACATTGAACACAAGGTTGCTGTTATTTCAAAATTAATTCGCTAACCGAACGTTCCTTAATTTCGTAAAAACTCGTTATCAGAAAGACATCGGGGTTTCGAAGTAACGATCGATGATCCAATTATCTTCCTAGGGTTCTTACCTTTTCAACGTTTCTTCCGGAAACATAATTACAAGCCAAAACTGCTAACAAAATCGCCACTAACTGCACGTACTTCATGGCGATTCTGCACTTTGGAGATTGCACGAACCCTCTGCGAATAAAAATTCATTCCGATCAAATGGTCATAAAATTATAGGATTTCGGCAAATTTTGGAAACACTTGTCAACCGATTTTAATTCGATTCAGTGATCGTCAAGTTTCATTATTTATTCAAAATTACCAACCGTCCATGAAATTCAAATGGTCCACTTTATATACATGAGCGCACGAGTGTCAACCACATGGCTCAATTCGTTCAACAGTCTTTCTCCGAAAGCTCAAACGTTACTCAACGAGGAAAGATGAACTCTCACATTTCCCCAGCGTATATTTAGAATACTCAACATAACAAATTCCATTGGAGTATTGAAAAACTAAAATAATTTATCGTCCACAGTCACCGAATCGTGTCGATTTCATGGTCAAATGAGGTGAGATAAAAAATCAAGGGGTTAGTTCACCCCCCAATATAATTGTTCATTGGCCGAATGGTTTATATCGGAGTGCCTGAGAGCTCCCGAAAAATTGGGAGACCTTTGGTCGAACACTATCTGCCATGTACTGACGAGACTGAAACTTAAAGAGACCTCTCTCGGGTTCTCGTACCTCGAACAGCACGGTTGCTGATCTCTCTGGCTACGAGAAGAAACTCCAAGAGAGAATAAAAAGAAAAAGTGAGACAGAGAGAGAGAGAGAGAGCGAGAAAGAGATTCCTTTCCCTACTGGTTCTCGGATGGAAAGCGAAGAGACCAGCGAGACTGATAATGACAACAAGCTAACTAATCGCTTTTCCCTCGGGGGGCTGCCGCCTTTTGAGCTACTATATTTAAATAGTATATGAATACATTCATATCATACAAAGGCTATTCCGTGTCCAGAAAGACTGACGCTCATCTCAGGATTTTGTTTCTTCGAAAAACGTTTTTGCAACATTTTTTATTTCCCAGAGACAATCTCTCCATTTTTTTTTCATCAAAGCTTTATCGTTTTTTCTCTCTCACTACTGGGAACCTGCGAGTGTTCGCCACGTTAGAGAAAATATAGATAATTCGCTACATCGATTGAATCAATTCATATTTTTCCCGATCTTAATATTGCGTTCGTTCCCAAAAAAATGAACAATGAATTCTGGACGTTTCGTTTCGTCTCACCCTGTTGATAATAAATCATGAAGATAGCAATGAGACCCACCGTCTTGCTTTCAAGAAACAGTGC
The DNA here is from genome assembly GCA_030522525.1 of Campopleginae sp. 14b. Taxonomy (NCBI): domain Eukaryota; kingdom Metazoa; phylum Arthropoda; class Insecta; order Hymenoptera; family Ichneumonidae; species Campopleginae sp. 14b. The sequence goes on from JAPYYS010000127.1 coordinate 208,111, forward strand.
TTTTAAATGGTTCCTCGTGTCTGGTATATGTAACGAGCTGGTAAAGAGGAGTGTCCGTGTATATGAAGTTGCGTCATGACTAATTGAGCATCGTCGAGATCGCATAAACTTTAACGTCAAGTGATTAATTTATTTCACACACTTAGCAAAGTCTTACACGTGAAACAGACACAAGTAACAGAGCGATAATATAATCGGGGGTCTAAACCGAAGAAAGAGACGCAGAAAGAAAAGGAGAAATTAAGGCAAGACGCGAATGTGCTTCACTTCATGTTAATTGAGTTTAATTGGAATTCAAGCGGTTGAGGAGCTCCCTTCATTTTCAACAGAAACTACGAAGCTCTAAATGAGACGAAATTGCAACTATCTATTTACCATGAAAATTTAGACTCGCATATACGAAATAAATATCGCATTATTCTTCATCGTGGCTACGAAATTCCTCTTGAAATTCCGAAAAAAACATTCACGTGCGATTTTTTCGACACATCCTTCGATGAATATTTTGGCGACCAGTGAGCAGGCGGAACGACATATTTTCTTATCATTCTTTCATTAATGAGCATTAAACTCAATGGCAACCCGTGTCTGTGCCGACTGAGATAACGCGTTTCCACTCTTCGTGAGTACCTTCTGATCTCTGTAAACTTCTTTATCGACAATATACTTTCGATTCGTTCGAATTTTCACAAATGATTTTCTACTTTGATTCAATTTTTTTTTTTTTTTTGCGATATTTTTCGTTACGATTTCTTGTTATTCTGGCGAATGGAATTAGAACCGATAATCAAGAAAAAAAATGAATATTTTTGCAACCAGCTTAGGAAAAAATCCTGTGCTCAGGGGTACTTTTGGTTATTTTTATAGTCACTGCAATTATTCTGGATCTGTTTGAGAACTTTAGGATTTTCTCTTTGTCAATGTAAATTAATGCGACGGTATTTTTGTTGTTTACTCACTGGAATCGAGGAACAGGCAGATCAGCAAGAGTACAAAGTATGCGATCTCTTGACGTTATGGGTACTGGCATCTTTGACCGAAAAAAATCGCATATATATGACTCAAGCCCGAGAATTCATCGCGCCACACAATTCCATGCCTCGTCTCTCATGATAAATGGTTTTACTTCATTTCAATATACACAAAAATCATAAACACAATACCATCGCGCCCTCGCGCGACAAAATTTTCATCGAAAAACTTGTTAATACATTCATAAATATTAAATGTTGTTGATCATTCGGCATATTCATGGAAAAAAGTTATTTTATTGGACTTGTGCGTTATTGGCGCATTTCGAATAATATTTGTTCTTAATTCAATTTCGATGTTATGAAAAATCATTGACTTTCCATGAAAATTTTCTTTGACCATGTTTTTTCAATTTTTCATCGCATCCAGGGTCGGGAAGGCCCGGTTGCCCGCTCACAATTTCCTCCCAATCCTCTTTAATCATGTCGGATCCTTTTTCTGCGATCATGATCGTCGGCGCATTCGTATTTCCGCTGACGATATTTGGCATAATGGAAGCATCGATGACGCGGAGTCCCGTTATGCCGTGAACTCGTAGTCGTGAATCAACGACGGCATTCGCATCATTCACAGGACCCATTTTGCACGTGCTCGTTGGATGATAAATCGTCATTGTGTAAAATCGGGCGTGACACCGCCAAAAATCGTCCGATAGAAATTCGTATTTCTCACATTCTTTTATGACGTTTGCATTCGGACGAGCTTTCAATTTTTTCATTTTCCGGGTCTTACTCAAATCGTGGATAAACTTTGCTCCCTCGATCTAAAAAAAATACATCCATCAATTCCAATTATTAACGATTTATATATTTGCGCAACGTTTAACCAGTTTTTTTCCTGCTTTCCGATCAAATATTATTAAATCATAATTTGCCGGAGTTAACGATTCAAATGCGTTTCGTTTTTGAAATATGACGTTGGCTTATACTTCCTATGCTTTAATAATAAAAAGAACACCGCGCAACTCTTATTTTTCTCGCAAACACAACTGTGTTCGGGAAATGAGCAAGCAGGACGTTTACCGATTTCACGACCGATAAAGCACCTCATGAAAACATTGATTGACGAGTCGCATGGGAATTAAACAAAATATGTTCGATTGCCGGATGTTTTTTATTTCTCTCGATTATCATCATTTTGTGCAGTTAATATCTTTGACCGATTGGAATGCAAATTATTCAGATAATTAGTCGTGATATTTGCGAGAGCATTAATTGATTACACCGTCCGCATAATTACCAGTATTTCCAAATCGTGAGGATCTTCGAAATAATTCGGAACGATCACAGGATGGCAGTTGGGATTTTTGTTTCTCAGCTTGATAAATCCTCGACTTTTAGGCCTGAGTAAAACTGGTATTGCGGAATAAGTTTCATTGAAGAGGATTTTTTCAAAAACACTGGAATACGTGTGGTCACTCAATCCACTTCCTCTTTTACCGATTAATCCGCCATCCGTGTTGTCGGCTGCGGACGACAAGAATAATTGAACATCCGGATAATCGATCGAAGTATTTGCATACCTGAGAATAAAGAGAAAAAAGAAACAATAAATTTCCGCTAACGATCAGCTGCGCAGAAAATGAAACAAATTGGCTTTACTAATATTTCATTTGTCGCGGCAAAAGCTTAGTTTGTCAAAACTAACTTCGTGTTTATAAAAGCCATTGCCTCGCACATCGGGACAACGTATAATGGGCCATTTCCGGTGTTAATGAATTGTTTCACCGAGTTGAGATTCAGGAACTTCGGAACAACGAACGTAAAGCCAAATTCATTGGTTAGTACGGGAGGATCGACGAGGTAAGAAATGCCACCGATAGCCACGTGGTCCTGGAGGTTCTGGCCTACGCCAGGAAGATCGTGAACGAGCGATATACCAACGTGACGTAAATGTTGACGAGGGCCGATTCCAGAGAGCATCAGCAATTGTGGCGATTGAACAGCGCCGGCGGACAATATAATCTCGCGATTCGCGTAAACCAGATATTGAGAATTTTTACCGTGACGAAATTTGACCCCGTAGGCGATTTTAGAAGTTTCTCCTACAAGAATTTCCTCGACGAGGGCGTGTGTTCTGATATGAAGATTTTTTCTCTTCGAGGCAGGACGTAAGAAAGCTTTCGCCGTGCTACAGCGCAATCCGTCGCGGAGAGTACCATGGGCCTGCATAAAACCCGTTTGTTTCTGTCCATTGACGTCAGTGTATTCATAATTCATCTCCCGCCCAGCCTCGACGAAATAATGAGCCATCGGTGTGTGATAACGAAATTTTTCAACCGTCAAATAACCCTCGCTCCCGTGATACGAACTCTCTCGTAATTCTGGAATGCTCGTGTTCTCCGATTTTTTAAAATATGGCAAAAGAGTCTCGTAATCCCAGCCGGGATTCCCTGCACTTTGCCAATCGTCGTAATCGCGACGATTACCTCGTATGTAAAGCATCGCATTGAGCACGCTACTCCCACCGAGTACTTTACCTCTGGGCCAATTACAACGCTCCCCGTACATTCCTCGACAGTAGGAACCTGAAGGTTCCGTGCGGAATTGCCAATCCATCGCCGTCATTTGCAGAGTCGGAAATACAACTGGTATCTCCGAAAGGACAGTCTCGTCGCCTCCAGCCTCCAACAACAATATCGTCCAATTCTCATTTTCTGATAATCTGTTGGCTACTACACAGCCCGCCGAGCCACCACCTATTACCACGAAATCGTAACGCGACAGCATCGACTTCGTTGACACTGCTGAAATCCGATTCTCACTGTCAATTATATCCTGTCGTAACAGCACTATCAGGAAACGCAAGAGCAACAGGAGACCGACTTCCGGTCCATACGACATTGCCCTTTGGCTCGCTGACAGTGGCATTTTTTATTTTTTTTTCGTAAACTTCGACAATTCCGATTAAGCGAACGGAGAACGATTTTTATTTTTGTTCACTAGCCAAAAAGGCCTCATTATCGGTAAAGGCGTTCAATTATTAAAATCGGCTCGATCGAAATGTCTTCGCACTCGCGAATAGCTCATGAAACTGATAAAAACGCGTGTCCCCACAATTCTTGGAGAAAGGAACTGAATCGTCAGCAAATTACAATCCCACGAAGTGAAGTCGGCAGAGATAATGAAATTTCAAAAGTTTCGTAATCGTTTCGTTCGCAATAACTACTTAACGATAAAATCATTCGATTCGACTAACCAGCACTGAGTCGAAAAATAATCGAAATGACAGGATTCGCAGGACTTATATTTTATTAAAATACTGTCGTCAAGAAATACATAAATTATTACACGTCTACGCTCGCACAATGAAATTCAACATAAAACTTCATCTACGATTATTACAGTTACGAACTTTTTATTATGCACGAATACTGTTTCCATCACTCTCGTCATTTGGATCAGCTTCCTTATGACTACACTACTTAGCAGTAACACGCTCTGACAAAACTTTGTGTGTTTTCAACATAAAGGACGCCTGTTCCCCATGAATGCTTATAAAGTTACTTGTGGCTCCGGAGGGTTGGAGGTGATTTACAGTTTCGAATCCCCTGATCCATGTCAGTCTCCCCATCATCCCTTTCGTGCCAGGAAATCGACGAATTTTCCTTCAATCTCTAAACGTTAAGGACGATCACGTGTTACTTGTGAGTCAAAAAAGCAACTTTATTGCTTTTTTGATCATCAACCAAACGATTATAACTTATTTTTTTAATTTTGGAAATTAAATGAAACTTGTTTGTTGAGCACGATTGGCATTTGGCTCAGTAACAATTATTTTCAGCCAACTCGCGAACGTAACGTTCTCAAATATTCACTCGTTTATGTCGTTATTACTCGTTGACCTGAAATGAGTTTGTTCCTAATTCAAAATTTAATTTTTTCATGTTCGTTTTTGGTTCGCTAAAGTTGGGAAAATGAATCTTCGAAAAATAGAGAGCATGAAAGAGAAGCTGTGTATATGAGATTTCAAAAAACGTGACTTTCATTACATCGTTCCCTTGTTTTTCGATTGTTTTTCCATGTTATTTCCAAACTTGAACCTCTAGAGTTTGACATCTTGGCTTACGGGTCATCCTCGGTAAAACATTGTTCGAACCTTCAGTTCAAATCAATTCACTGTGTAAATAATTTTTAAGACAATCCTGCTGCATTCACACTAACAAATTCCTAATCTAGCCATCGTGGTCTCTGGTTGCCAATCTTATGGGTTCTTCGTCAAATTCGTAGGCAGAATTACTTCATGGTTATGCCGTTGCGGGATAACCCGGTCGATGACATCATTCAACTCACAGATGTAATTGACCGCCACGTAAAAAAGTCTATTGACTGTCCGCGTCGTTGGGAGAGCTCTGACACTTTGACAATGCTGTCTTGGATCTTTTTACTCGATTCATCATTTTTCGCGCGCACATTCACATTGAGAGGGAAGACGGAATTGAAGTTACGCCGAACACTCGACGCGAGGGAACTGAGTCACTGAACAATTAAGTGTTCCAGTAAAATTGTAGACGCGTCAAAGCCCTGAACGTGAGATTTCGTTGGCATTGACCAGAAATACTCCATTAATAACGCGGTTTTTCAGACATTAAGTTTGATATCGATATCCGCCGAGCCAGAATTCTTTAATCAAATCAGAACCTTTTTCCCCGATCATGATGGTCGGTGCGTTCGTATTGCCGCTGACGACATTGGGCATAATCGAGGCATCAATGACACGCAGACCCTTGATCCCGTAGACACGAAGTTTGTTGTCGACGACAGCAGTTGGATCTGTTCGTGGGCCCATTTTGCAAGTTCCCGTAGGATGATAAACCGTGGCGGAATAGTGTCGTATCATGCATTCCCAGTATGCATCGGAGTATCGTTGGACGTGTTCGCAGCCAGGGAAATCGTGGGGATTCAACTCGCTCCCAAAGCGTTTGAAAGCCTCTGTTCTGCTGAGTGCGACACTGATTTTGACACCTTCAACGAGACTCGCCATGTCGAACGGATCGTCGAAGTAATTCGGGTAGATCAAGGGATGATCGAGAGGATTCCTGCTCCGTAATCTTATCATGCCTTTGCTCTTGGGTCGCAAGAGCATAGGCAAGATGCTCCAAGTGTCTTGACTGTTTATTGGCCCGAAAACTTTGTCGTAAAAGCTGCGGGTCAGTCCATGAGCCTTGTAGAGTTGTCTACCGCCATCGGAATTGGTCGAGCCCGATAGAAAATGTAGTTCGATGTCAGGAAAGTCATGAGAAGCGTTGACGTATTTCGTGTTAACAAAAGCCAAGCCTTCGATGCCACCGAGAACGGTGAGTGGACCGGTGCCCAAAACCGCGTAGTTCATCACGGAGGTTGGAGTGTAAAGACGTGTCTCGACTATAGAAATCTCTTTGTTCGCCATGAACGTCAGCCCACCAAGAGCAATATGGTCTTGAAGGTTGTTGCCCACACTGAGATCCTGGATCACCGGTATACCGTGCTCGGCCAAATGCTCCTTTGGCCCTATACCCGACAGCATCAACAACTGAGGCGAATTGATCGAGCCACCTGACGAAATAACTTCTTTCTTCGCTCTCACCTTGAGGAGTTTCCCGTCCGTCAAAAACTCCACTCCATAAGCTCTGTTTCCCACGGGATCGATGAGTATCTTGGTCACGTGACTATTGACGACGATGTGAAGATTCTCTCGTAATCTGGCGGGTCTCAAAAATGCCTTTGCAGTCGAGCACCGACTCCCGTCCCTCGTTGTACCCTGAGCAATCATGAAACCCGATTGATACTCGCCGTTGACGTCTCTCGTTGCATAACCCATTTCACGACCAGCATCAACAAATGCCGTTGCCAATGGTGTTCTCCATGGAGCTTCCGATACCGTTAAATACCCTCCGGTCTTATGATACTTGGTGCTTGCTAAATAAGGATTCTTGTTGTCTTCCGATTTTTTGAAATAAGGCAATACGTCCTTGTAACTCCAGCCTGTATTTCCTAGCGCTTCCCAGATGTCATAGTCCTTCGCGTTTCCTCGCAGATACGCCATGTAATTCAGAACACTGCTCCCTCCCAGAACTTTTCCTCTTGGCCAATTGCAACGGTTGTTCTCCATCGCTGTTCCCATATCGGAATTAAATAAACTTTTTATTGAAACATTAGAATTGCAACTTTCAACGCCGCATTAATTACCCATGCAAACTCCAGGCTGTGGTTCCGTTTTGTACTTCCAATCAATTCGAGACAACTGCAAGTATCCAGCTAAAAGGGGAATGTCAGTAATTTCCATCTCGTCTCCACCCGCTTCTAATAGTAACACATTCCAATTGCGTATTTCCGATAGCCGACTCGCAACCACCGCCCCTGTTTCGATAAGTCATCATTATTTTTCATTTTAATTAGTGATCATCAATTAAAAATTGCTCATTTTGCTATAAATTCTGCCAGTCGATCGAATCGAAAAAGCTTGATTCGTCAACCGAAAAAATCAGTTACGAGCTGTCCTCGTTCCATCACATAAAATATTTGTAACTGCCTCCTCATTTCTCCGGCATTCGAGCGACTGAACAATCGGACAAATGGTTTTCAAGCCCTGTTCACAAACCTGCCGACCCTCCTCCCACTACGATGAAATCATACATCGGTAGCATCTCCTCCGGCGCCGTAGGTATCAGTTTCGATTCTTGGTCCTGTGAGTCATATTCAAAGTAAGCTAAAGTCGCAGCGAGCATCGGGATTAACCAACTCCCACCGATAACGGTAGCCCCGGTCAAACCACCTCCCAAAAGCGTGTCGATATTCATGATTTCAATGCTGACCTCGAACCTTTCGAATCTATAACGCCAGCCTGCCGAACAGTAGAAAAAAGTTCATTTTTTACCTTTTAATCCCGCGCACTCTTCACCCCTTTCTCAGTCTCTCTGTTTTTATCATTGATTACTAATTAGCTATGCGATGGAAAAATTACATGATTTTCTATTGGATTTCGTTAAATATATAATAAGCTTCGAATGTCGCGTATTCGAGCGGGAAGTCGTGCTCCAGCTGGGGAGTCACGTGGACAGTCAGCAGTTATAAGGAAAACGTGAGCGGAATAAAAACATATCTTTCTTACTCATCGGACTGTTTTTATTCCGGCATTTTTTCCACACTCTGTTCAAACATATTTTTTAACAGAAACTTTATTTACTTAAAAAATGTACCTTTCTTCGAAATTCGCAAACTTTATCATCACATCCTACAACAATGTCGCTACTGAATATCCTGTCGATATAGTTTCGCCATAGCTTCTCTATTTTTTCACTAGTCTCGATGATTCTCAATGATTATGAGATGGAAGAATACTTGCAGGGTATTTTTAATCTTGTAATAAGGAAAATGACGTTGTGGTCTCAGATATAATTGAAGCTCATGATCAGTTTTGAAAAAATTTCTTTTAATATTCGAGAAATAAATTACTATTTTCTAGAATCTTCGGCACACATTCAAATTCCCGCAAGAATAATGTCATCGTGTCATCGAAGGCACGATTTCAATTCCACACTGTAATCATTTAATGAGGAAGTAATAGCTCCGCAAAACGCAGATTCAGCGGTAAATATCGAGATAATTATGCGATAGAGAAGTAAAAACATTTTCCTCCTTTTACATACAAAAAAAAACCAAAGAGTCAATTTTTAAACAAGATGATAATTTATTTTTCGCATCCAAGCGATACATTATTGAGGGTTGTAATTAAAAGAAACAGTCTAATTAGAGGCAGAGTACACTTTTGGGGATTGGTTAAAAAAATGATTAAATTTCAACCAACCTTTCGAAAATTCGCACGTCTCTCACGCTGCAGACGTTAAGTCGATTTTATTCGTAAAGAAAAACAACCATTCGATGGAAAATTCAATTTTTAACGTTCACGTTAAATAAAACTTGAATCCAAATGAGTAAAGATAACTTTTAAAAAATCAACGAAACTTTGAGCTCCACAACAGTCCACGTACGGATCGACAAAAAATTGGACGATTCACCGGCCATGACCTTGCTGCACCGTTCATCAAAACGATACTGGATCTTTCGAGATCTACAAGAAACTCAAGAGTACAACCGTCGAAGATGAGCGTAGACGCACGGATAACGGTCATCGACGTCTCCCACTCTTACCTCCATTCTTCTTGTAGCTACGTTATATATCTGTATATTTTCTTTCTTCCTCATTGCCCGGCTCCTCTTCTTTCTTCCTCAGGTATTTTCATTAATAGTTTCTTACACGATCCTACAATCAACGTCCCGCCTCAACAATAGATTAAGTTCTGAAGAGCATGAATAGGGTTTTTACGTCCAACGTCTTGACCTCGATTTTCGTGAAGGCTCTCGCGCAAGCTAGGAAATAAAATCCTATGCTTTTCTGAATATCTGTAACGAGCCTCATTTCATTAAATCGACAAATGAATTTCCAGTCTCCTCAACTTTACAATTCTTAACCTATTCGATTTCATGGATACGTGACATTGTTCACGCGCTTGTATTCCATGTCCGAAAGACTCTGTCATGACGAGTGCTCGGCTCGAGTCTTACGGTAAAGTGTGGCACGGACCAGGTAAAGCCAGGTGACCCACTTTTTCCTGTATATACTGCGCCGTTGAAATATCGCACCGTTTCGATACCACGTATAATTCACAATTTCGATCAGCTCGGATAAAAGTGACGTAGTATCGATCGCGAATATATTGAGCAATATATATTTTTATGGTTGTCGCCAAGTAAAAATGCGATACGCTCAACTTCGCATCGTGGAAAAGCAACGAAAAATGTTTCGTTTTCTTTCATTCTTATTTTTTCAATTTTTTTAAATTCATTTTTTTTTTTTCATTCATTTTTTCGTTTTAAACAATCCAAATTTTTGGAGTTAGTATAATTTTTCGGGCGGTAAAAACCGGTCGAGGAAGAAATGAAGGAGGAAGGTTGACATTTCCGTAAAATCAATTAATTTTGTTTTTTTCAAATTCGTGATTCACAGGAGGATGTTGCGGATCGATGAAAAAACGAACGATCGTCGGTGGCTATGCATTTTGTTGGTGGTTCGTGACCGACGTGCAGCGTTTGTCGCTCGAGGTAATGACGTTGAATCCAGTTTGCGAAAACGTCGAAACTGCCCAGGGTGTACCGCTCACAGTGACCGGCGTAGCACAATGCAAAATCATGAAAGCTGACGAATTGCTGCACACCGCTAGCGAACAATTCCTCGGAAAAACTGTTTTCGAGATCAAGTCAACGATTCTTTCCACTTTGGAAGGACATCTTCGAGCGATTCTCGGTTAGTGCTCATTTCTGCCCATTTTTTTTTTGCACCAATTTCAAAAAATTATCCCGATGACCTGAGCTTCAAATTTTATTCTTCGTGGATTGATAAATAAATAATTTAAAAAAAAAAACAAATTTTCTCAGGTACTTTATCGGTGGAGGAAGTCTACAAGGATCGAGATCAATTCGCGGCTTTAGTGCGTGAAGTTGCAGCACCGGACGTCGGCCGGATGGGCATTGAAATTCTCTCCTTCACGATCAAGGACGTTTATGACGATGTACAATACTTGGCCTCACTCGGTAAAGCGCAAACAGCAGCTGTAAAAAGAGACGCTGACGTCGGGGTTGCCGAGGCTAATCGTGACGCTGGTATCAGAGTGAGTTCGACAAAACTTTCCAAATTCACTCGCAAAATATCGATTGACTTGAAAATTTTTTTTAAAAATTCCCATGCGTTTGCTTTTTTTCCGTCATCATACGAATTGTTTGTTTGTTGCGTGTTTAAGGAAGCCGAGTGTGAAAAAGCAGCGATGGATATCAAGTACAACACGGACACGAAGATCGAGGATAACGCACGACTTTATCAGCTGCAAAAAGCCAACTTCGATCAGGAAGTCAACACGGCGGTAAATCATTCAAAGATGTCATATAAAAAAGTGTAACAAAAGTTTCCGTCATCGTTATGTTCATTGTGATCGTCACATATTCAATGCAAACGTGCTAGAATGAGCAGTGTTCGTTTATTTATTTAATTATTGTTTAATGAAATGACGTTCGCATTTATTTACCGTCGCGTCTAATCGAACTTGCCAATTCCGATAAACCGCGTTTTAACTCTTATGCTTTTTTTTTCCTTTTCCGTAAGGAGCTAATTTTAGTTCCAGAAATAAATTTAAACTCCGTTATCCTTGAATTTTGTTGTTTGCTATTTTAGAAAGCCGAAGCTCAGCTTGCTTATGAGCTGCAGGCAGCCAAGATCAAACAGAGAATACGAAACGAAGAAATACAGATCGAAGTCGTTGAGAGACGTAAGCAAATCGAAGTTGAAGTCCAAGAGGTTCGGAGGAAGGAGCACGAGTTACAGAGCACTGTCAGATTGCCAGCTGAGGCAGAGAGTTACAAAATGGGAAAAGTGGCCGAAGGAAAAAGGTGAAATAACGATTGGAGATTGTTGACGAGATTTTTATTTAATTTTTAATGAAAACTTATTTTTAATGAGATAGAAAATAAACTCTGGCCAGAATTAATTTATTATTAATTTTATTATACAGGACACAAACTGTTTCTGCGGCGAAAGCTGAGGCTGACAAAATTCGATTGCTCGGTGAGGCTGAGGCTCAAGCTTTGGAGGTCGTTGGTGCATCGGAAGCTGAACGAATGCGTCTCAAAGCCGCCGTTTACAATAGGTACGGCGAAGCTGCTGTCCTGAACATCGTCCTGAATGCGATGCCCAAGGTAAGGATAAACCTTATTTTTAATTCTATTTAAAATTAAATTTAAATTACATTAATTTAAATAAAATAAAATAAAATTTATTTAAATTAAATCAAATTAGATTAAATTTATTTAATGATTTTTTTTTGCGATTCCAGATTGCCGCTGAAATTTCTGCGCCGCTTGCCAGGACAGAAGAGATCGTTCTACTCGGTGGGAACGATAGTACTTCGGGTGAACTTACGCGTCTCGTTGGTCAAGTGCCTCCTGCAATCCAAGCATTGACCGGAGTTGACCTTTCAAAGGTGAATTATTGGATATGTTCATTCGTTAAAACAGTCAGTTGAAAAAATGAAAGTATTTGAAATAGTAAGCTGCTTGTATGTTGACAAACTTTTCTTGGCTTTTGGATGAATTTCTAAAACTCGTTTAATTCTCAGGTTTTAGGAAAAATACCCGGGGCTAAGTAATTCACGGCAGATTGATTTTCAACGACGTAGAAATCCGTCCATCCTTCTACGGATTTCAGTAGCACATCGAGAGAGATGAAAGTATACAATATACTGCTATTGACTTCTCTCCTCTGCCGTTCAGTCGCTCCCGAGCGGCCCTCCAACTTGAACTCTTTTCCCAATTTTTCTACCTCAAATTTGGACATTGATCACAAAAGTTAGCAGCGAGCAGCCCCGCTATATTTTCAATATTATTTTTCGCTCATTTTTCCTCGACTATCGGACGCACACTCGTCATCATCCAGATTTCAAGTACACGGCGTATATTTTCATTGGCAACTATTTCGACACTGGTGTTCGATAAACTCTCGAAGAATTTTCATAACTTTCCCACCAAATACATATGCCAAGAATATTTTTTCTAATACTCAAAACTTTCGACACTTGTCGTATTTTAACGTATTCGAAAAATGCAATTCTGACAGAATTAAGCCTCGAGTCAATGATATTATCTGTCTAGAATATCACGTGACAAAAAAAAACAACAACAAGTTGTCTTTTAATTCGTTTGCTCTTCTATATTCTCACACGTGGTGTGCAACAATAATTCACATTCCATAACTACTCGTACAATCACTGGACTATAATAGAAAAAAAAGAAAAAAGCGTGTGTGATCTTTGATCTTCCGGATAAAATATCGCTAAATTAGTTGAAACGAAAACAAACCTTTCACGTGATTGATCCCACAGAATCACACAAAAATAACGATATTTAACTTTTGTATTCACAATATGTTCGAGAATTATACAGCAGAATATTAAAACCGACGATACGTAGGACACGATTTGAGTATTGATTGAGGACACTTTTAAATGAATCTCGCAGATGAGAGACTAAAACATTAGAAAGAAAAAAGAAATCAGAAAATTGTCCGAGCGACTGGCTGCTGATATAACGCGAAATCAAATGTACGTCGTTATATTTAGAAATCTATTGTGATCGGCGATGGTCGATCATTGTGTTCAACTGAGTAGGTAAACTTTATGGGAGACAAAGAGTAGGAGAAAAAAAGAGAGAATGCTGAGAAGAAAGAAGAGAAAAATCATCGTCAGGTATGGACAATTCCGTAGCAACTACGGATATCGCGAGTAGGGCAGAAGGATAGACTCTCTTCAGGGGTCGTTGGAAATTAGGTACGAAGGAATCTCATTAATAAAGCATTAAGATTGAGCTTTGATGATGATAATAAAATTCAAACGGAACAAAAAAAAAAGTAATTGAAAAAAAAACGTTGATAGTTATAAAAGCAGACGACGCTTTAGGCAAATATTGTGTTACACACGCTTGAAAAAACTGCTGTCACTCGATCACCGCAACGGCAATTCCGCCGCATGGACATTTTTTTTTGTCAATACGAAGAGAACGGGAGGAAAAGGAAAGGAAAAAAATGTACATAGTTTGTACAATTTAGCCGTACTAAGCATGTATATACACAACGTAGATACGCTAATTGAGAACGGCAGTAAAGTATAGAAAGCAGGAATCTAAGACCATTGACTAATATGAATATAAACAAAATTTAGTGCTTTGCGAATTTTTATTTGCACACACTCAAGTATTCTATTCCCATGACCATTTTTCGTCACAATTTTAAAACATTTTAAATGAATCAATTCTCATTTTCAGTCTCGAGTTCGTTAAGAAAGAAAAAAATGAAAAAGTCAATCTTCCTCTCATACCTTCTTGTCGATAAATGCAATTGTTGAACTTGATATTTCACTTGAGAGATATTACTAAATAATTACGTAATACTCGTGCGATCGGAAACGAGAAAACTCCTCCGATACGAAGATATATTTTTCTTGTAGTGAAAACGTCGCAAGAATAGGATTGAACTTAAGTACAAATCAAGATCGTCTGTCGTTAGCCATGTCGTCTTCCCCTCCCACAATTAGCGCGCATAGATTTGACGAACATCTAGAAATAAACACGATTTCTTTTGCATCGGTTGAAGTTTGAGAAAGAAAAAGATGGAACAGGAACAATTAAAAACTGCAATACTTACCGATGCGAAATTGGTCGACGAGTCCAAGCCGATGGGTGATCGAGTGTGAAAATTAGATGCGTCGTTTTACGATATTTTTCAAGCTCGCAAAAAAAAAATGCACTGTGTAGTTGCAACGTTTGCGAATCACTTTTTCATCATCTGTTGCGATTCGAACGATATTAGCCATTTTTGATACTCTGTTTTCCTACCTCTACACAATGATTTCTTTAATTACTAATCATTATAAAATTACGAAATCTGAGTTACCGTTCGTACAAACAAAAAAGAAATAGATTTTTATTTTATTTCAATTATATTTTAAGTTTAAACTTTGCACACGAAAAACTGGCCAAAATCCTGAAAGATCGGGTCACTGGCTCCTACCTACCGTTCTGAAAAGTCAGGAACAATTCATACCCAAGAATATTCTTTGCCTAAATGAATAATCGACAATTACTTCAATCAACAACACGTCCTGATGTGATGTAACAAATCTTCACCTCTTTCTATCCATCACCGTCTAGATAACGAAAATTGTGTGTGTTTGCAGTGGAAATTAAATGTGAAAATCTTCTATATACCGGTATTTTTATGTTCTAACGCTTATACAATTAATATCTACTTCTTTGAATCATGATTTAAGCATTTAGTCGTAAATTAATGATAATATTAAGTTTTATACTCTAATCTGAGAACTAAAAGTAGTTGATGAACAGATCGAACAAAAAGTATAGTAACGGGTAAGCCGAGTATTCTCATTATAGGTGTGAGAGTGCGTTTTCAATTTTATGCTGGAACAAAAGAAGGCCAGAGTTTTATCATTTGACGTTAGTCTGAACGAAAAGAAACCATGCCCAGTGTGTTTTGTCCGAACACCGTATTCCGGAAAAATATAAACTGCACAGGATAATTGTCGACAACGGATATTAGCACTGCTCGTGTAAAAAGCCATTTAAGATCATTTTCTTCCGGAATAATAATACATGGATGAGTGATGTATATTCACATTTATATTAATTAAAAATAGATTATTTTCACACTCAGGTGGAAAAGAGGCTATGATTTTTTCTGGTAATAATAATCCATCATTATTCTTTTTATAAGATCATTCTAAATGGCTTTCCTTTCAATTAACCGACTTATCTCACGTTTAAAACGAATCCCGGTGGAATTAATTCTCGTTTCAAATGACTACTGACACGACCTTATACATTTATACATAATAGAACTAATATATTGAAAAGAAAAATAAATTTAAAAGGACAAAGATAAAAACATATTGTATATCGAAGAGGGAAGCTTGATAAATTCCAAATTTCGCTAAACTCGGGAATTAACAGTTTTCGAGTAGGTTTTTTTGTCGAGATCGGAGGAAACGTATTTGAATGTGAATTCCAACCGATATACAGTGTTATACAGCCCAATGGATTGAGAAAACTTCGCTCTTATTGCTTGCGAGTACAAAGTACTTTTGTATTTCTAATTATACGGTCCTAGTGCCAATTCCATCGTTTTTAGGTTTTTATTTTGTGAAACCGTTTTACCACAGACAGACCAAAGTGTGGCGTACACACTAGTTTATATTTTCAGAGTAACAGTCACATTTTTTTTTTCCTTTATAAAAATCTACATATATACACGCATATATCCATTATGAATTGAATTACCAGTAAGGAATACGTTTGTATCAAATCAATGGTATCCTCGATATATTGTTTTTCGTCGTCCTAATATCTCAGTGCTCTATAGAAAATAACCCTCGACATTTATAGGGAATGGTGGTTTCAAAATTTGAGTTGAGGACGGGAACCAAATCAAACCGGAAATAAATATTTGCAAAAGTCAGTTGGGAATAAAAATCGAAGAACTAAAACATAAAAACATTTGTGTTAATGTTCATTTCAATGAAATCAAAAGAATCTTCCAAGGCTACTCGTGAACTTCCAGTCAACAAATAAAATCCTATTGTGACCAAAAATATTATATTCTTACTTTTGCAAATAATATCATTCCCTCTTGGGATTTTGGAATCGCCATTTTCATTCGAGAGTGAAGAAGAATTGTTATTAACTTTCTTAATACTACTTGCTCGAAAACGGCTACTGAAATTTTTTTTCTTCTTTTCAAATATTGATTTTCTTTTACAATATCCGAACAAAATATGTATTGATGCCATAATATGAAATCACGTAGTTCTGAAATAAATCTTGAGTTTACATAGAGCGTCCGAAAAATGAAGAAACATAAATTTTCATTCTAAAAATCAAACCGTACAACCTCGATTGCCATCCATTTTCTTATTGCATTTTCAAATGTTTTTTTACGGAAGGACCGCGCAAAAATGGTGCCGCGATTTGAAAAATGGTCCTTGAAGGCTCATTTAAATTCCTTTGTCAATTTTGCACATTTTTACGTTTCGCGTGCATAATCAAATGTTTATGTAAATCTAGTACGTAAAAACAAACGACCGCAGTCATGCGTATGATTGTCATCAGGTATTGTTCAAAATTCAAATTTGGCTTCCTTTATTTAGCCGTCTCGGTGGTTAAATATTCATTTAACAATTGAATTAACATCATTGAAAAATATCAAGATATGTCACAGTTTCAAACGCCATCTTCGATATACGAATTTGCACTGTATTTAATTAAGGCTACAAGATAAAGTTCGAACGACTAACACAGAAAAATCGAAAACAGTAATAGCATAGAAATGCACTCTCGTGACGAGCACGATATCGACTAGTGTCTACTATCTTGTGAATTTTGGTCGAGCACCAAAAAGAAATGGATCAAGATTTGCGAGAATGAAAAGCGAAAACTTGGTCGTGCGTCCGCGTTCGACGATGAACTAAAAAATAATTCTCTTCCCCGCTAAATCTAAGTGACGAAGAAAAAGTGACAAAAAAAAGTCGAGAATTACATAAAAGAGAAACAAAAAAATGACAACAGAGCGATCGTTTCGAACATTTTTTCCAACAATGTCTACTATATGCGAAAATAAATGTTAATATTATTCATAACGATACCATTCAACTCGACCAAGAAAAAGCTTGAAAAGAAAAAACAAAATCAATGGAAACTCAAGTCCAAATAAATGACGATAGTTAGCGTTTCAAAATTTTGCCGAACAACTATCTTTTGTAACACCTCGAAAAACATAAAATAACATAATATATATGTATACACGCATACATATGTATATGTATATATTTATATATTTTGGGGAGTCTGTGCTAGAAATGTTTCGATACCGTAGGTAGACAACAACATTTATTATTGTGTCATCCTTAAAACTCTATCTGAAAGTAATGAAATAGACTATGTGAATTAGTGCATATTTTTAATAAATGGAGCATTAAATTACAGATTGACTAGTGAGTGTTGCAGAGCCTCTGAAACTTTACCTGAGACGAAAAAAAAATTCCAACAACACATAAATAAATACAAAATCGAGTTCCTTCCATTCCACTGTAAAAAAAATCCTACGTCGGGGGAGTTTGAGGTAAGTTTGAAATGATGATAAAGGTCGAAAGATTTTTCGAATGAGGTTTATTACAGCAAGACTATTCGTTTCGAATATTTACATGGAAACGCAACTTCCTTACTGTAATAGATAAAATTAACACGTAGACATATAGTAAATTTATCATTACCATTCAAGTTACCTATTTACAGAAATATACAAAGTTAATGTACAGTAAAGTCATTAACGATAATCCATAGTCAATCCAATCGATTGATCGCGGTCCAATAGCTTTATGGTTTTCCTCCATTTTTCATCTTTGCTAAATTCTCTCTCGCGCTCGCTCTTTCTCTCTCTCTCACACACACATGCAAACTCTTTAAACCTCCTTCAGTTTATTTCTTAACAAGTTTTTAAATCGCGACTCCAAATTCAATTCTCTGTTAAACTTCCGTTTATTCATTAGACTACAGCCGCATCGTCATCATCTCGTTGAACTCGGAAAAGAAAGACAGACCTTAACAATAACATCATCGATGGACAAACGTGCAAAGAGGAAGTTTTTATTTATTTATTTTTTATCCTTCATCTATCTATCAAGATATTTTTAAATGAGCTCTGTGTGTATGTGTAAATGTTTTTCTTTGTACCAGAACGTGCCTTTCCCGTAAACTTCCTTGTGATGTCGTTTTATTTTACGTAAATATTTGTTCGCGGCGTTGCACTGAGGACATATGTATATTCGTTCAAAAGACCTACAACTTTGTATCGTTCATAACATATGGTTCTTGTCGAGGAATCCGGCAATATCCTACTTCGACGAGAGCAATCAATTTGTGTGTTAACTTTTGTTTCGTTTATTTTGTCAATCATTTGATTATGCGCTCGGTATTGTGTTGTTTTTATATTTTGCTTTGTTGTTCTCCTGAGCCATTTGTAATACAAGATTTGTACGAAACAATGAAATAATGATTTTGTTTTTTTTTCTTTACCAAGTGGCAAAAGTAGCAGCTGCAAAAAAGGCAGCACGAAGATACGCGTTAGAATGACTTTTGAGATAAAACGAGAGTCGGAAAAAATAGGCGACAAAAATAACTGTTATAAAAATCTTTCTCTCTGCTCGCCTTTTGAGTAAAGGTATATCTACGGTTCCCCGTAACCCAACACCGCAACTCTACAATGCCAATGCATTAAACGCACACGCGCACACACACATACACACACCGATTACACCGTCAACATGATTTATTATATTTTTTTTAGTCTTTTTTCCATTCGATTATTATTAAATTTTTTTTGTTTCTTTGTTACTGTTTTCGTTTCCACATTCCCTCGGATTCGGTTTAGGCGCGTTGTACAAATTCTACCGTGTACTTCGATCACATATCGAATCGTTTAAAATTGAGCGCTCATTTTATTTTCCTCTTAAATTTTGTTGTTTTAAATATTATTCTTTTATACCTCGTTTCGTTATATTTTTCACTTTCACACTGTCGCAGGATCCTTTTCTACTATCGTCATATTATTTCCTCAATATTTTCAATATACTCATACTTCATCATGATTCATCTTTTATTTCTCATTTTTACTTTTATGTTTGTATTGTTTGTATACTATGTACAATTAGGTATTTGCTGTTTTGTTTATGTTTGTTGTTTTTCGTTTAGAGATGTTAGTGAATATTATTAGTTAGCAACGGACGCCTACACTGGAAACAGCTTAATATTCTCCATTAACTCTAAGATGTTAATTAATTTCATTAATTACTTATATCACATTGTTCGTGTACGCAGCCTCCGAACATTCACTTTTTTTTTGTTTTGTTTTTCTTTTTTCGTTTTCTTTTCTCCTCGCTTTCTGCGCTTCCACTCCACTCAGGTTCGTTTTTTTTTTCGTTCGATATCACTCACGCGGATAGCCCTCGTTAAAAAGGTTTGTTTGCACATCATCTCGCTCGTATTTTCCGCAAACTTCATGGAGAATCAAATTAATATCTAATTGTGGTTGTCCATGAGTGGATATTTCTTTTTCTTTTTATTTTTTCTTTTGCTATGTATGTATATATATTTATATCTTTTTCGTCACTACTCAAGCCCATCGCTCGCGATTCAACATTTATTGAGATTGAAGTAAAACGACATTCATTTTGGTCTCTAAGCGATGTAAAAAATTCTTTTATTTGTTTTTATATTTCACTTTTTTTTATGCTGATTATCGTCGCTCTCTCAAATGCTGGCTCCTTCATTTCACGAATAACCTTTAGGCCTTCGTATCAAAGATATTTTAATCAGAGAATCGACGAGTTGAAGATTGGTACACGCAGTTATGACGATCGCGCGTGATATAACGTCGAAGAAACGAGAACAAGAAGATAGGAAGTAAGAGAATGAACAGAAAATCTTTACTTTTGAAGCTCAATAAAAAAAAAAAATTAAAAAAGAAAAAAACAATTTCTAAGTTCATCAGGTTTTCACTCAATCATCACAAATAACTTAATTATCCTGATTGAAAGATACATGCATGTGAGAAATATGTACTTTTTCATATATATCTGAGCAGCATGCTGTTCTCCGATTCAAATCGCCCTCGTGGATTAAATAATTTAAAGATTTACAAAAAAGGAAAATGAACGGGATAATTGGTACATAATATATGATAATATATTATGAAGATGAACGTTGTAAGAATGAAAAACCAAAAAAAGGTTTACGCGTGAATATAAGTTTTGTCATTCTGAAATAATTAAATTCATAAGATTTTTTTTCTATTTGTCGTAAACAATAATATTCGCATTTCGCTCAAATGACGAGGCGTTTCTCGCCTCATTATCATTTACGTAAAATTATGTTCAATGGTTTTTCATGCAAATACTCTCCATCTCTCGGGGCGAAATTATACGATTGTACAAATCCGTAATTCCATTGTTGGCCTTCAGCAGCGTCAACCATCCTTCGTTAATATACATGCATAGAAAAAAAATCAGCATCAAAGTTCATCGTTTTCTTTTTTTCGAAGGGTTGAGGCCAAAAGTAGATAAAAAAAACTTCCTTCGATTAATTATAACCCACAAAACACATGTCAAACTGTTCCTCAGTGTATTTTCCCTACTTTTCCGAATTACGCATCAAGCTGAAACAAATATTCGCGATTGCATCTCAAAATAAAATTAAATAACTATTCCCCTTTCGAAATTCACTGTTATTTCTAAGGACGCACGATTCTGCGACCCAGCTTTAAGCTACGATGTTATTAATCAGTTTATGCGCCCAAGTTTACACAGCGGAAAACGATATTCGAACTAAAAACGATAATAACAATATTTAGTTACAAAAATATCATTGGTTAGGAAAGACGTCAAATATTGGCAAAATTTTTTTTTTATTTTTTATGATTTCGTTCTGACGAATTACCACTAATGAGTTTGTTGCAAATGCGTTTGGGTCTGATTGTTTATCGTTCAAATTATTCAAATTATACAAATTGATTCTGTGTGTGTATCCCTGCGCATCTATTTCTTTTCAGTCGAAATCACAGTCTTCAGGTTTCAATCCCCATGCCCCAGAATTTCACAGTTTTGCCGAAATTCGTTAAATTATTCGTCGCAACGAGTCAGTCTCAAATGAAAAACTTACAAGGAAAAAAGAAGCGATCCAATCTAAAAATAATATAAATATATTTAGGAATCGTATGGAAAACAGAAAATTTAGTGTCGTCGTTTGGACGAGCTGTGAGCATTTTATAAACGAATTTTCACGAACACACATGAGCAAAAAGACCTTTTTCATTCACGATTAAACATGTTCTCTGACGTTTCCAAAATAATGTGCTCCCCCCGTTGCATAACCGTTAAATTTTCGATTTCTTCGAATAATCATTCATTTTTGTCTTTCGTATTCAACCGTTTGGCAACGATTGTTTCGATTGAATGAGGCCCACCCCTGTAATTCTTCTCGTAACAAAAAAGGTAAACCGGCGGACACGGAGCTTCAAGATAAAATTTCGTCTGGTGGAGCTAGGCGACGCGAAAATTTTGGTTCCAGTGCCTTTTGGTTTAAACGACAACTTTCAACCTCATAGCGAGAAAGTGCATTCCTACTTCGATATCCCGATTTACTTTTTCGTTTAAAGGGACAAGAAATTGAAGAAAAAAAAATGCAAAACCAAGATTTTTTCAAACAGTTTCTATCCGTTTTTCCGGATTGACAATGAACAATTTGAATGTGAAGGGTTGAGAATGGAGGTGGGATGTTGAAAGAGAATAATATAAAGAGTGGATTGCGAACGACGAGATTAAAGGGAAAGAAGAAGCTCGTAATATTCTTCGTTCCGTTGGATGATTATCATTCGACGCAACGACGTTGAAACACTCCCGAGAGATTCGAAACGTCATCATCTGTTTGAGCTTCATAGCTGCGTCACAGACAGTGTTCCATCGTAGTAGTTAAATGATTTAGTTGTAAAAATAGGCGACGAACTCACATTTGGGGGATTGGCAAAGTACGAAAAACGTCGATAAAACGAGAGTCACAAATTTGCATAGCTCGTGAGCCTCGTCTCAGACGATTTTTCCTTTCTTTCGACCCTGTCAGACACTTGAGTGGGTGGTAGCGGAAGGTTGCGTGCTCGAAGGGATCGTCGATGGAACGACCGTGTTCGATGAGGTGCTGACAACAACGACCGGTTTTACGAGGGTCGTCGTATTGATGTACTGAGCATTTACGAGCGGCATTTGTCCGACGGATTTAAGGATAGGGGTTGTTATCATCTTGCCGGCGAGACTGGTTGGTGCCAGGATATGGGCAGTCACCTGATTTCCTTGAGAAACGACGGTCATTGGTGTTACTATTGGTGTTAGTGCCGATAACGGAGCATGTTGACCTACTATGTGAGTTATTTGACCCTCTGCGGACGGATTCGTTTGCATAACCGTGGGGCCAACTTTGCCCGGTGAAGTTTGAAGTGAGACGCCTGCATGGCTCAATGTCAAACCTGAAACCATATTTCCATTTACGTTATTAATCCACAAGTCATAATTCCTCACAAAAACCAAAGAAAAGTGAGCGTTTGGCTTTAAAAAAAAACAAAAAATCACATTGTGTCGCGCATATTCAAAGCTTCCCCGCTTAACGTGTAAACCACGAGTAGCTCTGCAATATGGGCATTTACTTTGGCACCAATTCATTACGAAATCGCAACAGTGCGACTCGGCCTTGGTATATGGCGCCGTTACTGAATCTAGAGAAATTCGAATAACTCGAAAAAAACTCAAGATTTTTTCATTCTTTCGATCCGGGATTCGAACTCGGGTCTCTACGATCGCCATGATCAGCCTCTAACCACGTAGCTAACATGAGCGACGTCACTTTCGTTTCGAACCGTCTACCTGTGTTACTATTCGTGAGTCAACGAAATGTCCGAGTGTTTTGCAATGGCTTTGCCACGAGACTATGAAAAAGGAAACGTGAATCTAATGAAAAGGCTCGTATCATAATCGTCTTGACTCCCATTACCCCCGACACACGGGAAATAGTATATTTATTGTGTTATTCGGTATTGGATTTGTTTTTGGTCAGTCACCTCCTTGAACAGTGAGTGGCTGAGCCTTGACGGAACGGAACACACCGTTTGCAGGTAAAATGTTGAGTTCAGCGCCTCCAGGGAGTCTCGTCAATTCTGTGCCATTTCCACCGACGAGTGTCACGCCACCGACCATTTTATGGGTTGTTTGCGTATCGCCGCTTCTTATTCTCGACTGGGAGGCTGTTCGAGAGAAAAAATGATAGTCATGAGATGGTTCAATGTGGCAAAGTCTAATGAGAGAAATAATAGACTTACTCGTTACGTTGAGTGTCGAAGCAGCGTGGGTGGCGAGAACCAGGGGTCTCGCTTCGTTTCCAGAGTGTAAAAGCGTGACCGGCCTGACTTCGTTCGCGGATGACTGTACAGCGAGTGCCAATGGCCTGTCGTTGTTCGACAAGTTAGAATGAACGAATGTAACTCTGTTGTCATTTGCAGCGGACGAGTGAACGACCAGCGCAACGGGTCTTGGCTCACTTCCAGTGCTCGTTTGTACAGTAATCAAAGGTCTCGATTGATCCGAAGAATTTTGAACTGCCAGAGTAAGCGGACGAGTCTCATTGTTGCCGGTAGTATGAGTGACGAGGAGTTGTCTGGTGTCTCCGGGAATGACCCTCAGCCCTGGACCAAGATGTTGAAGAGCCGGAACAATCGTTGCTAAGCCCTGACTCGTGTTCAACATTGGCAGGTGTAATTGGTGTGACTGTTGCTGCATCACGTTTGCCGAAGTCGTCACCACTTTTTCCTTTCAAATTATTCATTTCAAATCACCATTATTTTTTAATGTCTTTTTGGCGACGAAGCAAATACGAGGAATAGCCGATATTTTTTGTATCCTCAGTTTTTTATTTCATCCCAAAATTCCTCCGTCCGTACAGCCAGACTCATTGCTTTTCAATACTCACTTGAGCGGGTGTAGGAATGCTAGGAGTTGATGCTCCGGGACTCGAGCTCGCGGGTGGACTTTCCCTCGAGCTTTGAGCGAGATTGAGGCCCTGAGTCTGGCACACAACCGCCGCGGTTGCTACTTGATTGTGAATATTCGAGGTCGTGTTTGCTGTTTGAAGATTTTGCGGTGAGCTCGCTGTCGCGGCGCTACTCAGGCTACTCGTGCTACTGTACCTCGTACCACCACGTGCCAGCCCAGTTACGTCCACGTCCATACTTTCTGAAACTTTTTCCAATCATAAATATAATTACTTTCAATATCCTCTAACATTTTCACAAATAAAACATGAGCGATGCATTGCAAATGTTGAAAAAGTTTCTCATTTTTTCAACAATCTTGTCAGATTGTTTTATTTACACGTAAATGTCTATTTTAAATCTCTAGGCGATAAATAATCCAGTCCGTGAATTCCTTAGTTTTTCTTTTAATCCTCCGAGACAAGCCAGGCAGGGAGAGCAAAAAATAAATGTGTATCGCGGTTATCAATCGATTGCTTCATACAGACTATAAAATGGTAGATCTGTTCGTAATCGCTCATTTCCTCGATCAATTATCAATCGAGTAATAAACTTGCTGGAAAAAAACTGCAAGGTTTTCCTCCGCACGTAAACTGCATGAGTTATGAAATCTAGTATTGAAATCACAGTATCTGAACATTTGGTCCAAGTCAAAATCGATGAGATATTTACCGTTTTTTGAGGCTGACGGATCGACAGCCGAACCTTGTTCCTGCAACAGAGTACTGAAATCAATGTGATCCCACGTCGCAGATAGTTCCTTTTTGAGAGCGACTATCCTCTGTTGAGCAGCGATTTTTTCTCGCGCGAGCTTCTCCATCTCGTGCTCCGAGTCTCGCTCTTTTCTTCTCAACGTCTGGAAAAGATGAGACGAATTTTTCAAAAATCATGATTATTGCTTATGGTAAAAAATTACTGTCCAGTCTTGTTTTACTGAACCACGTGATTTTTGTTTGTTGTGTATTTCGTAACGACTATTTTTCGTAACAAATGTTATTAATCTTGTCTCCGTTCTCATTCACATTCGGCAATATGTCAATCTTTGTCTCCTGATGACTTATTTATTCGGAATTTCCTTCTGCCTCGATAAGAATAACTATTTTTTTTGTCATCGACGAGGACGAATGAAAATACGAGGAAGACAAAAATGTTGAGTGTTCCACGAAAACATGGCAATAAATTAGAGAAAAGTTGCCGAAGAGATGGCAAGGGATGTCAAAAAAATCTACCAATAAAAATGAAGCAGGCGTGGACGAAAGTCGTGCAAATTTCAATACTCGACGTTGCTTCCTCGTAATTACGTCTCTGTGGAAATCTTCGATTCTGACAGATTTTTTTTTCTCTGGCTAAGTGGCAGGAAATATAATTAACGAGCGATTAAAAATCACAAGGAAACAATTCAAAGTTTTTTTCGATCTAATTGGATTCTTCCGAATACGTCATTTTTGAAAATAAACTCAGAATCGTTAATACTGAATCATTGCGAATGTTTGTGTTTGTTAACGCATCGATATTCAATTCGAAATCCACTCAAATTGGCAAGAGCATCGAGAACGACGAGACACAAGAAAAAACAAAGAATGAGAAGCTGTCGTTAAAATGGGATGAGGCTTGAGAGATACAACACGTGGCTTTTCATGTTGGCTCGGGTCGTCGCAATCGCGAATATACCTACGACACGTGGTAGACAAACATATGTATTCGCACATTAATCCAAGCTGTTGTACATCGTAATGAAACGAATGTAACCAAATGATCTTCGGCCATTAAGGACACGTTGACTTCTGAACGTTCGACAAGATGCACTCTCGGTGTGCAAGTATGAAACAACATTGACTTGTATTCAACATTATAAATATTTCCAATGATGTACCAAGAGACTCATTTAAAAAAATTACAATAATATGAACCGAATGTTATCCTACGCCTTTCTACCCATTTCGTTAACTCCAAATATCATTCAAATTCCGTTGAGATTCGAATAATCGTCAAACGAGCCACCTTCTCAAAAAATACCATCAGTTTTTCGAAAGAACTAAAATTTTGAAAGCCTGCAAAGCATACAAGTACACGTGGGGGGAAGTAAAAATAACGTAGGCACGAAGTTTTATTCCTGAGAGAACGTCAAATATTTGGGAAGGAGAAAAAAATAAAAAAAATTGAGGTAGGATTATCGTTATAGACATTTGGCTTGAATCCGAGGTCGTTAAATTCGTACGTTCGGATTTTCTTGCTGGTGATGTCGGGCGTTTCTCTCGCGAGATAAACCACGTGTCGGTTTACGCGCCATTGGCATTTTTGGACTGCCTCGTTTCTCGCAATTCGATACGAGCTACGAGCTCTACAGCGTATATGTTTTATGTATCCATTAACACGAGCATTTATATACATAATATATACATGACTGAACACAGAAATATATTCCAATTGCTGACAATAAGAAGAGCGTTGATGGACCATTGCGACCAGTAGAAAATCACGGATCTTAAGGCTTTCAGATTTTCAACAAAATGAACGTATCTCGAGCGTGTTTTCACCCACGCTTTTCGGAAAACGAAAAAACAAAAATGTCGCGAACAGTTGTACATTTACGCAATCGATAGAGATAAACAATGAGCAATGAATTGAGATTGTTCCAAAAAATCAATTTCAGATATTGAAGGGAATGTTAATAGAAATTTCCAACAGTCTATTTATCTCGGATGATTATAAAATCCCGTTGAGAATGAAATAGAAAAATAATCACTCGAGTAATTGAAACTCTGACAAAAACTCAAGAAGGAAAAAGACGTTGCAGTAGAAACGAGGAGAAGCAAATTTTTAAAAACTAGATTGGCAATCGCGAGATCGCAAAGAGAGAGAGAGAGAGAGAGAGAGAGAGAGAGAGAGAGGGGGGAAAACGAGATAGCCGACAGCTGTGTTGGAAACGGTTACCGCAATGGCATGGAGCATAGAGCCACAATTTGCTGAAGAAAGTTAACTTTGTAAACCCGGTAGCCGATTTATCGGGGGCGTCGTCACGCCTCGCGGCAAACTCGAAATAAATATTAGCACGATGATAAATCTCGGCGAGGGGGGTTTCTCAAGAGCAACGATCCATGAATTGCCAAATTTCTCCATATTTTTCGAATGCCAGCACTATTCTTTTCATCCCGTCTTTTTTTTTATGTACTCGCATTTTAAACAAAAGTTATTTTTACCACTAGAAAATCTGTTCTCACGAATAAACCTTTTCATCATAAAAAACTGGATAAAGCTTTTTTGTTAAATCGTTAAAATCGAGATCTCAATCCAGTGGAAAAAGTTCCAAACTTTAACCAGAGTTTCCACACGAGTTTATTAGTCTGTCTGTCAAAATTTTGAGTCGCTCCGTCAAACTGCACGAATGCAATTGAGAAAAATGAACAAGGCTCCCAATAATTTTCAAGTTGTGACAAAAAAAACAAAGAACTCAGAGATTCATTGACGTTTAATCAATCGATGTGGGAATTGCCGGTTTTAATGAGAATTCGATGGGATCGGGACACCCTGTGTATGGAATAAAAAGCATACATAGATGCTCCTCAAATACATACAACAAAAATAGAAGGAGGAGTGCAGGAGCAGAGGCAGCGCGAGCAGCGTGTTTGTACGTGCCACGAGGCCGAGTACCGATGGCCGCCCTCGATCACGTGGCCGAAAAGTTACATAGAGAGGCATACAAATACATCGACCGGGTCCATGTGCGCCAGTTGTATGTCATCGGTGTGTCGCGTGTAGGAAAATACACGGACGCACACGAGGATCGAGTTATACACGCGGTGGCTGCGCGATAACTGACGTACGAGGGGAAAAATAGGAGAGAGTGGGGA
Organism: Campopleginae sp. 14b; assembly: GCA_030522525.1. NCBI lineage: Eukaryota > Metazoa > Arthropoda > Insecta > Hymenoptera > Ichneumonidae > Campopleginae sp. 14b. Next base: position 236,205 of record JAPYYS010000127.1, read on the forward strand.
AGAAGGATGAAGGGAGGGAGATGTGATCGAGAAATGGTCGATCTGGGGGAAGAAGTTTTGCACGATAGTGGTGGGAACAACTGTTTCGTAGCGTGTCGTACGGGCGATGTGGAGGGGTAAACGACCTTCGCGGGGACACGCCGGTAACTCTCGCCTGCCCGGATCCAAGCCTAATATATAGATATAGCTATAAATACGTATAAATTAATACATATGTATATACGAAGAGCATTGGGATGAACCGGGCAGCAGGCTCAAACGAAATATTTTTCGTATCGTTTCTTTATTACCACAGACGCGATTCTCCGTACTGTTATTTCGTCGTCTTCCGCGTGATACAATTATTATGTTAACAAATAAATTATACGTGACGATGTCGCACGCCTCGCGAAATGGTTCGTAGCCATTTTTCACGCAATTTAATTTTATGCCCCCACACAAAATGACTGAAAGATCGCGCCCGTAATTTTGGGATTTCGATCCCACAGCATCGGCCTCGCAGATATTTTATTTCTCACTCGAGACTCTTTCAAAGCGGAAATCGTTATATTTCGGGATCAATTGATTGATATTTCCACGAGGAACTTCGTATATTTAATGACGAGAATGGAAATAGATTTGTTTTTACAAAATAAATTGTAAAAGTAAATAAATTTTGAAAATTTCGAGTCCGAAATCTTAGGCTCGATTTTTCATCCAATTTTTTAATCGAATCAGAGCTCGAGCATTTCTACGCAGTGTTAGAAAAGGTAAAAATAGAGAAGAGAGATTACCGACGAACGCTGACCTATCCACGTTGTGAATTTGCAAAAAAGATAGGTACAGCGCTGGCGGGGAAGTAAAAATTGTAACTTTCCAGAGATAAGTGAATAAAACAGAGAGGAGATAAATCCACGTTGTAAAAATTGCTATTTTTGTCCATTAACGAGAAAATTGAAAAGAAAAAAAAGGAGGAAAAGTTCTGCAACATTTATTACGTAGGCACGAGAGAGTTACGTGATGCATCGCGACGTAGGCAAAGAGAATATATCCACACATGTGTGTGGCGTCGTCATAGTCTCTTGTCGAGTCTCGATATTGAGGAAGGTCAAGTTTTTGTCGCGCGAAGAATCATGCATTTCTTAATGCGCAATAGCGATCGCAAATACAGAACACATGGCTATCAAGTAAGTTCGAATGATAAAGAGGAATAAGTAGCTAATTATCTTTTGGACGATATTTTCACTTGATTGATAATTCCCTGCTGGAACTGTGTCGACAAAAATGCTTAAAACGAAGTTAATTAATTGAGTACATTAAAACCCGTATAATAACAAAATAAGGATTAATAATTTCGATGAGTTCGACTCAATGGCTCGGAGCGTGATAAGAATAAATTATCAAAATAGATAAAGTGTTTTCTTAAGCATCACGCGACGAAATTCTTCGTCGCACATGTTCGTAATTCCCGGTTCGAGAGCACTGACGAATGTATTATCCGATGATATCGTTCTCGTTCTCTTTTGTGTCTAAAAGTTAAACCAACGATTCATAGAACGAAAAAATTTCGTCATGACTTAATTCCTTCCATTTTTTCTCGACGTTTGTGAATTTTTTTTTTTTTTTTTTCACGTTCGATGTTGGAAAAAGGTTGATTTTACAACTCTCCGTTAAACAGACGCGAAAAAAATGGATGGCACGATTTTTTCCGTACGGCGACAACGAAAAAAACGTTGAAAATTTTATTTTTGGTGTTCAACTTTATTCAGCAGAATTCCAGGCCGAGAGAACATTACGTAAACAAGGAAATCGAGCCATTCCGATTGAAACTGAATTCCGAATGCCCATTTCCCACTTTTTTTTCGTTGAACGATTTTCAAACTCGACAATTATCGCGAAGCATGAAACATGGAAAAGCGATCGAAGACTCAAATCGTACGGAATGATTGCCGCGAAGCTCGAGCTCGATATCACAATTGATTGAACGTCTTCGAGTTTTTTTTTTCATTTACATTCTTACGGTAAGATAAGTCGCTTCGATATGGAGTAATCTTCACGTTAGAGTCGACTACGACAGGGATCAAAAGACAATAAAAGAACAATGTTCATAGGATCGATAGTAAAGTTAGAAAGAAAACGATTTTTTTTTTTTTTTTTTTTTTTTTTTTTTTTTTTTTTTTTTTTTTTTTTTTTTTTTTTTTTTTTTTTTTTTTTTTTTTTTTTTTTTTTTTTTTTTCGTCTCGTGACCTTCGATAAAATACAATCAGCGAGTGAGAAGAAGAAAGAGAGAGCGAAAAAGAGAGAGAAATAAAAAACAAGCGTGGTTGATAAAAAGCACGTGCTATTTATCAAGACGAATGAGTCTCGTCGGAGTAAAAAATAAATAAATCACAGAGTAATAATCATTTTCAGTATTATTATTATTATTATTAATTGTTATGGAAAAAGCTCGTATGTTAATGTTGTTAAATAAATGTCAAGTATACCTGTATGTGTTTGATCGCAGCATGGAGAATCGAGAGATTCGATGATTTTTTTTCGTCCTGGGCAGGCAATTGTTTCTTCAATAATTCGAAGCATTCCTTGAGGTGAGCACGACGATTTTTCTCGAGCTTGTTGTGAACCTCCCTCGTACCAGAACGTATAACGCAAGGTGGTCTGAATGACATATCAAAAAGAGAGTTAAATAATTGACCTTGATAATGAAAAAGAAAATCACAATGTCAAAAAGTTGATGAATATTGAAACTGAAAATGTTATCGGATCGCAGTTTTCAAGATTAACAGAAAAATCGCACAGAACGTTCAATAGGGATGAATAAAAAATAAAATTTACCCATTCCGATGTTTTTTACTGTCGTGGCTCGAATCAAGATCAACGACAAGTTGTCCAGCTCCAGCCTGGCTGTGATTAGAATTGTGATTCTCGATGTACTGATTGTGCGCTGTGCTGTTGTGATTGTTGTGATGTTGTTGTTGCTGTTGTTGTTGTTGGTGATGATGGTGATGAATAGTTTGTGGCTGAGCCTGTTGTTGAACTTGATTTTGTTGCTGTTGGTGATGAGAACTGACGTGATGAACGTGAGGATGAATGGTGAGGCCAATTGTACCGGAGACCGGTGGTGTTGCCCTCGAGTTCATGATCACTGGACTGCCGCGAGATCCGATTGAATGATTCCCATTCATCCGTGTTACCTCGAGAGGATCCTCTTCTGCGAAAAAAAAAAAAACATGTCGGTTATTATTGAATATCGTTGAACAGAGAAACAAGAAATAATTGTAGAATAAATTTGGCATTCTCGTTTCGCAGTGAACGTGATACGACTGAAGAATCCAAAAAGTGAGCTTGGACAGCGTGACCCTGCATTTTGTTACCTTTGTGCAAAAAGATCAAAAAAGTGGCAGGAAGGACGAGGAGGAGAGAGTGAAGCAGACAGTATGTTCGGTAGCAGACGACAGGCAAGTTTGTTGGTTGCACAGTGAGCCATAAATTAGGGAAGAAAACACGCGTACGAGCAAACTCGGGTTGCGAGCAAGCTCATTCATGTACCAAGTCTCGGAGATCTCTTGGTGGTGCATTTCTCGGACGAACGTGCCAATCTTGTCGAGTCTATTCTCGTCTCAAAGACTCGCTCTCTCTTGCTCTCTCGTTTCAGTATCTCTGTCCCTTCAAGTTGCTTCCTTTTCCTCTTGTTTCCAAGGGAAATTTAGACGCAGAGCTCCAAACAAAAAGATCGTCAAGAAAGATGGAGAAGACGAGAGAGAATTCAATGGAGAGAAAAGAGACGAGAATGAAAAGCCGAATGGAGTACGAGCAAAAAAGAGAAATAAAAATCACGGATGCTGCTCAGGAATTCGCAAAACGAAAAACAAAATGGCGGAAGCCTTTAATCTGCCCAGGGAGTATTTAGCTCGCAATGTATATGCGACACGTTAGTTTATCCAGTGAATGACTCGCTTCCCCAGTGAATGACTATCCGACGATCTAATTATAAACAGATTTAGAAATGCGACATTTTCTGATGGCAAGTTCGTAAACCTGGGACAAAAAAATGTCCCAAGTTAAAATTTACGTAAACGCGACGCGAGTAAATAAAAAATTCCCATACATAAAAAAAAAACTTGAGTCGAAAAGGGTCCCAAATTATTTGATCGTGTCGTGTGCTATTTCGATTGTCAAAATACAAAATGATTTCTCTTCAGATTGTTATCAGACTGCAATAGTGGGGAAACAAATAGTGGCAACAAAAAGTTTCAAGTACGAGAATCTAGAGGGTACAGCGTCCTTAACGTTGAGAACCGCTTGGTTTCTGGCTCGTGAGTGATTACGAAGAGTGTAGAGGTCGGTGACACAGTCAAGTAAAAGTAGAACCACGTTGTTGTGTGTTATGAGAAGATTTCTTGGTTCTCCGAGCGTAAAAATCGTAGTTTCGTATTAATATTGAAATATCCGGTTGATCCTTGAAAAAAATAATAATAATAATGACTAAGAAATGAGGAAAAAATGTAGAGTTGGCAAAAGAGTGGTATTTGGAGGTAAATAGTGAAAAACAGTACGAGAAGGAGGATATGGCTGGTGGTGCGAGGTTCAGGAGGATGAGATTGGCGAGGATTGGATCGATGGGCGATTCGGAACAAGGGATATAACCTTTAGCGAGAGGGCAACACGTGGCCGGTGGTGCGGGAGAGAAAGCAGCGGGAGTTGGCGAGGCATATAGGCCGCGACGTTGAATATAGTGGGGATAGAGTGTCCAGCGGCGACTATAAGGAAGAGAGATGGAATGGAAGGGTAAAGCAACGAGGAAACGAAGGAGCGGGGAGGGGGGCAGGGCAGACAGCCACGTGACTATGAACGCGACGAGCGCTGCGCGTTACGCGATTCATGCGCGTGAGCGGTAAAGGGGGGCATTGTACAGGCTCGTAAAGTGGCGCGCGGAGTGTCTGCGAAGAGTCGGAACCAGAGAAGGGGCCGATAAATACAAAAAAAGGCTTAAAAATATGAATTCGAAAAGTCGTTTTGAAAAAACGTGTAAAAAACATGAGACGAGTGACTGCGAAAATTGGGCCAATGGCCGTACGAGTTTATGGACGTTGCCAAGAGATCGACGCCGGACTCGACGATCCTTCAATTTCTCGAAGACACGCACACCGACGCTTCGGATGCTTTGATAGAGCAAAAAAAGCACGCACGCACGCTCGTGTGTGCGAGTCAGCTCATATCTCTGGCTCGCCATTTAACCATCAGGTGCCAACGAAAAAGGAATGAAAAAAAAAAAACGAACAACGAGGAAGAGAGTAGGGATTAAAAAAAATATATATAAAAGAAAAAATGTTAAACGTAAGATTACAGTTAGAGAGACGAGAGTGTCTTCAAGGCCGAAGACTTGCGAGAAATACCGCTGAAATTTGAGAGAATGTTTCTTGGAAATTGCGTCGAGAGCGACGGAGAGAGAATAAGAGAGACAGAGCGAGACGCACCGAGTGGGAGAGAGTTTTAAAAAAAGAATGTTGTCGTGGGGCAGTTCGTCTATTAAGCGAAATGGAAGAATACGATAGACGAAAAAAGAGTGGATTGGTCAGGGAGTCAGATTTTTACTACATGTTTTTGTAATGTATGGAAATTTTACTGTCCTTCGACAGCGATTCGCTGCCGTCCATTCCACTAAAGTTTCTTCAATCTTTCTTTTTAATCATACGAAATTTTAAATCATTCTCTCGTTTTCGAGGAATGTCCCAACTCGCATGATACACGAGGTTCAATAAAAATAGCAAAATAATATTTAAACTCCTCGAATGTAATTGAAACTCTGGATTTCCGGTCGAAATTGACGAATTTTATTACGTATTCTGCGATTGTCTCGCGATGAAAAAAATTACGTATCCGATGAATTCGAACTCAATGGAGAAGAGAACAAAAGTAGATGAGGGGTGGGGGTGAGGGGCGACAGAAGAAGTAAAAAAAATTGCGTCAGACGATATACATTGGAGACTGCGAAGTGCGAGAACAAAGAGGCAAGGAAGGAAGAAAAAAAAATGAGAAAAAAGGTTTTTGTGAAACGTTTGACGTGCGGCGAGGCGGAGGAGGGAAAGGAAGCGAGTGAGCATTTGCGAACGAAAACTTCGAGCTGTGCGGGGAACCCTGACCTAAAAATCGCGACCACGTCGTGAGTTTTGTCGTCCCAGAGAATAAAAAATAAAATAAAAAACAACAAAATTATTATCGAGGTTTTTCGGTCGCCATTTTGAAAAAGGGTTCGAGAAAAAGCGAGGCAAAATTGAAAATTCAATATCGAGAAATTTTGAGGCCTCGATGAACGATCGAAAGCGAGAGCTTAAAAAAAACACACACACACACACCGTTGTAGCGACGACGCATAAATTTGAGTTGGAGCTGAAAATTCAAGAAGGTTTTTCGCTATCCATCTCATTCTCTGATTTTCGATGCTGTAACCGGGGTCCGAGTCTCAAAATAACTCGAAATAAATGTCGAAACGTTGAAGTAGAAGAAAAAATAAATTCTAAAATTACAGGAGAGTCCTGCTTCCCTCGGGGCGAGCGCGAGTCGCAAAAAAATGAAGAGGAATACGCGCAGACACACACACACACACACACGGATAAAGAGACCCAAGACGGAGAAGAAAAAAAATGGTGGCTATTCGCAGATTCAAATTTCTTGTACGAGGCATCGGAGCGAGAAGAATTCGTATCGACGTAATACACGCGAAACCCAAAAAAATAAAAAATCAAATAAACAACAAAATGAATAAAAAAAAAAAAAACATGAAAAAAGTCACGAAATTGGCCAGAGGCGACTAGATTCGTTGGTGCCTCTCACCGTCATGCAAATTTACAACATGGCAAAGTGCTCGCCTCGTAGGACTGTCATCTTCGAATATTTCTCGTCTCTGCTCTCGTGACTGACAGTCGTGAAAGCTCCTGCGAAGCGAAACATAACGCTACTGGACGTCCGATTCATCCGTTGTTTCTTCTCCTCCATTTTTTCGTGCGTCTTTTTGAGCAAAAGAAAAAACAAAGCATTGATTTACCGTCAGCCAAAAAGGTGTAATGCCCAGCGATACGCCCGAGTTGGCTAAATTCCGAATCTCTCAATTTTTAATGTCCCTTTGTCCATCAGCCATTGGATTAAAAACAACCATCGAAAACGAGAAGAAAAAAAAAACGAACCAAAATTATTAGCGATGTCGTCCGTCGGGACTCTCTCATAAATATATTGATTTTATTATCATTATATCTCAGACCCACACGACTATGTATTTTCGATCGTCAACAAAAATATATTATCGATCGAAAGATTTGGCGAATAAATTAAAAATTATTCTCGCGATCTCGTCTTTGAAAACATATTCGCGTCGATGGAAATTCCAAACTGTATTTGAATTCAAATGTGAACACTACAAACTTGGAAATTACCGTTACAGAACAGAAACGAGGTACGAGATTGAACATTCCTCGATTTGTACTGAGCAGAATTCAAATTTCCGTAAAAATAGGAGGAAATTTTTTCTGTATAAAATAAAATACATGAAAAATTGACTTTCTGGCTCAGTAAAAATTGCTTAACATTCGACGTCACGTTCATACTATGTAAAAATAATTTTATATGCTCTCTGTGTAGGAATTTAATTGAACAGAAAAATATCACGTTTTTGCGTTAACAAAAGTGAACACGAAATTTATTTTGAATCGATTCAGATCGATCGCAAAAGGAATAATCAGAGATTCGTCAAGTTTGATGACAAATCTTGAAATCTCGATATTTCCTGAAGGGTGAGAGGAGAATATAAAAAGTAACGAACGTGTCCTTGATCCTCGGTATACGAAGGAGCGACGAAGGCGCACAACAAAAGTTTTATGTTTGACTTTAATTCGCGGTTGGGAATAGAGAAATCTTGTGTGGACAGAATCGGAATTAGATTGGTCGGTCGCCAGGCGGAATAGCGTTAAAATTAGATCGGGATTGAAGGGAGAAACGACCGTGGCTTTCGCGTTCGCGGATACACGCGAATCGCGTGCTGCTCGATCCACTAAAACGTGCAAATCGCGTGCTAATTTATGTGTCGATGTGTAATAAATAAAAGTTCGAGGATGTAATAAAAAAAAAAAATGAATTATTGATGTGTAATGAACAAAAATAAAAACTGGCGAGAAATACGGCGCGGAAAATATTGGCACCGCGTAATGAATTATTTTTATCCATGAGAAAAAGAGCATCAAACCCAAAATTGTTACACGAAAGAATAAAAACGTACAGGGGCCGTGAAATGCAAAAAAAAAATTGCGAATAAAGTTTCAACGTTTCGAAAGACACTTCGGAACTTTTCAAAAAACGCTATTTTTGGTAATAAAGAAGAACCTAATAGTAAGAAAGATTTTATCGATTTTATAGATTTGGGAAGGTCGAACGCTCCGCCAAGGTCACGAAATTCATGTGACTGACGATCCGGGCGAGATGAGAAGAAAAAAAAAGTGTCCAGGTGGTAATTTTCAATTATTTATACTATTTATTTGTTAAATAATGGGGAAAAACAAAAAAACGATCTCGAGGCAGACTCGACGAAATTGAATAAATTATTTTTGGCATTAGCAGTTGAACGTTACAAAGTTCGTAACATTTGACGTATATGTTAGGCGTGGTCAGTTCGTGCCATGAGCCAGACCATCGGACGTGAAACTGAGAAAGGGAAATAGAGGAGAAGCTCGGTCCAACTTAGCGAAGCGGTGTATTTAAATTATGGAGAATTTAGCAAACGTGCCGAAACTCAAACAGCACGAAATGCTAAGGACTTATGTATCCGTGTGTGTTTTAAGTCACACAGGCAACATTTATCCAGAGACTTGCACGTTTGCACAGTCCAACACATGCTCCTGCACCGAGACTGGCATAGCGTAATTAAGCGTGTACGACTGTGTGAGTCAACACGCAGATTAACTGCTCTTTGGCTCTTTTTCTCAACTTCCCCCTCTCCTACTTCCATTAAGGTATACGCGGAGCTGCCAATTTGTCAATTAGCACTTACCTCAGAAACAGGAGAAGCCATTCTGTCGAGAATATTACAAACTCCTTAAGGAGGTGCGCAGAAATTAATAGTCAACGCAAATTTCAACTTTGAGGGTTGGAGCTTGGAAAAAAAAAAACATACGAAAATATATCGCTCACGACTGTTAATATTTTTCAATCCGGCGCCTAGATGTCGAGATAAATAAAAGTCACATTTTTTAATCCCTATACAGAGGCTCTTGTGGTAGACACACTCCCTTTGCAACCTTTTGTATTTTTTTACGATTCATACTTCCAACTTTACCAAACCAAAAACAAGCAAATAAAATGTCCATAAAAATCAACGCTGTCTCTAAAGGCCCTTGATACCATTGGAGCTTATCCAAGAATTGAAGATGACTCTGAACTTAGAAACGTTGAGATTTAACGAAAAATGCTTTTTCCATTAATTATTTATTGAATTTTGGAAATAACGAGAATTTATCGTGTCGATTTAGTTTTTCGCTCGCAAAAGAGAATCGTTCGATCGTCCGGACGAAATATGATTTCGAACTCTGTTTGCACGAATGAGACGTAATACGGAAGAGTTAAGTTCCTTCCCCGGGATGACCCTTGCCCTTTGAGTCTTGGTCTACAAATTCGGCGCCAGGCACGACGACGCAATCAATTTATAAATATTTTTAATCCCCTTTTCATGGTTTTTGGTAATGCGTTTCGAGTGTGACAATCATTTTGGCGAAGTAACTTCGGACCAGTCTCAGCATCACGTCTAGTTGATAGAATTTTTGAATAAATTTTCAAATCGATTTTTATTTATTATTTTTGACCGCGTAAAAAATAAAAATCGGGCTCGTCGCGGCAATTTTGATTGAGAAGGGTCGATACGAAATACGCATAAACGACCCAGTGAGAAAGTTTGAAAAAAAAAACGAAGAAATGGCTCACCCAGGAGATAATGACGAATCCATTTTTTCTTTGGTGGGGGTTGTGACGATCCTACGGAGGTGGAAACCGGTGGTGGAAGAAGTTTGACGTCATCGATAATCCCGATCATGGAGGACGATGAGTTAAATTGACGGGCATGGGGGATATCGATATTTTGAAAATGTGTCAAATTAGGGTTTCTGCCGATGGTGTGTACGCGATTATAATTATCAACGATGCTCGATGTATTGTTATCGTTGTTAACAACACCGTTGTTATTGTTGGCTATTATTGTGGTGGCGTGTGGCAACGCCGTTGTCACAACGCTCACATTCATGTGCAATATTTTGTCGTGCTGATTTATATTCTTATCGTTAATCAAAGGGGTCCCGATCTCGGACATCAACAGTACTCCCATTTTTCATACTTTGTTACCTTTTTATATATTTTTTATTTCCGTGCACCTTTACTGATTTATTTATTTTTATTTTCAAATTCCGACTCGTTCGATCAATGAAATTTTTTTTTATTGTGTGTTTTTGTCCCAAAATCTCACATTCAGAGGTTCATTAAAAATCGCATTCTCCGTCCGTTTGTCTTGTTGAATTAATTGACGACGAAATTGACGAGGAAAAAAAAATTGATTTTTCGTTTTCAATCTCGCGTCGAAAATAAGAAAATTTGAGTGAAAAATTGGCATCTAGTGTGATGACGATCGAAGAAGAATTAATCCTCAAATGATTCGGCACGAGAGAGCGTAGACACGTTTGCAAATGTTAAAAACTGCCAAGTGTGTCCTTCGGGTATTTACACTTCGATTCGGCATTATTTTCATACGCAGTATTATTTTTTTATTTTATAATTCGAAATTCAATCGTTATCGTTCGGGACCGTCGACCTTTGAGGCTTTAAGACTGAAATAACGGCGGCGCACTTCCCGTAAAGTGAGAGAAGAATAATGGGATTCGTCTGTGTGAGGAAAAGTTAATATCACGTTGAAAAAAAACTAGACGATAAAAATGAGAATTTGAATGGTCGAGACACTGTTCACAAAAATCGTGAATCCGGAACTTCACAGCCACGAGATACGAATTAACCGTGAAAATAAATGCATTTTAAAAGAGATAAGGAAAACACTGAAGAGGAAAAATAATCGTCAAATGGAAAAAGTTGACGGGGTGAGGAAAGAATCGGGAAAAAGGGAGAGTTTGCTAGTCAAAGTTTTTCTCATTTTCCAGAGATGTGTCCGACGCGAAGTTTCGTAATGTGAGACCAAGTTTTATGAAATCTCGTGCGTCGTTATTAGCTGACACGATAATAATAATCGTAGCAAAAGTCTGACTTTTTTCGTTCGATTTTGAAGAACTTTACGACGAACCAATTGATGGAGAAGTTTCGATCTAATCGATAATCGAGATGAGTTAGAGGCCAATATAGTTTTCCAATTAATTTGTGTACATAATTATATTTTGTACACAATATATACTGAGATGTGTATATGTATACATAAATATGTAAACATGTATATTGAGTATGAAGAAAATGAATGAAACTCGGTGCTGCGCGAGTCACGATTGCCGACTGAAGTCTAAACTTAAGTGCCGCCTTCTCCAACCTGAGGTTGACGCGCGAGTTGCCGGCTCTGTTTCTCCTTCTTTTCCTTCTTCCTCCCGCCTCCCGCCCTTCTCCTCCTCCTCCTTCTCTTCGCTATCCCGCTAGCCTCGCTCTTTCTTTCTTTCTCGCTCTCTTTCTTCTTACTCTCCCATCAGTCTCCCACTCTCCGGGAGGAGGAGGGGGGAGGGAGAGAGAGCAAGACTGCGGAATCCCCGCCGGGGCTAGACACTTTTTTTTTTTAATCCTATTACACATGTAATATTTATAAATACAAAAATACATGTATAGACTCGAGAGTGGTTGGTCGCGTTTGAGCTCGTCGTACGTATCGCTAACTCGACTGCGAGTTCGCGGTGATAACGAGCGAGGCGATGGAAAAAAAACTTGGATTATGAAGCGCACGAAAGTTTTTCTAGTCTTTGATCGGGAGGAGCAGGGGAAGCGAAAAAGAGCGAGAGACTGCCGGTTGGACAGAAAGAAACGCGAGGAAGGAGCTCCGGGCGAGTCACGTGTGTCGGACGAATGAATATGTTGATATTTTATGTGAGGACGTTGAAAGTCACGAAGACGAGTTGCCGGTGGTAGAAAATTTCGAGGAAGTACAACGACCGGAAGAAAATCGAACGAAAATAATTCTTCCGCGTTGCGTTGGTCGTAATGAAAATTAAACAAATGCCCCAGACAACGTTCTCAAATTGATTTATTCCAAATTAGGTAATTTGTTCGATAATCTTGCTGGCAGTATCGAACATCGACCCACGACCAACGAGTATGAGAGACGTTCGAGTTTTTTTTAAAGGGCGTCTCCCGAGAGACCAGAAAGGTTCACAAACAATTAAACGAGCTTTGACCTTCTCCTTCAGGAGTTGAAGATAAAAAAGTTTACAACCATCCACATGATGCCATTTCCCATTCGGTGGAGAGATTTTTATACTACTTTTCGCTCGATTTGTATCATATTCTCTTCGACTTTTATGAGCTTTTTCTAAATTCATATTATGACGAAAAAAGCTCGTGAATCTTTGCAATTGCCAAGGAAGCCATAACCCTGCGAGCTGCACAAGATAATGTCGAGGAAAATGATAATCCCACACAAAAGACATAAAATTGCAATGAATTGCTAAAATAAAAAAATTTCCAAACGAGAATAAAGGAGAAAAACTTACCATCGATTATGAGCATCTTTTCCTCACAAAACAGGTCATCTGGTTCGGTGCGTTCTCTCCTCATTTTTGCCCCTGTTGACAAACATTCCAATTATTCGACAACGCCGATCATTCATCACACAAAACGAACAATCAAATTTCATTGACTTAATTTAGTTTTTCCAGCTTGTTTTTGTATTTGGTATTTTGAGATTCTAACTTTTGAAACCTGGGTCTCCGAGGCCCGGAAGAAAAAAAAACATTTCTTCTCATGAATGGATTGAATTTTCGATTGCAGGAAAGATTTGGAAAGGAAATTTGAGGGTTGACATTGTCTGATCTCGCGAGATGTACGTGAGCCCTAAATTATAAAAAAAACCGTTGCAGAATAGTAATTTGGAGAAAGAAATTCAATCGAGGCTGTATATCGGCGAGCAAATAAGATAATTGGCCCTTAATTAATGAGGGATGTGGATTGTAACGAAGAAAGAAATTAATAACGACCTTGCACTTTCCCTAGGACGGGAGGTTCCATCTTGCGGCAAAAACACGAAGGCCAGAGAAGAGGAAGAGCGAGAGAGAGAGAGAGGTGCGAGAGGTTGGCAAGGTGACCCGGCAAGCGCGCGTAGTGATGTCGTCGTCGACGTCACAGAGCTCGTACTTGCACAGCAAGGGCGAGCTTGATACACGCGGGACTTGTTCGAGGTCACAGGATTCAGAGAGGGAAATAAGAAAAAAAATAAACAAAATCCGCAGTGCCGGAATCTCCGAGGTGGAAAATTGTCAAGTAAACTTTGTCGAAAACGTATCAAGAAAGAGATCAAGGGAAAAGAGCCCTCGAAATTGGCAATTATCCCGAAAATGTTGAATCAAAGAAAATTTGAAAACGATTCAAAGTTGCAAATATTCGAGGAAAAAAAAAATTTCACCGGGGAACACGCTTGACCTCAATGACCTCTGGCATCGAGATCCTCTGTGAGAATTAACCACGAATCAAGGTCATCCCTCGACTTTCGTTCTTTGCGTGACGAAATGAATTTAACGTAAACCATTTTCTTGGTTTTTTGATAACGAAAATAATGGCGTACGAGACAGTCGCATTCGGTGATGATTTGATTATGAAAACTCCGAAGCACGCAGTTGGAGCGATTGGTAAAGAATCTCGAAACCGTGCAACGACAAATGGCACCTGTGTTTAAAGATATATAAACAAATGAGTAACTGTTTAGTCGTTCTGTCCGTATCTGATCGACGGATAATATTCTTCAGGATGGACAAGGATCGGCGTACGATCGATGCTCGCCCACTGCCCACTCATATTCATCGTCTCCTTCTATCCGCTTTGCAATTCTGGTCTCCGTGTTCCCCCACTTTTTCGTGATATATCAAAACATTCGAAGAAAATAATGGGAGGAAAAAAAAGAGAGAGGCTCTCGAGAAGCATGAGAAAAATAAACAGCAATGAGGCGAAGCATCACGCATGTTTTCGTGCGGAAAGTTGCGTCGATGTGAATCCACAGGTCGATAAGACGCTCCGAGAATAAGAGAGCGAGAGAGAGAGATGAAAAAATTAAGTGTTGTCTCCACGTGCTGGAGAGCTGAGAATGTCCAGAAAAGGAAAGAGCATGCGCGTCGAAGTGTACAGCGCTGCTGTCCGGCGCGGAGTGCGGGGTAAGGGAAAGAATTGTTGAATGTGCGAGTGGCTCCGGCGGAGCGATGGGCGACCGAAAGGGAAGGGGAAGAAGGCGAAGGAGAGCGAGCGTGTGTACGAGTGGAACGAGTGACGGGGAGAGGGAACAGGCGACCAAGTTGGAGGGGGAAACTCCCGGCCGGCCGGGTGTGCAGAGTGGTGGGGGAACGACAGCTAGATCTGCCGGGTCACGGAGTAGCGTAGTAAGCTTGTGGGGTTATGTATACCGCTGCTGTTTTTCCCATATGTGGCAACATTGCCAAGATTGATCAGAGCGCCACGCGGCCGGCTCCGCCGGCTGGTGGGGGCACGAAATTAGCGCACAACACTGCGCATGCGTTGTGCCCGGCTATAAACAGTGCCTGTACACAAATATACATATACACATGGGACATTCCGAGTGGAAAAGTCAACTCGTAATTCTAGGCTTTTCCGGACACATGTCATTTGACAGTCATTCCGCTTTTCCCATTAATTTACCTTTGTCAACCGTTTCATGCCGCAAATAATTTTGTAAAGCTTAAGTTTTCAATACGTCAATTGTACACGCGATTATCGATGGTTTTATACCGTATTCGCATATACAACGACCAACAGCGTGTTTCAAACGACCCAACGCCATCCGCAGTCTCTTTTCTGTACTCGTGCGCGTTCCCGCTTTGAATGCGAGTTTCTTTGTGAATTTCAGGCCATAGAGGTCTCTCCACTGCCTGCAACTTATCGAGCAACCATAACCTCTCTTCGTACTACCCTGTCAGAGTGCCTCAATTTTTCAATTGAAAAAAAAAAAAAACACCAAATATTCGCTAGTACAGGCAGATCCTCTGTTTATTAATTTATTGGAAGATTATTAGATTAATTTATTCGATTATTTATCAAGAGGCGCGTCAGTGGCTCGACGCCAAGTTAAAAAAAAAAAGCGTAGCGCGAGCCGGCCGTACTCTTATATACAGGAAAATAGACGTTTTATAACGTCACAGAAACTTCAAATTGTTTTTACGGGACAACGGGAGACAGAAAAAGTTCATATTAGAATCGAATTTTCTATGATTTTTTATCTTTCGAATGAGCCTAAGTGGAACAGAATCCGTCCAACCAATCCAGAGAAATCTAGCATTGAAGATTTTGCTCGCGAGTAATTTATTAGAGGAAAAATTCGAAGGAGCATTGTTTTTTCATGGTAAGGAATGTGAGTCAGAATAATAATTTCGATGTCATAAATTCGAATGCACGATGTTGCGAAAATTCCTGCCAATTTTGGCTCGAGTCTTTGCAGCCGAAAAAGCTCTTGTATAACAATAAATTATGTCAGATGAACAGCACAATGTTAAATCGGTTCAAAACTTTATGAACTCGGTAGAAAATCCCGGACGTGATAAATGAGGGTTAATTTTAACTTTTATTTGACGAGCCAGATGCCAAATATTCACAGCCCTTGTCGAGCAATGAAAAAAAAACATATTGTCACCTACGTCTCCAGAAAGCTACAAAAACGACGTGTCGCTTCTTGAAGTTTCAAAATCTTGTTGAGCGTCTATAGAGAGACAAAATGGCCTCTCCAAATCGTTAAGTTTCAAAAAAATTCTCCGAGGGACAGAATAATTTCAAGCTGAATCGGTTCCTACTGGAACGTGCGAGGAAAAAAAAAAAAACATAGAACAGAGTTAAATCCCCAACGGTTTTTCGGAAAGCTGGCATGTTTTTGCTGCACCTTTAAATTTCTTATTGATCCCCATGACACTGAAAACGTTCATTGAGGAAGGACAGCGGGAAGGAAAGACGGAATTGTACACAGTAGGAAAGAATTACTCTGTGGGTCAGAAAATCTCGAAGGGCTGGTGGTGAATTGTGGTCATGACCGTCGAAGGTGCAGGGAGCGAGCATGGACTTAACGTCCAGGTGGATGGTAGAATTTACACTGTGACAGGTAGTCAAACGCTTTTGGGGAATAATTTATTGCAGGCTCGTACATTTTTCAGTCTCTTGAAGGGCGCCAAATATTTAATCAATAAAAATTATGAGAATTAATACAAGAATGATGGAATTTTTTTTCCAGAAACTTTAATAGTATTTCATTAAGAAAAAGAGAAAAAAAGATTTTCTCATTTTCTTGAAATTCGAGCCGATGGAAAAATTTTCCGAAGGTAAATGTAAATATATATAGATATATATATATTTTTTTTGCTCGTTGGCGTAGCATGGGATCGGAGCACGTGGACGTGCAACACGTCCCCCTTAGGAGTCGACCCGGCCAGGGTCGCGTGTCCAATGCGCCGGACCGAGCGAGAACCCCCTCTAGAATATCTCGAAAGCAGCTGGAAGGGGGAAGTTTCTGTCTCTTTTGGGTAGTCGGCGGTGGCGCAGGTTTTCGTTTTCGTTCGTCTCTCTCGCTCTTCCGGGGCTCACTATGTGCAGCAGCTATACAAATATTTTCCCCACTGTTTGTGGAAAAAGCGCGTCGACGCAAAACCGCGAATGGAGATCGATCCTATCTCTCGCGCGTGTTTTTCGCTGCATTTCGTATTTCTTCCTTTCCTCATGGATAAAAATCAGTGATTTATGAGCGATTGTTTGTTGTTGAATTTTTTTTCATTACTTCGGACCGCGCGAGCTCGCGAGGATCATTGTTTTTGTTAATTAAATCATACAAAGTTGTTAGTTTACGATAAAAATGAGATGGTCGGGAAACTTGAAGCGTCCGGGTGGGTGAGCGGTACGGTGGCGCACCCGTGAATGAATCGTCGAAGCTTTTTCTTTCTTTCTCCCTTTCTCGGTCTCTCGTTCCTCGTCACTCGCGTAGAGTCACTGACCGCGAGAGGTCCGTGCGATCCGCTTGGTTCGTCGTGTATGCGCATGAGACGCTCGTCCCCCGACTCGGTCTTCGTTTCTTTTTTTCCTTTGTTTTTTTTTCTTTCATTTTTTTCCTCTACACTGGCCTCGCGCGGGCTTTTTTCACTCGACTTGTCATACAATTTCCAAAATTTCTCTGGAGTCACTCCGACAAACGGAAACGAAAAAAAAAAACACACAATGAATTGACCGTCAGCCCAAAACTCGTGAAAATAAACGACGAATACTGACCCGAGGAATCAAGTAAACAAAAATAATCACCGAGTGTATCGTTTTCTATTCAAATTCGCGTTTTTTTCCAACTTTCGGAAACCCTTATCGTGCCTCAGAAAATTTGGATCAGATTTTTCATGAGAAAATGAATAAAAATAAAGTCTGTTTTTATTTTTATTTTGATGGACTTATAAATATGACGAAGAAAGCTGAACGTCATTCGAGGGTTTTCGTTTCACCCTATAGATACGTCTCGATGTGATAAGAGCAACTCACGTGACTCAATTTTCGGTATCTTCTGGCAATCGAAAAAAAGATAATAACGGAGGATATATCGGAAGTTTTACTGTGATGGATCCGCCCACACAGGCTATTATTATGTAAATATTCTTATCACTCTTCTGTCAAGTTGTTTGCTTGAGAGAAGCGTCCGTACGGACCTTGCCGATACGTGTGTTTATGAAAAACGATGTCGATGCGTTACTGTCCCGTTTTCTGTACACGGAGAAGAAAATTCGTCGGGATCTTGTTTCTCCATAAAACAAAACAGAGAGCTTCGACCATAAATCGTAAGATGAATATGCGGATAAATAAATGTTCGAAATCTTGAAAACTGAAAGCCTTGATCTACCTTTCAAGGTATTTCTCCCCTGCCCTCTTTTTGAAACTCAACATACATAGACACGTCGGTTGTCGCTACTTTTTTCGCTAACAAAGTAAATTCATCGTCTAGCTCGACCGGAAATTTTTTATGGCGGCCGTAAGGTGCTCACGGAAGAAAGAGAGAGGAAATGCGATCGGGAGATAAGAAAGGAAAGAGAGAGGGAGCGAGCGCATGGCGTTGGTGTCAGCTTCGAGAGTTAATGCAAGACGAGGTTGCCGAGAGACTGATGGCATAGTGGCGTGCTGCAACTATCGTGCCAAGACCAAGCAGGACAAAAAAGAGGGAGAGAGAGAGAGAGAGAGAGAGAGAATGCGAGATTACCTAGCCTAGAGTGTTTCCAAGTCGAGCTTCCCTCTCTCTCCTTCTATTTGCTCGTGTCAAGCAAGCAAGAGAGAGAGAGAGAGGGAGAGGAAGGAAGATAAAGAAAGGAGAGAGTCTCGACGGTGGTTCACCACGCGGTGCACGGTTCGGTACCGCGTGCTCTCTCGCGAGCGAGTAAGCGAGTCATTGACCTGGGAAATGGCAAAGAATCGAGAACTGATGGGGGTCCAACCCACAAACAACCATCGGGGCTTACGAGGGACGTTTTAGTGATTGCGATCGGTTCAAGCGACGCTAACCTCTGTTCAAGTACATCGATGTTTTGAAAATAGAGGTTAGTAAGGCTGGCGCACATATACACACACTCGCACACATATATACATTCGTATTTATTTTTTCCAGCGAGTTTGATCATCGAAAAGAGCCCTTTTTCGAAATCGTAATTTTTACCTCGAATTTAAGACGGATTTTTATTTTGTATGAATTTCCGATAGTTTTTAACGATGTCGTTGAAAAAATTGAAGGAACGAGGGAATCGATAGAGTTGAATAGAAAACGATGGAGAGATTCTAGTGAAATGAGGCGATTGAGAGCCACTGTTCGGAGGGAAATCATGCCTAATTTGGAGGCGACGAACGCGTGGGTCATATGGGCGATTCATATGGGTGGCGTCAGTGTTTCTCAACTTGTACGTTCCTTACGTTTCTTACGTTAAATCGATTTTTTACAGCTTTATTCTGTGGGGAAAAAAAATTGCGTAACTTCTTCCCGACAGTATTTTGAACCGCAATATTTTTATTCCCATTTTTCGCTCATACTTAGGGGACAAAAAATACGCGTTGGAAAATTATTATTTTGAGAATTTTATATTTTCATTTCAAGTAATTTTGATTTTTTTTCTTCAGTGATAAAAACGACGAAATTGACGATCGATTTCTTCGGGATTCCTAATTTCCATGCAAATGAAAAGCCACGAGCCTCGATCTTGAGGCTTTGAATGTTTTTTTATCAATTCCCGATAATTATTTTTCAAGTGATTATTCTCACATCACCCACGACATCAAACAACAATTATAATAATGCTAATGACTCAAATCATTAATTTTCCTGCAGCTGGAACGCTTGAAATTTTTTTATCCATTAAAAAAGAGAAATATAATGGCAAAAAAATGCTCATAATCCTTTAAAGATTATTCTCTCCAAGGTTATAATTCACGAAGAAGAAAAAACGAAATTGGGAGCATCGTGTCTCTTATTTCTTGTTTACTTCTTTGTGCGAGACCGCGAACGAGTCGAGGAAATTTGGAACTCGCTGAGTCAACGAGAATTAAATGTTTTCGCATACGTAAAGGTTGCACATGTGTTACTCGTACGCTCTTCACACATTATGTTACCCACAGGAGAGAGCGAGAGAGAGAGAAAGAGAACATTCAACTCGTTGCGAAACTCACGATTCAGCAATTAGCTATTTGCTGATTTCGTATACGAGTGCTCCGGCCGGTCTGTTGGCAATGGGCAAGGCTGGAGGAAAAAAAAAATAATAAGAGAAAAAGTGGAAAAAAAGGAGAAATAATCCTTCACAAACGTCGAGTGTCCTCGGAAAGTCTATACGTGCGTCCATGTTATATACATATTTACCCGTAGATGGGTGATTTTATTTATTTCCCATTTTCGACACGGTACGAATTGTATAGATGGAAATTTTTCAGATTCTCATCGATTTTCAATCGATTTACTCGCATGGATTATCGTTTGTGTCACTAAATAAATATCAAGGTCACCCACAGCTGAGGTATCGTATTTTTAACAATTCAGCGAAAGAAAACGACAATTTCGTAAACTTAAAACTCTTGAATGTCTTTTTGCTGTACAAAAAAGAAAAAGTAGAGATTTTGGGCTGCACCAATTGATTCGTGAGGAAACTTTAGTTCTGAAAACCCAACGAGGAAAGAGCAGTCTCTCTCGACGTTAGATTAAGCGGGGAAAAAAAAACTGACGCAAGTAAATACAAAAGAGGATCGCGTGGGCATTAAAAACGAAGATTTCTATGGGTTTGTCATCGAAGCGATTTCTCCGACTCATTCACCCGAGTAACAGTCCCATTTCAAGGTTTTTCGCTACAATTTCTTGTGGTGGATCGTACGATAAAAGGAAGAAAAAAAAAGGAGAGTTTTTTGCGAGCCAGAGAAACGAGGAGAATGGGAAGGAAAAAAATCGTAAGAAGTTTTTCAAAGCAAAAAGGAGTGGCGGGAGGGCGGAAGACTGGAGTTGGAAAATAAACGGCGGGTTACGGGCACAAGGAGACGAACGAGAAGGCGGAGAACGGGCCTGTGCATACTCGTCTCAATTATTCAAGACTTTACGGCTGCGGGTACTGTCCCTCTTTTTCTTTCTCTCCTCTGTCCCTCCCTCTGTCGCTTTTTATCAATTTTCTTCTGGTCTGCACTTTCCACGTTCGTAATATTTGTGGTTTAGATTTTTTGGATTTTCGTTGATATTTCTAGACACATTTTTGTACGAATAGAAATTCCGAACGCTTCTTTTGCATTGTTTACTGGACAATGAACATTTTTTGGTTTCCCTTATGGGCCCTACAGCTTGCAGGAGCATAAACAAAGAAACGTCAAACATTCAACATCTTCCTCTCTCTTTTTCTTTTCTCCGTTGAGTCTTACGTGATTTTTTAACTTTGTATACGACTTTCTCATTCTCCTACTCGCCTTTTCTATTTTTTCTTTATCAGTCTCTTTCTCACGTCTTTCGTCATTGTGATTCTTTTATTCTTTTCTCATTTCTCTGTACCCCTCTGTTTCTGTTTTCCTCTCTTCACATCTATCTCGTGACTTTCATTATTGTGTTATTCACTTTATCTCAGTCCCTCTCGTGCTTTCCTTGCTCTCTGTTTCTTTCTCTCTCTCTCTCTCTCTCTCTCTCTCTCTCTCTCTCTCTCTCTCTCTCTCTCTCTCTCTCTCTCTCTTGCGGGCTCTTTCTCTCCGCCACGAAGAAATCTCGGGCAGACAGGGCATTCGTTGCAAGTCCCGAGGAAACCGAGAGAAGAGAGGAACGAAAGAGACGGGGGGAGAGAGAGAGAGAGAGAGAGAGAGAGAGAGAGAGAGAGAGAGAGATTAACGTTCGCTCGCCAATTTCAAGTTTGTGCATACACCGAGGACGTTTCCCATAACGGCGGAAGCGCTCTTTTCTCTTTTCTATTTTTTAACCGCGATTTTTTCGTTTTACGACATTTGTTACTTGACTAATTTTCTCGCAATTACGAATGTTCCCTTTTTCAATAATTTAAAAATGTTGTCGTCCATTTTTTCATTGTAAAAATATTCTTTGTTGTTATTTATTCGATTATGTTCATTCATGGATTGATGATTAAATAAAAATTATTGAATTCGATGCCAAAATCGTTGACAAATGAAAATTCGGTAAAACTTCACTTACCACGTGGTTCGTTGGAGTTGTGATGATTCGAGTGTGGCGCAACGGGAAAAGAATGATCCGAAGACGATGACGTGCTGGCGATGCGTTCTCTTTTTTTCTCCTGCTGTTCTACGAAACGCGCTGCTTCCAGCAGCGTCTCGAGGCTCATCTCGATGCCTTATCGTAACTTCTCCTTGCACGATTAATAAGCTCAATATTTTGAGAGCCGTGACGACGGAAAACTTGACGTGGAGCTGACAAAGACGAGGATACGTCTCCGGTCACGTCCTTTCTCTCAAATTTCTCAAGCGTTGCTCATTTGTTACAGAGAAAACAATTTCTTTTCGAAAAATCTCATCGATCTTCCGATTTCTTTCGTGCTGAAGGAATTTTGCTCGTCACTTTTCTACTCCTTTTCCGAAGCCCTGAATCTGCAACAAAATCATCAAAGATTCTTGTTATTCTAATATCGTAAAAAGCTCTCCCAACCTTCTCAACATTTGACATCAAATTTGTCTGTCAAGGGTATAAGAATCGGCAATGATTGACAAATTTTTTCGTAAAATTTCGCAAAAAATAAATATAAAAATAAAATAAAAAATAAATAAATGCATTATTATTAATAATAATAATGATAATATAAAATGAATAAAGAATGAATAAATTATAAATAAATAATAATAATAATGAAATTAAATGGATAAAAAATAAATAGAAAATGAATAAAAAATGAAAAAATAAAGCACGATTCACCGCATATAAACATAAGAGATGAAGAATCTTCCAATCACAGTCGTTAATTGAATAAAAAGCAACGGGCATGCGCCTGAGTTTTCGGAAAACATGTAAAAAAATTCAACCATAATTTCATACTATGTTCCTTCGGTTTGACGTTGAAAAAAAGAAAAAAAGAATTGCGAAAAGGACACCGACAATGAGCCTCATTCCCCCCGGTGTTTGTTGAATGACAACAACTGCAAAGCATAAATGTAACGTTTTTAAGAGAGAAAAAAAGTGGTGGGACGCATGCGGCAGGACGTAAGAGCATGTTACGCGCCCATCGTGTCGTACAGTACGGGAAAATGTAATAACGGGCGTTGTGGTAGATTCCGCGACGAGAGGAGAATTTGCAGGAGGAGAAGAAAAGTAGTGGGGAGGGCGATTTAGCAACTGATAGGCGACAGGGAGAGAGAGAAGGGGGGGGGGGGGGATTGAGCGAAAACGAGGATTTTGCAGCGGGAGGACGACGGGGGAGTCACGTGACGGGTGACGTGAAACGGCGTGCGAGTCCCACGTCCTCATGCACCCGCCGACCCGCCCAAACGTTGTGGTCCTCCCCTCCGACGGTCCCGACGATTTTTTTCCTCGGTAGTAAAGCTCACGAAGGCAAATGAAAAAAAAAAATAAAAACAAACAAAAAGAGTTACGAACCATCGCGTTGGACCATCTACCGACACACCGACACACCGACTACTTTTTTCAAATTACGCCTCAACGTTTCGACGTCAAAACGTAGCGCGGCGTAAAAAAAATACACATCGACGCTCGAGCAAGTCGAGCAGAGGTTGAAAACAAAAATATGAGTGTTTTCGAGGTTATTCAATGTCGGAACAACGAAATTCGAGTGGGCGACCGAAAGCCCGTCACGGCATTCAATTTTTATCGAAACTTCAACATTCTCCGATCGGATCGTTCGCCATTTTGATTTTTACAACTCAACGATAAATAGAGACTGACCCGAATTACCCCCGAGCATGGAAATCTGACAAAATTCTTCTTTGTTCGTTTTTCCATAACGGGCCGTCAACTGCGATGTCATTTCTACGATTTCTACGAAACGGCATAAAAAATAAAAATTGAATCATCCGCTCGAGCGTAATCTCTCGCTTCGAAGACTCGCGCGCTCGTGCGATCGAAAGAACAAAACGCCTGTGTGACGTGTTAGCGAAGAAATAATAAGCTGCTTTCGAAGGAGAGACAATAAATTTGCAGGTTAGGTTAATTCGTTCGGAACGATGAAAGAATGAAAGAAAAAAAAAAGGGAGAAAGAGCCAATGTGATTTCTATAAACACATATAGAATTAATAAGCACTGACATATGTCAAGAGTACAATGACATTGTATTGAAAACGCGTTGGTGTACGAGCTGAACGCGTACGTACGTATAAATAGCGAAGCGGTTCGGCTTCGGGAGCAGTGCTGAGAGTGGGGAATGGCGGCCGGTTTAGGGAGAGGGGGAGAGACACAGCGAATCCCGGGAGCGATGTACACGTGGTTTTGAGCACGTGCGCACACAGGAGGGCGCTCTCGGTCAATCGGAACCCCCGCGAGGCCGAGGAGGAAACGTCGCGGCTAGTCGACGCGCAGTGTCGCTGCATTCGCTCGCGATTTTACGCCGAAAAGCTTGTCTCTTTCTGCGGTCACTAAAACGCGACACGTGTGAGAATATTCATTAATATTTCCGAAAGCATATTCACGCCATTAACAATACAATTCGCACTCTTAATTACGAGCCACATTTGACACACGCAGCTAAATTAACGTTTACCGAAAGCGTGACGTTTCCAGTACAATAAAAACACGAGGATAACTCGTGTGTACAGAAAAATCGAGGCGAGCGCGTGCGCGTGCATAGATACCCGAGGGACTGTAACGCCTCGTTCCCCCACGCAGTCAGCCCAGCGGAACCATGTGACTCGTTCCTCGCCACCTTCGTATCGCCTTCTCCCACTTACAGCCTCGGTGGCGTCTTTCGCGATATCGCAGTCAAAACATAACAATCTAATCGGGAGGATGATGCTCATCCTCCGAGTTGTCAATTTCTTTTTCCTTTTACGATTTTTTTCTTCCGTTTCCCGAATTTTTTTTTTAAATATTTTTTTCACGTGTTTTCATTTACACAAACAAGAGCTCATTTCTGGGAAGCGATTTGACGTTTTCATCACCGCCCCCGCAACTCGACTGTATAGCTCAAGTTTTTTCACGCTGTCGTGCAAAATTACGAAACTGCGACAGTTCGTATTGTGTACTCGGTGAAATTTACTGACGCAGATTTTTCGTGCCAGATTGTATCCAAGTTGGCGTGGACGCTCTCGGAGAGCGGGCAAATGACGGCAGACAATATATATATATATATATAGTGTACATATATACTACGGAATACCGGAGGAAGTATAAACGAGGCAAGAGTGCCTCGTTTTACCTCCATGCTTGGCACACCGCGTACAACTCATGGCCGTCTCTCCCTCTCTCGTGAGACAAGTCCTCGTTCACACTTGGCAACGGTCAACCATCGACGATTTTTCTCTCCGTGTCATAGATACACATTTATAACGTCACGTGTGCGTGCCTCCGTGTCTGTGTGTGTGTGTGGATAAATACGCACACATGCAGTTTCGTCGGCAATCAACATTGTCCGCGAGTCGC
Organism: Campopleginae sp. 14b; assembly: GCA_030522525.1. Classification (NCBI taxonomy): domain Eukaryota; kingdom Metazoa; phylum Arthropoda; class Insecta; order Hymenoptera; family Ichneumonidae; species Campopleginae sp. 14b. The sequence continues at coordinate 261,475 of JAPYYS010000127.1, forward strand.
GTAGCGGCGACTTTCCGTACTAACTTTTATACTCACAATATACACTGGGCTTTTTACATCAATTCGACCTAATTGTGACCTTTATTATATTTTTTACCTTCCCCTCCATTTTATCCTTCTGGGGCATCGGATTCGAGAAATAATTGCCCGTTCAGTCTGAATTCGTAAAATAAAATGTCAAAACAATTTCCCCGCACGTTTGACACACAAGTCCTGCCATTTTTTTTCTCTCACTTCGGTTGGTCTTTTCAGGATTGCGAATCGTTCCTTGGCCCAAAAATGTCTCGACATATTTTTTTTTTATAACAACAGATCGAATTACGAATCAATATCCAATAATGAATGACCTTGAGATTTTTCCACGTGAACTTGGTTGAAGCAAATCAATCGATTATGGGAACGAAAATTTTCAAAAATTCCGATTCTAGTTCAACGGCTGACAACATTGATGCAGATCGAGAAATAGTTTCGGTCTGTTTTTTCAGATGGATGGAACGGCGCGAACTTTGCTTGCCAATCGCAAGCTTTTTTTACACAAAGTTCTAACGGAGCACGCGGCTAAGATGCGACTTGACATTTTCAACATTTTTGTTCGATATCTTATAGAAGCTTCTGGACGATTGATGAACACGTTTTTGGAATGGAATCGCGAGAATAAGGAAAAAATAGAGTTCACATTTACGGAGAAAGCCTCATGACTCTCCACACACATGGATCTCGGGGTTGAGGCGCGGCAGAGTAAGGAAAGAGGGGGACCATGTTTTTCCGCGCTTATGTGCTCTGCCGCGTCTCGAAAGTCTACGGCTTCACAGAATTACGATGCGATCTAACCCTAACTGAAATTTCGCGCGTGCCGCATGATACGTTTCGCCTACAATTTGTACGTACCCCTTGCTATGTGCCTCACTTTCGAGTTTGGATCGAGTTTTCTTCCAAAAAGTAATTTTTGTTCGCTACGTCCGCGAGCAAATACCGAAACTTTTTTTTTCTACGTCTCCTTCGTCCCCTTTTTTTCTCGTCCCCAGGTTTCTCCTTCTCTCGCACTTTCCCACGCTCACCGAGAGACCCGAAATTTTCTTGAACTGCCGGTACGCACGATCGACGAAAAAAAAAGAACCTCGACAACTCGTATTTTCCTCGAATCGTCAGGTTTTTTGACGTGCCTCGGGCAAAAGTGCAAAAAGAAGAAAAACAATCACATGCACAAAGTAGCCGGGAGAATTGTCGTGACGGAAATACTCGCGAACGAAAAGAATTCTGACGTTTTCAATGTTTTTTTTTCCCTTATTTGTTCGATGAAAACTTGACTTCACGCACCGGAACGAGAAAAGATCGGTTTCCGTCTGCATATTTTCATTTTTCAGTATAACATCGCGAGCTCACGAAACTGATACATTCCTTATCTCAAAATTCATCGGAACGAAAAAAAAAACATTACGAAAACATAATTAATCACTTATTCTCGTTGCAACGCGCCCGCCTTGCCCACCTGGCAAAAAGACCGGAGTTGGGCGCGCGTTCGCGCTCCCTCGTACGTCTGTGTACGTGTTCCTCAGCGGTCACGTGACCGCCTTATTTTCAAACGTTCTTACCCTCCAAATGTTTTTTTTTTTCAACCGATAGCGGAGATCACGCTGTTTTCACCATATTCGTTGCTTCCCCAAAGCTTTTCCCAAGCTTTCATGTAATTTCTGAATCCCGATCCACGAACGTGCGTTACACGTTTTATTTTCGACAGTTCGATTCCCGGCTAATCACGCCATCTATATAAACACACACTCGCACACACTTTCCACTGTAACGACCGAAATTTCAACGCACACGATTTTCCGCATTAAAAAAACGAATGGCCAAGTTCCAAATGAAAAACACGAGATTGACAGGCATCGAGGAAATAACGGAGGTGGGAAACATTCGAGGGAATGGCGGGAAGTGTCGAGTGGGAAAACTTGACGCGAGAGGCACAAACAAGAGTTTCTCTTTTTTTTGGTACTACTTTAGGCCGCGTTGTTTACGCACAAAAAATTATAAATATTTTTCAAATCCAGTTTATTTTCAGGGGCCTACGTGACCACTACGTGTTCATTATACGTATATGCGTGTATATTATATATAAATATTATATATTGGTGTGTATAATGTACGTAAAACGTACAGGGGCACGACGCCTCGCGACTCGCGGGAGTGGATGCACTCACGGGAAAGCGCAGGTCGGTCACGAGGAGAGCTCCGAGAAGTGGGGGAAACGGAGCGCGAAGCTAGCAATCGTTGGCGCGAGCGAGTGGTGGGGATTGAGTAAGCGGGAGAGAGGGAGAGGCAAGGGGAAGTACGAAGCCAACAAGCGGCAGCTACAACGCGCGCGGGTTAGCGGATGCGGCGCCGAGCGAATCCGGTCGCGTGTGCGCAAAAATAGAGGTAAGCACATCGAGCAAAAGCAGCAGGCCTTGTCCAAGAACCAAGCTTCACTAAAAACAACGCGTCTCTCTTTTCTTCATTCTCTTTCTTCCTCCAATTCCTCGGGGTAACGTGCACGAGCGCGCACGACTCGGCCGAAACAACAGTCCCCAAAAACAGAATTTACTGCGCATCCCACGGATTACACAATATAGAACGTTTTTCGTGATTCAAAAAAATACTCGTGAAAAAAACGGTCATTTTTTTCAATCCAATGTGCCGTTGAGCTTTAAAAAATGAGAGCAATGCCCTTCGTTCCGAAAGAATCAATTTTTTCAAAAAGAACATGTACAAAATGTGATTATTATTTTTAAAATAACGAAAAAAGACTCGAACGAAAAAAGCTTGAGCGTCTACGCACGCAGTTGTGAAGGATCCTCGTCCAATCGGGAGGGCGGCCGAGAGAGGGGGTAGTGACGTGACGTTCCAACAAAGATCACCGATTGGACGTTTCTGTTATGGCACGTTAAAACACGCCACGCAATCATTTCGCTCTCCGATATGAAAATAATGAAAAAAAAAAGAAAAATTCAAGAAATTTATTATCCGGGCGAAATGAGTGAAAATTAATCGCGTTATTTGTTCTTTTTCTGGTGAAAGATTGAAAGCGATGGGTGGTGGGAGAGAGAAAGAAATTTACGTTAGCCGAGCCGGGCGTGGTAGCGCTTCTCCGTTGCCTGCCACCGCCTTTTGTCTCCCCCCCCCGCGATGTGCTCCAACGATCACGCGAAAACGTTTATTGTCTCTGGGACTTTACTATAATACCTCAAAATTGAACGTGTTTATGGATTATTGAACTTACCATGAAATTGTGAAATCGTTGCACTTTCCTCGCGATTTCAGCGTTTTTCTTGTTTATTTTTTAAAATTCTTTTTCCAAAAGCACACACTTTAAACTCGTGACGAAACACCAACACTGCGCGTACGAAGAGAGGTGGAGGGAGAAAGAGAGAGAGGGGGATACGTGGAGAAGACTTTCACGCGATGTCGGGTTAGAGATAGAGAGAGAGAGAGAGGGAGAGAGCAAGAGAAAGAAAACGAGCGCGAGTGAGCAGGTTAAAATTTTTTTTTGATCCTCTTAGCCCGCTTGGGGCGCTTGATGCAAAGGTCTCGCTGCTGTCAGTGGTGTACACGTGCTTTATGGCGCACGCTACCCGGTTCTTCCCCCCACCGCTTTCGTCGCGCACAGAAACGTCTCCGACAATTTCTCACTCTCTCCCTCCCTCGCGGCCTCGCGAAATTCCCCGTTGTTCTCAATCTTCTTCCAATTCCACCATAGACGAAATTTTTTATTATTTCTCTCTACTTCCTTCTCAGTTTGTCTATTCTTAGATTTTTTCCAAATCGTTGTATGAGCTTTATAAAGCCGTTGATGATCGATCATGGGCGAGAGCGTGGCGCAGAGAAAAGTATATTTATTTTAATACGCGTGTGTAAAACCACTGCGCATCAACAGCTCCCCCATGCTTCGTGACTCTGCCACGGATTCACGTGTCTCTTTCGGGAGCCGCTGCTGTTTATCGTCCAATCGTCGCCCGGCCTGTGACGTCACTGAGCTCTATCGACCAATCAACGTTGCCCATGTGACGCAGGCAATGCTCGAGGCTTCTTTCTCTCTCTATTAGCGCGCGCTCCCCTCGCAGCCCCTTTGCGACCCCGCCAACGCGTGTGCGTGTATATATACGCGTGTCCCGTATGTCTACGTATCTTAAGTGCCCGAATATACCTCGAGTTTTTTTTCGTATATATATTTGCCTCGTAGGAAAAATACTCTCTGGCTGCACCTCGCGCGCACTACGTTTATCGTTTTTTCTCTTCTTCCTTCGCACTCTTTCCTTTATCCGGCAAAATCATTTCCACGCTCTTTTCATTAAATCCCCCCCCCCCCTCGCGCGCGTTTTTTCTTCGTTTATCACTGTTTACGCGCGCGATACTCCGTTTTTCTCGTGTTTCTTCGATGATTTTTTAGTTCACAGCCGAACCGTCACCGTCTCATTCGAGTCGTGGATTATTTTCGTTCTTGTATTACGTGCACGAGACTGACGCTACGCGATCTCGCTTTATTTTTCGCCTTTTTATATTCGTTTTTTTTTTATTACACCAACACACACGCACCCGACACCCGGCTCGCCCGGGCAAATACTCACTCGATTTCTCGATCTAGCCGCGGCGTCACCCTCTCTGCCCACCTTTTGTCGTCACGTTCCTTCTCTGTCACATGGATCCCTCCGATACCGGAACGACTAGAGAGTGGGGCGGCCGCGACGTTGCCGCTTACTTAAACTACTCAAAGCTCCTGCCACTACGCCGCGCGCGCCACTGCCATACTTTCCTTTCGCTCCGCGTGGCGCTGCTCATAGCGCATCTCCCTTCCTCCCGGCGCGTGTTATCGGAAAAAAAAAACACCGCCGTCTCATAGGCTTCGAAAATTCATTAATTTTCCAACCAAAATCAACTTTTTTTTTCTTTTTTAAAAAATCCCATCTTCCCTCTGAACAAAAATTTCAAATTTTTTTCCGAGCATTACATTTTTCAATTTTTCACTTTTCATCCAAATATTGATTTCCTCGATACCTTTATTCAGCTCATTATAAATCACAGTAACCATAACATTGATGCAACCAATTTATTTAGTATAAATAATAATTTCCCAATAAAATGGAACATTTCAAATTTCGGATCCGACGTTTTTTAAGCTCGATCATCAATTTACCAAATTTTGCGCAATGCATCAGGTGCGCTTCAAAAACACGGATAAGTTTTAACAGTTAAATCAATTTTTCGGAAGAATCTTTTGAACAAATTGATATCTATCGAAAATCGCATCATCAAAGAACGTTATTTATCTATACATTTCTGTTTTACCACACATGCGCTACAACGGTGGACGAAGCACCATTGCGAAAAAATATCTCTTATAAATACATAAATAGACTTATTTTTAATTTTTCGTATAGTTAATCAATTCCTGCGGTGTAGGAAGATTTTTTCTGGACATGCGTATTGTGATAACGAGGAAACATGTTTATCGTGTTGATGGAAAATTTAGTGCGAATGAAATTCATCGTTTTGAGAATAACAACAAAATATACCATCGACCTTAACAGTTTATTTTTTGATGATTGCCGCATCACGAAATCTAGGGAACTTACTTTTCATGCAAAGTTTTCTACTCAAATATGTGACTAGAATTTGCATTTGATTTTCCGCTATCGAATTATTTTTTTTATTTAGTTAATAATAATAAATTAAGGTGTAGAAAATTAAGATTTGTTACGAATCTGTGGACGAATATTCGAGACGGATCAGACAAAAGAAGCTCTCGATCGGAAAACACATAAAATTAACAATCAGCTGTTGCTATTTTTGAGTTCAGAGTGAAAACAATTGAGCGTTAAATGGCACGGACTCCAGTTATTTGACGGAACAGGCTCTAAAGAAAAAAATGGCACGCCTCAACAACCGCAATCACATCTCGATCCACCACCGTCTGATCCATTTATTAAAATAATCCTCGTTCCGTTTTCTTCTTGACTCGAGTTTCATTTTTTTCAATGCGGAGAAAAAAATATACTGAGCGAATCCCAACTCGCCAGTGAATTGGGCCTATAATAATTCTCAAAAATTGCATTCAGTTGTCGTGACTTGGACCATTTTTGGGAATTATGATATGGCACGGTTTTATAACTAGGCACGTTTTTTCGTAGCATTTACGATGGCTATCTACTCAGATTCGTTACGTAGAGATGCTTCAACTCCGTTTTTGGTGTGTTCTCGAAAAGGGCTGCACGATTTTGGCCTTCCCCCTTTTTCACCCAATGACCGTAGACCCTGAAGGCGCAACCGTCGATCACCTGAAATTATGAAATCAACGATAATCGATTTTTCTATGACAGCCCCCTTGTACACAGCTTCCGTTGCTCTATCGTCCGGCCACTATAGAGCAAAACACCCGGAGGCTAAATTAGCCGTTTATTAAAGAAAAAGTTGTCAGGGACAATTAATTCGTCGAGCTGAACCCTCTGCGTATCATATTCGCGGAAGAAAAAAATATGCAACGACTATAATGACTAGGAAACCTCGAAGTAGGCAATGGAGAGTATTTCTGGATTTTTGCAGACTTGTATCTCTCCAAATACGCGAGAAAGTGGCACTGCCGTGAAAAATTACAATCCGCAGTGGGTTACAATCCAGTAGGTGAAGACGAGGGGAGAGTTCTCATGGAAAATCGATAACTTATTTCGTATTTGAGTCACACCCCCAACCGTTAATCGATCTTTGGATAATCACCTTTCGTAGGACTTTGATTCTGTAAGGGTCTTCACGGGCCACGAACGTCGAGAGTGGTTCGGGTGTGTTGTGCAATCTCTTTATACGTACGACCGCACGCACACAAATAATTGCCAATTGGAAGCGTTTCCTCGCATCGAATGATTTCGCTTTGAGTTCCTGTGGAGAAATAATGAAAAAAAAAACACAAATTCGATCAAACTTTCTTTGCATTTTCCTTCAAGCACTGGGCATCGTTCCCTTATTCTGTTTTTTTTTGCACATTAGAACGATTACCAGTTTCCTCCTTCATAAGACAATTCGACAGACAATAGAGAAGCAGCGATGGGTTTATGAGTAACAACTAAATTCAAGTCGTTAGTAACGGACGATGATTCAAAATTCATCAATGCTGCATCGCCGCAAAGCACTGGAGTATTAATGATTATTTTTTTGCTTATTTTTCCTGTTTTTTTTTTTTTTTTTTTTAAAGCAGCCAACATGCGATGAGAAGAAATTTGCGAAATTCGAATGAGAAGCAGCGATCATACAGTTGGTTCGTGGACCGAACGATTATCCCAATGAAAATAAAAAAATAAAGAGGAGTATTAATATTTAGCAAAGTGATGAAATCGATTAAGGTTGAGCAATTCTTGGGTTAAAGACAAATCGAATCTCCTCTTGTTTTTCACCAAAAACCACGTGACTAATGGACGTCAACATAAACGAAAAAAAAATGGAGATCAATTACCAAAGCTAATTGAGATATCCGACTGAGACGTCGCGAATTAGAAGACAGCGAGCGCTTAAGTGGCGCAATGTCTTGGTCCCACAGCTGTAATCGTAATCACTTGTAATAACAAAAAATCATATGAAAAATGATATTAACGCTTATTCATCCTCGTTTTTTTTGTTTTCAACTTTTATCTCAAAGTTCTTGCACTTTTGTCATGGGAGATTCTACAATTGAGTGAAACATTTGAAGGATAAAATGAGAAAACGCAAAGCCTCCGCGTTATATGATCGCGAAGGTAATTCACTCGATGATCAAAGCAAAAAAAATGCTTTAAGCTCTGCGGGTTTGGAAATCATGTTCTTCTCGTATCGATCGTTCACTTTTTCTATCCTCTCAGCCTAATCAACAAGGAAATCAATTTTTTTTTTTCAAGAAAAATTCATTGCCACTTGCCACTGTATGGAAGAACGAATGATCCAGAGCCTCCTTGATCGAAATCCTCTTCTGCGGGTCCACCACCAATAATTTTCTTATCAGATCCTTCGGTGCCTCTGTTGAAACATTCACAGGATTTACTATACATTCTTATTCTCAAATAATTCCACATTTTTTATCTACACGAAGAAAGTCCGTTGATTTAAAATGAATAAAAAATTCGTTCAATTATAATTGAAATTTATTATCAAACATTTTATATAAATTCTCATTATAATTATGATTGTATTCATTTTCTTTTAATTTCATTATTGATAAGTTGATTTCATTTAATGAAAGTGAAATTTTTTTTACCCGTGATGTCGGCCCATTCGGGTGACGTGAACGAATATTTTCCTTCCATGATGTTCCGCAACATAACCATTTGCTTTCTATGCCAAAACGGTGGACAGCCCACCAGGAGAGTGAACATAATTACGCCACAAGCCCATCTGGAAACAAAATTAATAAACCATATTTTCCTGATTGTACGAGCAAGAATATTCTTCAAAAATCTGTTGATCAAAAAATTGAAATGAGAGAAATCTTACACGTCGACTTCGTAGCCGTAGCCTTCCGCATTTTCGAACATGTTGCACTTCAGGACTTCTGGCGCCAAGTACCCTGGAGTACCGCACAAATCTGATAGACAGAAATAAACAATTTTATTCAAATATTCGCTTTTTTTCACTGTGAAAAAATCTTACGCACCATATAATTTATCGCCAGGTGTCAGCATTCTCGCGAATCCAAAATCCGTTATTTTCACGTTCAGATTATCATCCAGCAATATGTTTTCTGGTTTTAAATCTCGATGGACGATACCCTGATTGTGTATGTGTTGCACACCTTCGAATACTTGTCTCATTATGTATCGTGTCTTTTTCTCAGACAACGTTACCACTGACGTCAGGTAATCAAATAATTCCCCATTTTTGCAGAGTTCGAATATGAGAAATATGAAGGTGTTTGATTCGAATACGTCATGCAGCTCGACTGTAAATGAATTTCAATCATTCAACTTTTCACATTGATTTTTCAGTTATTTTTTCAATAAGATTTGCATGAATATCGTATTAAGAAAATTCCTGTCATTTTAAAGAGCTTGACGTTTCAGTAAGGTTTTGATTTAATTTCTACATACTTATGTAGTGATGACCCGCAACTCTTCTCAGTATTTGTACCTCCTGCTTTGTGGCCTCGTGCATTGTATTATTGTCCGTACCATTGTGAGGTTCGTTGCTTATGTCTATGATTTTTGCCGCATAAGCTCTTCCAGTTTCTTTTTCTATGCATCTCCTAACCGTCGAAGAGATTCCTCTGAAAAGCAGTGTATGATAAAAAATGATTTTTATTATGGAAATGATCGATTATTTCATGATTTTTGGTAGGAGGGAAAATCTCGTTTGAGGTCAAATCATGAAAATTGTATTTTTTATACAATATCTTGATTTTTACTATTTATTCCGGGAATCACAGTGATTTAATGAGTTTTTCTTTTGATATTTTAGAATCATATAATCCAATAATGAAAAATGGTCAGCAGATACTTTTTTCAATCGTAGAATGTTTATTATGAAGTAGCATTTCATTTTATTCATTGCTGTTATTTGTTCGAACGCTTTGAAGATTGTTTTACGTGGGAATATAAAAGCAAGTTGCTTCATGTCTATATCACGGGTAACGACTAAACAATGGCCAGTTTGAAGGTTATGAGTGGTATTAAAAGAGTGATGTTTTTTGACACAACTTTGACTAAGCCAAGATGTCCGATATCTATTTAAAACATTTCCTAATGTTTATTTTTATAATACCAATAGTAGCTTATAACATGACTCAATAATAGAAATTATGTAATTTCCAATTTCATCGACGTTTTTTTGTCCATTACAATGAAAGATGAAATCGTTCATTTTGTGATTCTTGTTGGTTAGTGAGGAGTTTCGGAACGAATCGGTGCACCAAAAGTCGCAAGAACGGACTTCGAAATGACCGATAAGCTTCGATAAAGATATAGTTGGGTTCATTTTCTGGGATTATGGATTTAGGTGCGTAAACAAAGACTGCCACAGAGAAGAAACAGAGATGCTAGACAATAACAAATGACGAACCTTCCAAGAATTTCTTTCGGTTCGTACTTGGCGTAGAAACCCTTGGCTGCGTCCTTGTCCGGCAATAGATCGTCTCCTTCGTCCTTAGCCATTTTTACACTTGCTACCATAAAACTGTTTTAATCACAATTTATATATACAAAACAGAACAAAAACTAGAGATTCAATTGTCTCATGCTCGATGCGACGTTCAAACGGTGTGAAATGTCTTCTTTTTTCCTTTTGTATCCTCACGACGCACCCGTCTTACTACATACACCGTAATCTTACATGCACGCGCAACCACGCCGTGCAACCTACTGAGAGATGAGAGTACTGACCAATGATTAAGTTCCTACAAGCAGTCGATTCTAGTGTTCTTAGATTATTCGCGGATTTTTGGTTCAAGCGACATGTCAGGGAAATCTCTGATTCATGTTCCTCTGCACGGTGGAATATATCGGTGGCTGGACAATTCTCATACGAAATATAATGACAACCGCTTAGACTAATAATTTCATTCGCACAACGGATTTTTAACATCAAATTGCGATGCTACGTCGAGATGAATTCATCTAGGAACATTTTAGACCTGACCTGTAGTTATCACTTTCGCCGTAACATACCGGAGCAGTTCGAATCTGAAACTGGCGCCGCGACGTGATTCTTGACAACTATCGTCGTTTTCAACATTGCCCATCGGCATCGGCTTTTTTTTTTACTGTAGCTACAGCAGCTACATAGATTTGCGAATGCAAGAATTTTCGTAGCCTAACCAAAAAACACAATAACCCAAGGTAAATATTAGTAAAATAAAAAGTGTCAAGCCGAATGGTACTTTTGACGTAAACCAACTGCTAAAAGAGAACTCAAAAAATACAATCGTTCGTGTTTCCTTTTCTTTTGTTAAGAGACATGTCGGAACACCTAGAGATGCAGCATCTCGTGGATTGCGAAGTGGAGTACGAACATTCCTCGAGTTATCGTTTGGCCAGAACAACGTCAAAGTGTCGTTCCTGTCCGTATTTGGGATTAGTATTAGCAACATTGTCGTCGCTCTTTTTCTCGTTGTGCAGTGTTATAGTGAAAGGATTAGTGGAGGTGAATCCAATGGAATTGGCAGCGTTTAGGTTCGTCGGCGTATTATTGCCGGCGATACCGATCGTGATTTGGAAAGGCGAAGACCCCTTTCCCAAAGGTCGAAGAATAATGTTGATATTGAGGAGTTTCGTCGGTACGACAGGACTCATGTTGAGTTTTTACGCATTTCGTCATATGCCGTTGGCGGACGCATCCGTTGTTGTGTTTTCGGTGCCGGTTTTCGTCGCGATATTTGCAAGAATATTCCTTAAAGAGCCTTGCGGTTTATTCAACGTAATAACGGTGTGTCTGACCCTCATCGGCGTTGTCCTCATCACGAGACCTCCGCTCATTTTTGGCCATGCCGTAGAGTCCCTGAGCGACAGTCACGTCCGTACCGAACAAGCCGATCTTTGGGGAGCCGTTGCGGCCTTCTCTGCAACTCTTTTTGGGGCCAATGCCTACGTCCTCTTGCGAGCCCTCAAAGGGCTTCACTTTTCTGTCATCATGACCAACTTTGGCTCGTTCGCTCTCATCCAAACCATCACCGTCACCTGGGCCATTGGTGCTCTCTGTTTGCCACGCTGCGGCACAGACAGACTCCTCGTCGTTGCACTTGCTCTCTTCAGCTTCGGTGGGCAAATCTTACTGACCTTGGCGCTTCAGATGGAACAGGCCGGCCCTGTCGCTATTGCCAGATCAGCCGACATTGTATTTGCCTTTTTTTGGCAAGTGTTGTTCTTCAATGAAATTCCCAATAGATACTCCGTCGGCGGTGCTGTCCTTGTCACCAGCTCCGTTCTTCTGACCGGACTGAGGAAATGGGTTGTCTCACTCCCCGAAACTTCCAACATTCGAAAGTCTCTTGGTGTTCTGGCCATGTAAAAGGTCAAAGGAATTCAAAACTCGTTCCGGTGGGAATTAATTGTTTTTTTTTCTCAAACTATTTGCGTGGCTCTGACTAAGCAGAAAATTGGGTGAATGGCTTTTTGTTCCTGATCGCTGTGTTTGCTTTGATCAAAGACAACGAAATTCCTCAGCCGTTGAGACGTTTCAACAGTTTTTACAAGTTACCGCTCAAAGATTTGTTGCACATTGGGCCTCTGATGGACAGGAATGTGAATGAATTCTCACAGAAAATAAGTTTATAGAATTTCGTTGCTCTCGGACAAAGCAAACTCGAGCATTATTTTTTTTCTGTCCCCAGCATTGTAAGAGGATTACCCAAGAAAAATCTGTTCACCATTCTCGCTGGCACAATCAGTTGATATTACTTTTATATCGATGCATTAGCCCATAAGATATTTGCAATAGCTTTTTTCATTTGTTGGAATCTTTGGTAATATTACCGAAAATTAGATAGAAAGTATTTATTTGTTGGCACAAAAACTTAAGATCAGTGACGAATGTCTTGGATGACAATCGACCAAAAAGCTCAAGATCTTCGAGGGAGTATCTAGATTCTTCCTGACCTTGAACAGATCACGTTCTAATGAGCGAAACCCAATGCGATGAGAAAAATCTCATGAAATGTTGATGCAAAAATGTAAAACAACGAAATATTTAGATATTCGATGAAGAATTTCGATCGCTTTTTATTCTCTTCCCGAAAATTGGTCCGTAGTGAAACCTTTTTTCTTCCGAAATTAGTCATACGCACGCTTTAATAGTCACGAGAAAGAAGATAATAATTGTGCGAAATTAAATTAATGCGATAAATTCCGGAAACTATGCGGAACAGCTCTCGCAACACGAAGGAGTTGCAATGTGATAAGACTACTCATTAAATTTTTTTCAGACTGAACCCTATATAACTTATCGATAATACTAATAAGTAAAAAATTGAAACGAATACTGAATGAATATGGTAATAACGTATCAGTCAAAACGACAGAATATCTTTTACGAAAACTAGTCCGCCTGTTACCAAATATAGAGCAATAATTGAATTAAACTCAAGCGAAAAGAAAAAAAGGTTTTACTGCTAATATGATTAGACGTAATTATTACCGAGCTCTTTACCACCGGGTTGGAGGACGATTGGTAAGAATGAAATACTGTCAAAAGAGTATTAAGGCCTCACTACATTTTTTCCTCACAAAAGATCGCTTGACACAAATTAATGAGCCGACTAAATATGCGACGAATATTGTGTCGCAAAAAAATGCCAGCTCTTGGCTGAAGTGACATGAGTTTATTTAAATCGTAGCTTTAATTAATAAAACGGGGCGTTTTGGATGTAATATGCAATACGACGATTGACCCAACTCTTGAATAAGCTGATTACCAAACAATAAAAAAACCATTATTCAATAATAATTATCCAATAATAATGAAGTTTTACCCATTCTTCTGTTTTCTGTATTATTTAATTTTTGATCTCTTATTGTATTGAGCTGAGAAATCCTCGATTCGTTCGTTCGACATACGCGCAAATTAATTTTATTGGAAATAATCGTTTTATTCCGTACGAAGCTTCCCCTGTGTAATCAACGTTTAAACACACATTTCCTAATAATGTATAATTATTATTATTGTCATATCTTTGCGAATAAACATTTGTATGAATTAAGGACACGTGTAAATATATAAACGATCATCGTCAGCGTGTTGAGACGTACAAATGTATCAAACAATCACGTTTTACTGCGGAAAAATAATAAAAAATCGTGTGGAAATAGAAAAACGTGGCTGGAAACACGACGAATAAAATAAACACAATTTAGCTTATGAATAAGGTTGTATGTTCATTGATTCACGTACTTTTAACAACGTCAGCTCTGTATGTATGTCAATTTCACAAGAATATCATTGTGCAACGTATTTTCGACATTTTGATTGAAAAACTCCAGTGTACAGGAATTTCAAAAATAATAGAACAGTTTATAGGAAAATATACAAATTTGGTTACGAGAAACGTCCAAAAAAATGAAAATTACAATTTTTCATCTGATTACAAATTATACGAATTAATATGGTCGCGAGAAGAATTATTTTTCTCCTTCATTGATTCTCTTTTCTCGCTTACTGAAGCATATCGTACCGTGTTCGCGATTCTATTATTATGATTTATCATTCTCACACAAATCAATGTCGCCGCCCGATTACAATTTTTTTCTCGCTCCAAACGATGCTCGGGCAAAGTATGCGTCGAAAGGTTGGTTCCTATCTTGATTTACCATTGTTCTTAATCATTGTCGATTTACCAACAGACTTATCAGCGCGAAGAAAGAAGAGACGCTTCGAGAAATCATAAGGCACATTTTAGTCAGAAAATACATTTGATGGGAAAGCTGCAGGAAATTGGCTGGCTCATTTCGTTTCGAAGTATCAATTATCAAAATGTGCATCCTCTTTGTTTACCGCAATCCAAAAGCCGTTGAGAATTCGTATCGTCTTATTGTTGCATCGAATCGTGACGAGGTTTACAATAGGCCAGCAAAACCTGCTCAGTACTGGGATAACCATCCAGATTGTTTGGGAGGTATTTTTCCTACGCCTTGAATTTCACATTTTCCGTCCCTCTCGATTGAATAATAAACATCAATTTCTTTTTCATTTTTGGGCAAAGGCGTTGACGATGAACCCGGCAAAGAAGGTGGCACTTGGTTCGCTTTTTCAACCAAAGGTCGTGCTGGTGCTCTCTTGAATTTACCTGGTTATATGAGACCAGCCGGAGATGTGGGCAAAGGACGTGGTTACCTCGTCGTTGATTATCTCACCTCCGACGATTCTCCAGACAATTATTTAATCAAGTTACACCAAATTAATCAAACTTCACAAACCTACAATCCGTACCATTTGATTGTTCTCGATTTGTAGTGAGTTTCATCTCTACAGCTCAATTTTTGCTCTTAATTAGACCAAATTTTCCATTAAATTCATTGTGAGGATTTTGAGCAATTAAACCGATTCGTCAGATTACTTGACGAATACTTATTGCGGTACTGATCGAAAAGGATGCGAAATATTTAGCTTTCGACTTTTTTCACTTAGCGACGCCAGTATACACTACTTATCAAGTTCACCAGACAATTGTGGGCCACAAAAGTATGTGGGTGATATATTCGGTGTGAGCAACAGTCTAGTTGATCAGCCATATGCCAAAGTACAGGCTGGGATCGAAGAAATGAGGAAAATAGTGAAGGGAGTTGAAGTTTCCAATCGCGATACGCTCATCGAAAACCTGCAGAAACTGCTGAAGTCAAAAAAACGGTAATTGCGCTGTGACACCAAGATAAATAACAATTATGTATATTTTTTAAACGATTCTGTTGGGTTCCAACAGTCAACATTGAAAATTTGTACATTTTTTCAATACATAGTTATTTACCCGATCCGGAGTTGCAAATGAGGTCACCCAAATGGTTCGAAGACTTGAGTTCCATTTGCGTGGGTGACGAGCATCTCGATTACGGCACAAGAACGCACTCGATATTGCTCGTGGACGGATCGAACAACGTGACATTCATCGAAGATACCAAAATGCCCGATACCACGTGGAAATCGCAAACTTTTGAGACGAAACTTAAGTAAACTTCATTAGCAAAAAGTTATTTTTAAGAGTTTGAGAATGATTCTTCAGGAAATGGACCTTATGACAGCTGAGGACACTTACAAAATAAAAGACCTTAACGTTTATGTCGATTTTAAAAATTTTATGATAAATTAATCGATACAAAATTCACGACTTTACGAATAACGAGGAATTCACAACAAAAAACGAACAGAAGTTTCGTGAAAAATTAAATATTATTTTCCCAGTTTGACTCACGATTCAGGAAAATTGTTTTTATGAATCTTCGTCCGACACTTGTTCCTCGATCTCGCTATCGAGGATTTCCGAACGTGCCTCGTCCTCGGAATCTGGAGCGACGGACCCGTTGGCACTTGTCGTTGTGTTTTGTTCCTCCGAAGATGACTGAATAAACAAAAATGAATTAGGATCCAAATAAAATGATTGGCTGCTGACGGTCGCAGTTTGTTTTTGCTTCTCCAAGTCGTGATTATCATTGCGAAGTATGTCAAACGATCGTGCGTAATGAATCGATGGATAGGCCGATAGAAGAAGAAAATAAACTCACTTGAGAACAAATTGCTTGGCCTTCCAAATTCCTGTTCAAAAGATTTCCCATCCAGAAAGCGTCGGAGCTGTTGTTATAAACCAACATGCCTTTCACGAGGTACAATAACTTTTCAGTAAGTTGTTTCGCAGGTGGTACAATTTTTGCCAGCGTTATGTCTTTCTTCTCGATGCAATCGACGCAGACCATATTCAAGTATCTCGTTCCACCTGAAAAAATTGGAACAAAAAAAAAAAAAATCATATCAATCATTTTTACTAAGAAATAAATGTGCTATTTTCTCAGATTTGACGATTCTCGAGATGGAGAAAAAAAGAAGAAAGCAATTTCTTGTTTTACGCACCTTGCATCATTTTCAATATTCCGGTAACCTCTTCCGTCTGGAATCGAAGATTTTGCTCGAGGATGGGCATCCCACTTGTGAGGAAAATTCTCAACAATGCGGTCATCGATCTGAGAAAAGGGAGTAGAACGGAACGCGAGGAGCCTTTGCAAATTTGCACGAACTTTTGAACGTTGCAGCTGACTTGTTGCCAAACTTTTATTCTCTCAGGATCCCTGGAAAATATAAATTCGAAGAGAAAATCGAGGAGGGATTTTAAAGACACAGAAAATCGTTGATATTTACGTTTTTACTGCGGTCAACGAGATTTTCACACCGCTTATCATTCCTTCGAACAGTTTTTGGAACATGCTGTGAAAAATAGCTTTTGTAATGGACGGTAAACGCTCAAGACGATCATTTGTTTTTTCCAGAGCCGTAATTTCGTTGGGCAACCATTCCAAAACTGTTGTCACTGTCGTCAGTGGATCTGGTTCGTTCTGCATCCAGTTTGTCAGAAAACCTATAACGGCGGTTTTGTACGCAGCTCCTGTTGCTTTATCGTCCGGCCACTGTAGAGCCAGAAAACCGGAAGCTAAATTGGCTGTTTGAAAAAAAATATCATTCGGAAAATTATTTCATCGGACTTTGCCTGTGTTCAGGTCATAAATAAACAATAATTGTGTACCTTGCTTGCTCTTGAATAGCTGCGCAAACGTGGCCGAATGTTTCATCAACGATCGACACATTTTCACAACTGCAAATGCCAGCGATATGTCCGTAGCGACGTCAGCCAGTGATTCAAAATATTTGTACGATTCGGCTACCAATTCCTTCGACGATCGTAACATCGCATTCGCTTTGTCGATCTGGCCGGCCAAAGTCCTGAGCCCATCTGGAAAATCATCGAACGTTTTAAGCAGAAATAAGTTTCCACGTAAAATATCGGTCTTGCGTTATGAAATTTCAAAATTGCTGTTTTTTTTTGGCTCTGAATTCGTAAATATCAAGTACCTCGTAACAACGGATGATATTTCGCACTTCGAAAACCTTTCCAATCAAAAATCTTCGTGAGAAGTGACAAAATTAAGTTGGCAGCATGTCGATTTTTCGTATCATCTTGTATCCTCAATTTTTCTATAATATCTTGTAGTTTGGAACATATTTTGGGAAGAAAATGAACGAGATCGCGAAGAAGACTCTCCGAAGCTTCGGAGCCTTCGAACATTCCCAAGAGTTCTTTGATGAGAAAGCAGATTTGTGGTTCGATGATGAAAGTTTGTGATCCACTTCGATTGTGGTCAAGCTTGAGGTCGAGAAGATCAACGACTGTGGCATCCAAGTGTCGAAAATAGTTGGAGTTTTTGGAGCAGAGAGAAGAGCCGATTTCCCAGGATTCCCATTCCGGAATTTTAATAGATTTGTCGACACTCCCACGTTTTCCTTTCTTCACCGTTTTTTTCTCGACCTTGACGAATGGTGGAGCTGGAAAAATGTGGAAATAACAAGGTGGTGGTTGATAGCGAGGCTCCGCCATGGTCAGCAAACAACTGAATTCCGCTTGGAGGCTCATCAAGTTTTCTAATCTTTTGAGAACTTGCCGCTGCATCAACGGATCAGGTTGAGAAACGAAACCGCTGATGAGTTCTCTGAACCAATTGATGCAGCAAATTATGAGATCGAGGGTCGAAGATTCCGAAGCCTCCATGTCATTGGGCATGAGAATAGGGCAACCGAGAAGAACGCCGATTTCGTTGAGGTTGCCGTTGGATTTGCGCATGTAACAAATTCGCAAGAGACGGAAAAGAGCTGGTACGACAGCGCCGTACTTTCCATCGCCAAAGCAGATGACACGTTTTTGTGGGTCTGTGCCGGATTCGTTCAGCCCAAATTTCGGTACCAATTCTCCATGATAATCATTCAAATCGTTTACATAATCGTTGACGAATTCTTCTTGGAACTGATCAGTTATTTCTTCAAGGAACGAAGCATCGATGTTCTTCGTGTCGGCGATGACCTTGCCGATTTGGTCGTAAAACAGAGCTCTCGATCTGGGACAGTTTTTCACTCCGATTTGAACTTTGGCAAATAACTCTTTGGCCACTTTGCACGACTCGGACTTACCAGCCAAATGTTTGATCGCCATTGCCGCGCCCAGAACGCCTTTGCATTTCGTCAGAGTCTTTGAGTTCGACATTTGCTTTTGAAGGAGAATGAAAAGATCGTCTTGCAACGCTTCGGAAGCTGAATCGTCACTGGTGCAAAGGGCGTACAACAAATCGCTCAATGTCGCAACTTCCTGAAGATCAAAATTGTCTATTTTTTCTAATAGCACTCTCAAGTGGTTGCAGTGAGCCTGAAGGTATTTCATTTCATTTTCGTTCTCCGTCATCCTTCGCAAGATCTCTAATGCTCCTTTGGCCGTTTGGTCGTTGTTACCCATGAGCAAAATTATTTTCTCAATGACCTCACGTTGCTTGTAAATCGTGTCAGTCTGACTGACGAATTGGGCCCTGAACCATTCGGTAGCAAAATCAGCGTAAGCTCGATCCTCCGACTTGAAAAGATTGCTCGCCAATTGCAAGGCTTCCGGTTGCATATCCTTGGCGACTTGTTTGTAATCTTGATAAAGTGATGACAACAAACTAGCTCGGTAAAAGCCTGTCTTTACGTGTTGCTTTAAAATTGCTTCGCAGTTTTTTTTCATCGTATTGTCCGAGTGGACGATCAGGAGGATAATCAAGTCCAGAGGTTTAGGAGCATTCTCTGTTTTTTTAATCACGTTCTTCGCTGCTTTTAACATTGTTTTCGATAACAATATACTCATCCTCAGTTTGTTGACGAAAAGATTTTGATTCGTGAAATACTCTTCGCTCTGCTCGCCCACGAGAGGCTGCAGATCCAACGATCTCAACACACTCAATGTTTTCTCACAGATTTCGATCGTCGGACATTCGTACAGTACGAATTGAGCCATCGCTGGTACTCTCCCAATTACCAAATTCGTTTTTAAAAGGTTGAGCATTTTTTCACGCACCTCTTCGAGATATTCTTTGCCCAAGGTCAAATTCGTTATACACTCGAGTATCACGGTAGTCAGTTCCACCTGAGTCTCCATCAATTTGCTCAACATTTCTGCGATCGCGTGGTATTGCACGTCGATCACGATGTCCGGTATAAACAATATCAATTCCTGTTGGAACCAAATTGGACAAGTTTCCAACAATTCTTCCAGCTTCTGAGTCAATGTATCTGTATTAACTATCACTTCGAGGAATCGAAATTGCTGCAACAACAAAGATGCCCAAGGCACATCCTCTAACGAATTTCCCAGCAAAACCGCTTCGTTCAATTTCTCCAACAATTGGCTCATCACCGCCGTCTGCATTTGCGGTACCTGGAGAATTAACCTTACCAGAGAAAAATTCGTTCCTGCATAGGCCGGTTGACTGCTCGTCATCGTCAAGTCGTTCAGATTTTTTTTCAAATTCTCCTCGTCGCGCATGAATGCTTTCCACAAGTCCAGTATCTCATCTCGATTGAACTTACCATCTGCCAATAGTTCAATCATCTTTTTCACTACGATCGCCGGATTTTCGTCTGGAAAATAAAAAAATTGACAGTGTTAAGGAACTGCAATCGTTGTTTGATCAATCAAAAATGTGGAAATTTACTATTTATGTCGTTTCATGATTATCAAGGGCGAGCAAAAACTTTCTGGACAATATAGACAGCGAGCAAGTGAATATTTTGCAGTCAGGGAATCAACTTTTTGGCATGCGAAATGTCGAAATACCGAATTGATGGGGTCCGTCATCGTGGCTCAGAAGAATTCCAGATCTTTCGAAAAAGTCTTCCAACTTGTTGGTGTTCTTGGATCCGGTTTTCTTGCGTGGTGTTATGGGACTTTTTGGTATTTCTGGTACTTTTGCTGGCGAAGTTAATTTTTTCAAGAGGCTGATATTGCTTTCTCTCTGGGATGACCGTCTCAAGGACAATTGAGAGCTTCTGGGGAGTTGAGAGTTCGTTTTTTCTGTGGGTCTTGAATTCTCGATCCTCTGGCTTACGACTTTTGGGTCCAAACGTCTTAATTTCAAGGGACTAGCAGAATCTGATGAGTTTTCTCTATCGCTTTCGCTGTCCGAAATAGTATTGCGAGCGAATCTTTTCCGTTTGGTCAGCAATTTTTCTTGCGGAGATGGAACTCGCTCTGAAATATTTTTGGTACTTTTTTTGGAAGGACTCGGCGAAGTTTCTTTGCGAATAAGTTTTAAAGGACTTGGAACGGTTCTGGGCGTTTCTTCTTTCGCGTGCATTGCTGTTTCTTCGAATCTTCTGGATCTGCGAGACGAGTCTGGCCTTTCTTTGGGGCTTGTTTTTGCTAGTGAATTTTTCGTTTTTTCTGTTGGTTCCGCAACGCTCGAAGATGATTGTGTTTTTCGCCGTAACATCTCGATGTTCGAAACTCGCTGTGATCCTTTGAACGAGGATGCACGAGAAGAACCAGACAGTGGTGCTTCCGAATCCTTTGAGGACGTTTGCGAATTCGTCGCTGTGGAAAGTCCCCTCAACAATCCACTTCGCGATTTTAACCTCCTTCTGTCCATTTATTGCTTGCAATTTACGAATTATTGACGTTTTTTTACACTACCGTCTTGGAATTTGATTCGAAAAGGATTGAGAAAGGAGGACAAATGTTTTGTTACGTTTCACATTTGATTCACGTTCGAACTTGTTCACTACTTGTTGCGTCTTGTCCGTTTTGTCCGGAGATCTGAAAGTGATTCGAGGTTATGTTGGTTTCCAATATATTGCGACAGAATTTTTATTTAGATACCTTATTCTTTTACATCTTATGAGAAACTATCGAAGACTCTTCCGAGAGCCAATTGATGTTTCTGGCATGAGTTGACACGATATTCGTGGAGCAAGACGTTCGAATGTGTTCGAACTTCGTTTGTTTACAATATTTTCGCGGACTTTTCAGATCGAGCGAGGTCAGAAACCATTCGGTTCCGAATGAGTTCTTTTTTCTGCCACTAGTATCGTATGGGTCGAGGAAATTCGAAATATATAGTGATAGAAATAAAAAATTCAAAAAATTTTGTTCAACATAAATGGTTAGTCGGTCGTCGATCAGATGAAAAATCGTAGTTTGTCAGATAATGGTGCATTCTACAAAATTATACAAAAAATTATATAATAAATAACAAAAAATTATACAAAAACTATCCGCAACTGCTTGTTATCGATTATTTTTCATTAGGGGATTGAATAAAATTTGATGTTGGACTATTTTTTTCGTAATTCGAAATTGCCCAGAAATAATGGAAAGTAATGAACGCGAGATGACGCAAAATCTTGTATAAAAATATACATTCGAGCAATGAGCAATTTAAATTCCGTTGACGGAGAAACAAATGGACAAGGAATTGACATGACACGTGTCGTCGTGAAGGATTGCTACGCTTTTTTGTCAATATAAGGCTACACAATCGGTGTTCGTGACATTTGAGAATCATCGTTGATAAAGTTATTCTCGTGTACGTTTTCTCACGAATCATGCGTTGCGGCGAGGAACTTGACCAAATTTATCTTTTTTGTTTGCTGCTTTCTACACGTTCGCCACCGCTGGAAGGAGTTTCATATAAATTTTGATTCCTTGGAGGAAGACGTCTTTGTTGAGACACTCGTCGTGATCGTGGAGCAGTATTTTCGTGTTGTTCATCGGCGAGAAACTTAACGCAGGGATTCCAAGCTGCACAACGATGAGAAGAGAATTTCATTTTGTGTACAAGTCAGAGTTGAATTTATCGCAAAAATGTAGACCCTTTGATGTTGAAGAAAAAGAACGATCTTTCCCATTTCATTGGAATAGAATTTATCTCTTCATTCCGTGCCAAATAACTCAATAATTAAAGTTTTTCGTGTTATTCCGTTAAACATTGAAGATTTTTTAAAAACTTACCGATCGAACGAATCGAATGTCAGTTGCTCCAGGCAATGTGCCAATCGCAAGATGCATTCCCATGTCGTCGCAAGTTGCTTTGAATGCAATCCAGAAAGGATTGGTCTCATCGAGTTTGGTCGATTCGATTTTTGGACTTTTCGTCTCGAATTCAACGTACACACCTTCGCCAGCTTCTTGGCACCATTGGTTCAACATATGTTCGATTTCCTCATGGTCGGCGGTGGGCGGTAATCTCATGTCGAAAACTGCCACCAACTCATCGGGTATTAAATTCATATGCACTCCACCCTGAAGAATGATAAAAAAAAGTTGAGTCTGAATGTCGAAAAATTGATATTCGACGAAACATATTTTTTGCTTTTTCACTTCGACGTACCGAGAGTTTGGTCAGATTGACTGAAATAACGTCACCGAGTTGGCATTTACCGATAAGCAATTTGGTGGTCTCCTCATTTCTCAGATCCATGAAACTATTGATGATGACGCGAATTTTCTTGCCAGCGTTATTAGGCAACATCATGGATCCGTGACCAGGGTCACCTGGACAATGGACCACCATAGAAAGCGTCGGCTGGGCAGGCAGCAGCTTCGTCCAATGCGAATCCAACGTTCAAACTCTTGAATTCCTCCGTTTTAACGAAACTTCCCATACCAAGAGCTCCTCCAATTTCCTCGTCCGGTACGAACGAAACGTGGATCGTTCTTTTGACTCGCTCCTTTTGCAATTTCATTCGACGTATCGCTTCGAGGTATTGGATACCAACGCACTTTATGTCTTGACTACCACGCGCGTAAATGTTACCTGCCTCGTCCATGTGCGCATCGAATGGTGGATATGTCCATTTGTCCTAAAAAAAGTCCCAAAAAATTTCAACACTCATTCATCATAATCCGAATTATTTAAATTTTTTTTTTATTTTATAAAACACGTTGACACATCTGAAGAAATTCTCTTGATTTTTTTGCCTAATGTCCATGTACTTTGACCTTTTTTGCCTCCACAAAAGAAACTCTACGATTGTACCAGAGAATGTTCCCATCCTCGCAGTAGAGAGAAGTTAATAATAATCATTTTCATCATAGGATGCCATTATCAGGGGAAATGAAGAGAAATTTGCGCACAGATGTCGATTAGATTATTGTTCCATGTACCCATGACCGATTGTTAATTATCAGCATGATCAAATTGAGTGTTTGCTTTGCAGGATAAATTAACCGAGTAAATAATTGATAACGAACCAGAATATTTTGAATAATTTTCCAAAAGCGTATGTTTGTAAGAATAATTTGAAAATTGAATGTTTTTACCTCAACGACTGGTATGACATCCATGTGACTATTTAGCAAGATTGATTTTTCGGCAGGTTCTGTTCCCTCCCAAGTGAAGATTACGACAGGTTTGCCTTTGTTGTGTTCGTAAACTTGGATCGGCAAGTCCACAGACTCGGCCTGTTTTTTGAGGAATTCGACGCAATCATCTAAACAAAATACAAAATCAATTTTGTTGGGCAACAATAGTTTTTTGGGCTCGTACGAAAAATGATGACGAACGGAAAAATGTGAAAAAAAAAAATGAATCAATTATTTTGGATCGCTAGAAAACATTGACGAAGAATTGTTCGAAAAACATGAGAAAATCTTACCGTAATTGACGTCTGGGTGGACTGAAGGAATTCTTAGATATTCGCGGAAATTTTCCACAGCTATTTCGTCCAACTGCGTCTGGTCCAGGGAGGGGCAGGCGATTCCTGGACGTTCACACGTTGGGGTTTGTGAAGTTTTAATCGAACACTGTTCCATTATTTTATCGTAACTGAAGAATAACGAGAATAATATTTTTAACTATAGCTATTCACTCCCGGCTCTGGTTGAACTTCGACTGAACGAGGAGACGTCCGGCGTTCGCCTTTTTATTCAAATGTGGTTGCTCATCGCAGCATGCCCATTATTTTCAAATTAACCGATCATACGTCGTACATTGACTCAAAGGCGGAAACACTGTAACGAGACCGTATAGAAAGCAATACTCATCAAAAACCTTACTCATGACTGCCATGAGCATCGTAGTAATGACTATTTTCTTCAACCCTAATCAGGGCTTAAGCCGCAATGACCTGAACTCAACAGAACCGAAACGTATGCATCGTTTTCGTGGATTACCTACGTGGTCGATCGAAAATGCGATAACGTTACAAAAGGAATATACTATTGACTTAAATTTTCATTTTTTCTGACATTCGCGATCACAACTGCCCTTTCCCACACTACTGTTACTTGTATTTATGTTTCTTAATATAGAAACGAAACAGGAACAGCCCAGTCTCGATTATATCGTCAAAATCCAAACTCATTTGAACCTGAGACATTGACGATGGTTTGGAAACTTGATATTTATGATGAAAACTCATGACAAGATGTGAATGAATAAGCAAAAAATAATTATGGAAAACGCAGATTGTCAGGGGATTTTTACATCGAAGGAGTCTACAGTCGTCTCGTGTGACTGACGACTGATAAAACGTGTAGGAGAAGTAACTCGATAGGAAATTTCGCGAAAAGTGGTGAGGGAAGTAGATTTTCATTATTTATAACGAACTATCTGATAACGACCTTCGACGTTCATCGAAACTACTCCAAAAAAAAAAACGGATTTCGTTAAAATCCGATTCGATTGATTGCCGATTATATCTGCAAATATACAGATAAGTATTTCGCATACTTTTTTTTCCAGGTTCTGCGATTTTTCTTCATAAATGTTTCGATAACAAATAAGCTTATTACTCAAATCCGAAAAATTATTTTCTAATCAATCGAAATGTGGAATTTTTGCGCGTATGGCCAGGACGTTACTCTTTTACGTAAAAGATTAATCAAAAGGCGATTCGCAAATCATCGAAATGCGGGACGACAAGGAAAAAAATTTCGTTTATTTCGATGCTGAAAATATTTAGAAATCGTTAATTTTGGAAATTAAAATGCGTCAAAACTTGGTCTCACGATGATCCTGATTACTCGTGCGTGAACATTTGAGTTTTCAATTCTAAGCGACGCCGGTAATGGAGAAATTTGTTATTCAGAGCGATAAAATTAAATGCAACTCTTGTTGGATTTTTGTTTATTCGAAAATGGATTTGTCTTGATTCGTCATCGCGAATCATGTATGTTCGTGGGTAGGAATTTTCTTTCGAATGAAAAATGGAGGAAGAATAAGACAGTTTTGTTTTTTTTTCAATAAGCTTTTGTCTAGCTCATCGTCATTTAATCATTTTTTATTTACATTGGCGCTAGATTCATGTTGTCTTAAAATAAGAAATTAATATTATTAATACCATGGTAATATGGAACACAGATTGTATTTACAGATAAGGGAGCTCGCCTGCATGCTCCGTGAGAGTTTTAATAATAGAATGATAAAGCGAACGACAAGGCATTATTCGTGTGGCGCGCAAAGGCGTTCAAACGATTTGTTGCTTTTTCTGTTTTAATCGGTCGGGGCTATTACATTCCGAGGGGTTTCTTGACAGATCGATTTTTGATATTCCGCGGACTGAACCGCGAAAGAAAAGATCAGGACACGACACATTTCTCGGCATCCTTTTGCGATTGTCCCGAAGTAGCTGAAGACGGTCCTGCACGTCGCCTTGCACAGGCTACCGCATCGTTTGGCACGTATGATATTCTTACACCGCCGTAGGCACGTCGTGGTGGAAGGGCGTAAGCTGCGGCTTCGTCTGAGCTGCTCGACGAGCTGCACGTCGAGCAACAACTCTCTTCGTCCTCGTGCCTCGTTCGCGATCCAACGCTTCCTGGAAAAGAGCGAGATCCAACCAAACCGTTAATTGAGATTGCATTTTCCCCCTGTATCATTCATTTCGGATAATTATTAAAATTCTTCAGAAATTTAATTCGATCCTCCCATTAAAATGCTTTCGTTGCGCTTGCCCCAAGTACAGTACGCTTCAAGATTACGAGCAACCAAGCAGAAACCGCTCCCTCCATATTCCAATCAACGTTCTTTTATTTTTTCACCTCGATTTACGAAAAAATTTTATGCCAAATCTCTTTCCTGTACTTTTAATCCATATTTATTTTTTCAATCATCCATTGAGGGTCCTCGAGGCCCACAGTCAAAACGATTGTCGATCTCGTGCACCCTACAACGGTATTACAGTCTTTCATTTGCAATTATCTTTCTTTCTTTATCCTCGAAACTTTTATTAAAGAAAAACTAGAAAAAGAAAAAAAAAAAAAAAAATTTTGTGCCGCGAGTTTTGACTAGGGCCTTTGATCTTTAATGTTTTGCCTTGGATTTCTTCGTGCTTAGCGGTCCGTTGGACCAAAAAGTGTAGAAAGTGCTCAATTTTCGTGGAAATTGGGAATATTTATTTGTTTACACAATTCCATGACCTGCCGCGTTTGGGACCGCGGCACTAAACCATTTTCCTGGCTTTAAGAATACTAGGCAAACCGTGTAATTTCTAACATGTTTTCCACGTTTATTCCTTCATGTTTTTATGTTTGTTTCATTTTATATGAATCGTTCTCGAAATAAGAAAATATTCAGCAGAAGCCAAAAGTCGCACACTCTTTTACGCTTCTATGCCCTGGTCATAATTTCCATCTCAGTTACAATAATTGTTTTCCGTGTTTTTTAGACTCAGCCACGTTAATCTCACTGTAACTGATCCGTAAAAACCTTCCGCAAACCGGAATCCTGCGATATTTGCATTCTCGAGTCGCTTTATTCACTCATCTTTTTTCCGTCGGTTCAATGAACTTTACTTGTTCGAGGAGTTCAATTTTCCTAACAAAGCACAGTGAACCTTTTTTTTTCTGCTACGATCGACAATCTTTTTGAAGAATCAGGAAGTTTCTGTTTTTTTTTTTTTTTTTTAATGAAAAAATTGACTAATTTCTTTTTTCCACAAACTCTACATTTTTTCGTTTGCCTCGCCGCACGTCTTTTCGTAATTATCGAGCCTTTGTGCATTTTTTCTTGACGTCGTTTAATTCTCGACCCGATTGCCCTGATTGCTTCCGATTTTGTCGACATTGCATCTCACACAAGCACTTTTTACAATGTTTTAAAAAAATAACATTAGCTCAATGAACCGTCAGCGTGAACGTCAGGACCAAAAATCACTGACTACCCAGGATCAATATTTGGTATTCGATATTTCAATAAAATAAACATACCCCACGAAGTACTGGCGACCTCTTCCGGTTGAAGGCTCCTGGAACGAGGTACTTGGGGTCTGGAAGACGAAGGGGAAGGCGGTGAACCCGCTGGATTATTCAATGGCATTGATGACGATGAGACAGCGTGTGGGTCATCGCCCTGAAATCTAACGCGTCTGGAGGTTGGTGTGGGCGGGTCATTGATGCTAGGATTTCCACAGATATCGGTTGCATCGGCGGAGGGACTAGATAGACTCGCACTGGCACTTTGTTGACCAATCAAATATGGTGGAGGCGGCAATTCCGGCATACTCGATGCGTGAGTCGGTGCACTGGTAGGAACACAGCGAAGAGGCTCTCGATCCCTGGCTTGCATCAATCTGAATAAATAATTTATTAAAAATAAATAATAAAATGGAAAAATGAGCGAATAAAGTCATAAGTTTATTAATATTAATGAATTAATAATCCCATAATTAATAAACAGATGACATCGGGATAAAATAAGATTTTTTACTTCGATTTATACCTTCCGAGCTCGTTGGGCGTTTCTTCGGGATGGATATTTCGTTCCTGGAGTGCCTTTTCGAGGTTTCTTTCAAGAATAACTCTGTCAAGTCCCCCGGGTCTAGAGCCAGAACCCGGAAGAGGTTCAGCCGGAAACTCAAGCACGGAAACTTGAGTCGGAGTTGTAGCGAGTGAAGCTGATCCTTGGTGATGCTTGCGTAGCATTCTGGGTGAATTTCTTGCTGAACTGATGGCATGCCTCGTCACTGGAGGAGGTGGTGGAGGGCTCGATGAGCCTTCACTCGGCGTCGGAGCTTTTCTGCTGTTTCTAAAATAAGGCAAGGGAGAAGCAATGATTAGTCTTCCGTAGTAAGCAACAACCGCGACAACCGGATAAAGAAAATCTCGAGAGGTGGTCTGGATCGACTACGGAATCCCAAGAATCTTAGAATCGCTGCCTCGAGGATAAAAACTTAACAAACTGAAAAACGTCTCTGAGGCATACCGTCAGCCGGGCCCGCGCGACTCATTATCCTTTTCTTCCTTTTCATTTTTCCTTCATTCCTAACGTCGTGTCAGACTGTATGCCGCTCTATAGATGACTTTCGTAAATTGAGTTTAACTCGAACCATTATCGGCAACCAGTTACAGCGATAAAAAGCTGCAAGGGGTCGGTTTAAGTTGAAAAAACAAACAAAAAAATTTGTTCCTGACCGTTCAAGAAAACGCATCAACCACGCTACGAGCCAACCATACAAAAAACAGAATAACATTTGACAGGAAAAACTTAACGACGCTCAAACGATGTTAACTACAAGACAAAAATATTAGAAATTCAAAATATATACTTGATGCTCTTAATTTATTCACAGTTTTGTGGTAACGAAACGACAACCCGATAGTTGCCATTTCGAACGTTGGATCGACGATGTGTGGATAAAGATTTGGGTGGTTACCTGGGGAAGGCAGGTGGCGGAGGAGGCGGCGGTCCAGCTGACGAATCACTAGGAGTTGTAGGAGGTTCGCCCTTGCTGCAAGCGATACTGCAATAAATAGCACCGCGTCGAGGCAAAAACGGACGTCCTAAAAGGGAGGTTCGACAAGTAGCGCAACAGAAACACGCTTCGGTTGCATGCCAGTGCTGACCCTCGTGGGACATTTGACCTTGATCGACCCCGATAGGTTCACCGCAGCTGTCACAGTACTCGGCGAACGAGGCATCGAAACAATGAAGGCAGTACGGTCGACCTTCTCTCATGACGTACCTTTGACCTCCAAGCTGTGGACAATAACAAAAAGTCAAACTATTAGATCTAATGTGGAGGATCGATCGACCGAAAACCGAAAAGCTCATACGACGATATTGAGAGAGAAACAAAAAAGAATTAGAAAAAAAGAGAAAAAAAATTGAATAATTGAGAAAAAAAGAAGATTTAATTATTTAAGCTCATTAATTAATTAGGCAAGCTAATTAATTGGTCAAGCTAATTTGAACGAAATTGCAATGTATTAAAAAGTAAAATGCGACGCGATAATGACCGACCTGGCGATCACATTCGAGGCAGGCAAAATGTCGCATATGCCAGGCTCTCCCTTCGGCCTCGGTGCACTCATCAGCAAGTATAATTTCATCACATGCGCAACATCGTGGTTTTAGGGTCTCGGCATGATGTCGACCGCAGTAGAGTCTTCCATCTCGCCAGAAATATATGAGATCAACGAGCAATTGTCGACAAACGCAACAGACGAAACAAGCAGGATGCCACAAGGCAGTAGGTCCGGCTCTGCTCGCACCGACAGCCATTTCGCTAGCCGCGATTGCTCGTCCGCATTCTCGACATCCGGTAGCGTGAGGTCTTTCGAGCTGACTCGCATGACCTCTTCCAAGAGCTTCGCGCTTCCGCTGACCCGCGAATACTCGCAATTCTCTTTTCTCTTCTTCCGAGAGCCCGCTGCAATACCGGGCCTCGTTGTCGTGGGGCGGTAATTGTTGCAGCAGCTGCTTGACCCTTTCCCGCTCACCGGCGCTCCCCACATAGGGGATCTTGTCTTCTGGTAATGCGCTGAAGTACAGGTGGACCTGAACCAACAAAGAAACAACCACAACCTTTTAAATATATCGTGCTATCCGTGAAACGAGTTCGCCGAGAGTATTATACCGCGTCTAATGCCGTGACCTACCGACCACTTGGAAACACTATTCCAACTGATTGATCACGCGTTCAATGTAAATCAAATTACTTTATACCTTAACATTTTACTCTTTCCACAGTGACGGCCAATTTTGCTTTTCCCCCTATTTTTATACGAACGATTTTGCCGAGTTCATTTAATTTCCTTGATCTGACTGGCTGGAGTTAATACAAGTTTGAGCATCGACCGAAAATATTCAGATATTCAATAATAATCCGTTGAGAATTTCCTGCACTAACTCGGATCAGAAACGTCAAATAGTAGTTTGGAAAAAAAAGCGCGGAACGGATCATTAACACTATTATCTCATTAATCATGGCGAACCGTTGAATCATCCGTTTGGTCAAATGAATACATTTTTATCTCAACAAGAATTGTTGTCCCTCGTGAAAATGTCACATTTACGTATAAGAATGATTTCATCATGATTGATCCATGAGTAGAAATGATGTCAAAAAATCGTTAGTCAAAAGGCCAGCTGGTCAAGAGATCGAATAGACAAAAGTATATTCATTGGCAGTGTCAAATTTTTTCGGTTATTTTCGTCACTTCTCACGCGAGACTTTGTAAAGTTTTTTTTAGCCCGCGGAGTAATCCGTCTATTAAATTCGAATGAAGACTTTTTCTCATTATAGTTGGAGCGACGTGGTTGGTTCGTCGTGTGATTGTGTGACGCCGGAAATGAAAATAGCCTGCGGTGATTGACGCAACGGTGTACAAGATTATGGATTATCAATGTGAAGTATGTCCATCATTTGAGGTGCAGGAAAAAATGTTCTGTAAGTATGATGAAGGCAAGTAACATGCTGGATAAATTATTTCCGAGTAGTGTTTATAATTTTCGTGTCGAAACGACAATAATAAATGTCCGTCAAAATTTAATGACGAATTGAATTTCGATTCAATTAAATCAGCGTCAATTAAATCTTTCAACGTCACACAGCTTTTTTTTTTTGCAATCTCAGGTATAAATCTATTTGGGCTTTTACGAGCATGGCCTATCGCTTTATCCCCACTTTTCTGACTGTTCGTCAGTTCTCGCAGCCACGCTAGACCCCCCAAGAGCCTATGGTTATTCTTCCCCGAAGGACAACACTACGTCACATTTGCCTGACGACCAATAACATCGTGTATCCTTTCAAAATTTCATTTCTACTTCCATTAGTTCGCAAAGTTTTTACGTCACCTCGAACTTGCCTTTTTGTCATTCAGGAAAAGTGCTTCGTTCTTCTACAGTGTTCGGACGAAGTTGTCAATGATTGCAAGCATAGTTACGTTTATAAATGTCAATTAAAATAATGAATTCAATTCGCCTATATAGAGACGTATTAGGTATGATGCCTGTGACTGTGCGAGTAGATAATGACATGGGGCTCGATGTAATTAGTTTTCAAGTTATTTAAAACTCATCTTGAGATCCCTTCCGGGATTATTTCCCAGACTACTTCCGAGCATGAAAAAGTCCGACGATATTTGTGCGTGAGAATGATGCTGAGCGTAGAGGAAAGCGTCGACGAGTAAGGCAAGTTTTTAAGGGAAAAAAGTTACGTTGGTTTGTGCTTGTTTCCCGAAAAGTAATAAAAACAATGTGTCAACGAACGGCTACTGGGAAAATGGGAAAATGAAGAGAAATTTATTAGAGAGCGAGTGGGTTTACCTGATCTGGTCTTAGACCAGGTGGCACCCAGGTGTATTCTTCAAGAGCACATCCACTATCGTCGTCGCTTTGTGAAAGTCTCTGATGGTGCATAAGTTGGTCCTGCATAACAGGAGGCGGTTGTACAGGACTTTTGAAGGGTTCCTGGTAGGGTACACCGGGACCAGGAATAGGAACAGCTCCGCTTTGGTAGGCCATCGCCATTGCCATTGAAGAGGCGGTCCCGGTGAGACCAGCAAGACCAGACGTGCCGCCACCACCCGCTTCGCTGCTTCCTCGCTGATGATCCTCCCTGGGACACCTGCAGCTTCTGCACACCTTTCTGTAACGCGAAAGAGCACAAAGAAAGACGTGAGATGTTATTATGATCTCGAGCTTCTTTGGGAATAATACGGATATTAAGTAAAAATGTAAAGTGGTATACAGCATGAAGAAACGTGAGATCATCTCGGAGAACGGATGGGAACCGCGGGAAAGAGGCATTACGCCGGCAGGTGATACGTGTCTAATCGATTCGCGTTGCGACCAAGACAAACTGGCGTAGAATGAGAGAGAATGAGTTAAGAACGATGGGATATATACAACGAGTCGAAAGGAACGAGTCAAATAATAAGAGTCGAGTTTACCTGGAGGCTCGAGCTTTCCAATTTGGCTACCAGCAAACAACCCAAACCTGCACTCTCCTCCAATCCTTCTGATTGTGAGTAATATCAAACGAGGGCGACATACAGGATGCACCAAAATTCGGTGCAACCAGACTTATTATTCGGCCCAATGAAATTAAAACGATTTGACTGAATAATTTCTCATAATTTGGCCAATTTATTCGGGATATTAATGAAATCATTCTTTCTTGCTTTGTACCAACGATTCATCCGCAAGAGCATCAGATCGAATGGCTGGTACATGCGATTTTGACAGGGCATTTAGGCGGATTAATTAGAGGCATTTGCTCTGCATAATTAACTGGTCGCTGTTAACACGAGGCAACGCGATTCGTCATTACGAAATTTTGATACATACTGTATGGGCTTCGCAAAAGAGAATGAAATTTAAGCGAACTAAGAGACTCGCGGAGCTACATCACCAGGAGCATAGCAGTTCTTCTCTCTTTCGAATTCCAATTAGGGCTCGATGGTCAGCAGGCTGAGATCGCCCGAAGCATTCGTGCCGTAAATCAAAGTGCTCTCGACTTTCTCGCTCTTACTCTTTGCTCTCATGGCCCTGATCTCATGTGAGGAGAATAACACGCATGTGAGCTTCGAATTAAATGAAATCGAGCCAACAGTTGAATCTGGAGAAGCAACATCTCGGGGGACGGGAATCAGAACACAAGCACGCACCAACCCGCGTAGACGGATTAATAAAGAGACGAGCATCTTTTGCGCTTTCGCTCAGGGCCTTTTCCTCCATATCCTCCTCCTCTTTCGTATACAACCAATGCAACCGCTTAACAGGGACAATTGGAATAGAGTACGGTGTATATATCAATGAAACTGATGCAAACCTTCGTCGGGCTAAATAAACCAGACAAAAAACATGTGGTCAAGGGTGGAGGCTAATAACAGCGATAAATGACACTATAAAATAAATTATTTGAATAATATGAGCATTAAAACAATAAAAAGGTGAATGTGAACATGCTGGACCAATCTCGTAGCAACTGTATGAAGAAAAACCAACTTTGACTAACAGAACATCTCGAATAAGTGGTTAATGATGGCCAATAATACATATATACCTTTTAATGACGTTGCAAACGAGCTGGATTAATAAAAATAGGAGAATTCCTTGCCATATCTCAAAGCTCAAATGGTCGACATGAAATCGAATCGTAGGTGAGTCTTGAGACAGAGATAGAAATCATTCTCGGTGTGCTTCGGGGTACGAAGCAAGGAACTCGTTAAGAATCCTCCTAGGAACCGTACGTATCACTCGCTGTAAACTTGGAAATTAATAACCCTGATCAATGCCCTGGAATGTGTTCCCGTACCTGGTGAGTTTTTTTTCTCCCCACGACATGGATAAAGGCCACAATATTTTGAGTCTCCGCGATCTCTATTATTCGCCGAGCTCCTTCCTCGTCCATACAAAATAATGTTGCTCTTTTCTTCGTTGACTTTCCGTTGCCCTCGATTGATTATACTTACCGTTGCTTCGAAATTACGGTCAACGAAACAATATTATTTTTTTTACAGGGTGGTCCGAGGTAATGGCAATTAGTGAGGCGTGAACAACGATGCGAAAAATCCATTCTATCTTCGCGTTGCTTAATAATGGAACGAAGAAAAAAAACTCTACAAAATACGTCTCAATTATTTCGTAAATGGAATAATCCGACATAACTGATTTTATCACAGGACTTTGTAGTCTCAGCTTCTTTGAATTCAGTCTCCGTAATCGTGAGCCGACTTGCAATTATTAAACTCGTTATAGCCAGACTTTTTGGCAGGATTTAAAACCCGATCCTTTATCCCTCGATTCTCAATCGAGTCTACGTTTATTTGTATCAGAAAATAGAGAACAAAAAAACAAAGTATATGATCGAAAATCGTGCAGCACGTGTTACAGCGTAACCTAACGCTCGATCCTTTTTTTTTCTATTAATTATTCGAACAGACGTGTCTCAAAGTACGATTGCAAAAAAAAGGGCAATCTATAAGAGTGAGAGGCTCAAGCGAACGTGTCATGGTGCTATTCCAAACCCATGATATGCATCAAAAGCTAAAACGAATGGTTTTTGTCAAGATAAATAATAATAAGAAAAATAAAACAAATCGTGAGGTATACCTCAACGTTCCATAAAATTCTTTATCCTGGGGTGCTCGCGATGATTCACGATCGATCCTACCGCGATCGGCACCAAATTCCAAGGGCTCATTCTACACATGGAGGGCTGCTCAATTTACGGAGAATTTTCATTGAGGTAATTTATCAGTTGCGTGAGTGCAGAAGCGGAGATCCGTTATGACACGAAAAAATCAAACTTACATCTTCATTTTTGCTGACGATTTTAAAGAAAAAAAAATAATTCTAACGATATCGTAAAATTTGTCACCGACACATTTTTCCATAGAAATTAATAACCTCCTGCCATGGATTCTATGGTGTCAGACATATTTTCGAAACTAGGAATTCACCATGCTGTGTATTTATTTTTTAAGCCCCAGTTTGGAGTGGCAAATAATTTTCGGAGCTGTTTTCCACTGAGAAACTGCATTGAGCTTGATAATTATATTGAGAATTTTTATAGTTTCGGTGATTTTTTATTCAATCGTCGAAATATATGGGAAAATGATTGTACGAGTGGAAGTAGGGTTCAGAGAGAGAGAGAGAGAGACGTGATCAGAGTAAATAGCGAGGGGGGGTCCGTTGATACTGGGACGTGCGTACACGGCCCACATTCGAAGGTCCCACGCGCGCGTGGAAATAGAAAGTACATCAACCTCCTGGGGTCTCTTGGGTCTAAGTACCGAGAGTTGCCCCTCTATAAGCGGGAGTCGACAAAACCGAGTCATGCTTCCGCAAGTTAAGCAAAGAGAGTGAGACTGTGTATATCGCTTCTTATTTCTCTTGTCTGGATGCTTGCTCCTCGAGACCGTATACGATCTTTCCAGAGATCTTGTAACAATTACTTTTTTGACCCCGAGCGTTTTTAACCGATTTCAAAATGCCGACCAACTAGTTGTCTTTGAAAAAAAACCAAAACACCATGTCGACTCTTGCTTCTGTATAGAGATGTATCGTCCTTGTACTGTACAAAGTAGAATCAAGCCGATGCGTTTTTTACGACCCAAAATATAGTCTACTCAACTCTGCAGGTTGCGGTCAGGACATTTGAGACGTTCGTTTCTCGTTCACGGAAATATTTTGGAAAATAAAAATATTTTTCACGTGCTCAAGATGTTTTTTTTCCTTTTATTTTTTTAATCAAATATTCAGTCGGTTAAGACGACGTGCCATATTTAGGTTGGCTCGATATTATGATCAAAGTTTTTTCTTCATTTTCAATGCGATTCAACAACATTATGAAAAAACGAAAAGACATAATCAAGCAAATAACATAGAATAGGCTCCACGCCATGGAGTCATAAAGAAAATCAACAAGCAGTGAAAAGTGCAGCATACTTAATATTTTTGCTCGTCATCATTATAAATTACTATAGGGACAACACGATAACGTGCAAGCTGTTTATCCTTAGCAGTTTGGACTGCATTTTTTAATCTCTCGACGATGACTCGTACGAAGAAGCTCGGAGGCAGAGCAGTTTTATAGTTTGTAAAATGAACTACCGTTCATTATTTTGATTGCGGGAACCTATTTGGATTTTTATACGTATTTCCAGTCTATATATCGCCGGCTCGAACGTGTATCAATTGTTTGCTGGTAAGAAGGTTGTTTACTTACGTAGCAACATCTTGATAACCGGAATGTAGAATTCTGTCTAGATTGTGTTCGGTAACCTCAATGTGGCAAGACGATTGTGATTCGTCAATTTGTTGGCCCAATAGGACAGCAGTATTGTCACTAAAGTGTACACAAGATCGCGCACCGGTGAGGAATTCAACGCACTTTTCTGTGGGGCTTGGACGCGAACCCGTCGACGGGAGAACGGAAATGGCGTTATTCGTCGTAGCACAGCCGGAATTATCGTTCTCATCGTTTTGACGGTTTCTCAGAAAATTGTCAAGATAATGACTCGCATCGTTGATCTGCTCAACGTCATGATTCGATGGCCACGATCCAGTGGTTTCGCGAGTATTACAAAGCTCCGTGATTCCTGGGGTCGTATCGGAAGCGATACCGAGCATACCTTGTGCCGCTCCTTCGACGTTCTTTCTCGAGTACAATTTGCGCAGATAGGCTTCTTGATGAGCTCTCGTGGCCCAACAACCTCCCTGCCACCATCTTCGAGATCCGAAGATCGCGGTGTTTCTTCTTCTAGCAAGACTCGACATATTATCGAGCTAGCATTTGTTGATATTCCTCTTTTTCCAACGACTCGTGTGGATCTAGCGAGCAGCATCCTCGTGCAAGGGCTTTCTATTTATTGGAAATAGCGACCACCACCTTTTTGTTATGATTTGTTCTTGGCAAAGGACACAGCAACTGAACTTGGCGACAATAACCATTTATAGACATTTTTCAAAGGATCTGGTTGACTTTACAAAGTTCATGGAATATTCACAATTTCTTCCGTTAAATTGATCATTTATTGAGAATGCGGTTAATCCTGGCTGAACGGCCAGGCCAATTGTACGCGGTCGATCGGTTGCAGCCGCAGTGCAACGTGGAAAAAGGTTATTGATGCAAAATGAAACTGGGTCGATAAGCCGAGTCGTTTTATCCGGAAATGTTATTATCGGTGAATGAAAGTGCGGCCGATCCATAGCAAATGAAGTTCTTGACAATCTCCAACAGAGCGTGTTGGATATTTTAGTAATCTACATGTTGATCAGCTCGCATGTGTTTTACCACTTCATTCGATCGTAACGAAAAGCATAGTGGAAACTCGGACCGCACTATAATTTAGGAGAGAGCCTCGATCTACGTCCTTCGTGACTTTGATCCTGGTCTTCACTCAGCTGTGTACTAGTGCTGCTTGTAAGCTGGTCCACGTCCTATCGATGCCACTCATCGTGAGATGATTGCTGACGCGTTGTTGCACGTTTCTTTAAGGCCACCCTGTGTTTCCTGCACGAATACCTCGATTACCTCTTTTTCTCTTATTTATACTTATAGACTCTTTTGATTCCGGCGTAGTCAAGAGAGATTGGCACGCGTTTTGTTGAACCAATCGCGAGGGGGAGAGAGAGAGAGAGAGAGAGAGAGAGAGAGAGGGAGAGTTGGATTAAACTCGTATGTACGGAAGAAACACAAGCAGCAGAAGAAAGAGCGACAGATTGGAGCAGCATTGAGCGGCGGCAAGAGAGAAGTGAGAGGCGAGGTGATGCTCGATCTGTATGTATAACCGGTAGTGCGAGAAGTCTGAGAGATTAACGTTTTAATAGGTTCAGGCTGGTATCTCGGAGCCCTAAAGGCTCAACAACTCGTTGTCGTCGTCTTTGGCACACGATAACGTTTTTTTCAACAGGTTGTTGTTGTTGTTTTTTTTTCAGCACACACTACGTCGTAATGTCGAGCGGGGGCTATCGTGTATCACGCGGGCCGGTTATTATGAAGGCGATCCTTTGAGTGTACGTCATTGGTGAATCGCGAGGCGTTCCCCTCATTCATTCCACCGGTATTTCGATCCTTTCCGCCCGGATTTATCACTTTACTTTTACTACTGTCCTCTTTTCGACGAATTATTCCTCTTACGATCCTCCCAATGCTAAACACTCACCGTCTCCGACACTTAACGTTTCACTCAACGGATTCGCCGAAAGACGATTTAATCACAGCTGTTGGGCCATTCTCAAGTGCATCCAAATTGGTTTGTCGCTTTATTCAAATGCCCTGAAGACGGCCGTTCGAGTGAAGACTCGACGATCCGATTCGCATGATTCACCACCGCGGCAGAAGATGAAATAATGATAAGCTCAATTCCTATGGGTTCTGTGACGATAACGTTCCATCAAGGACACACCGGAGGATACTAAGCACTTGTATATAACCAGATGAGACGAAGAATTTATTTTAAACACGACACGTTGAGTCTCGGTGTATTCCGCAGAATCAATGTCGTTTTCTTTCTTTGAGCGTGCGTTGTCGTCATTCTCGTCGTCCACGTACTACACCCAAGGGAGAAAAAACATCATACCCACAGTTCTATCTGGCTCTTTCTCCGGTCCCGATAGCTCGTTCGCAAAACGGTTATACGACCGTGCGGCTAACCGCTTTCCAGCGCTATAAAAGATTTACGCCACGCGTATGCGCGTCGTATGCACTCGGCGTACCGAACGAAAATAAAAGATTAACAAAACGAATACACTCTTCCGCCGGAATAGCTATCGCTAGGAATGTTCTGTGACGCGTTGCAACTTTTCTTCTTTTTTATTTTCTTAACGTCACCATCATCAACATGCAACCAATGCGTCTCCACTCCAGCTTTGCTTTCCTATTGGTAAGTCACTCGAATTTTTCTCCAAGCCAGTGCTAAACTAGTTTTTATGAATCGTAAACGTCTTATTGCAATTGATCAATTATTTAAGTTTACACACACCGAGCGCTTGGGAACAATT
This sequence comes from Campopleginae sp. 14b, assembly GCA_030522525.1. Taxonomy (NCBI): domain Eukaryota; kingdom Metazoa; phylum Arthropoda; class Insecta; order Hymenoptera; family Ichneumonidae; species Campopleginae sp. 14b. Next base: position 300,675 of record JAPYYS010000127.1, read on the forward strand.
GTAATATTTATTCGCGTCCCATTGGTCTTGACTTTTAATACGGAAATTAAAAATCCTTCGATCAAGACTTAAACGTTTTGTTGTTGTTGTTGTTATGAATTTTAATCCGAGCACTCCGGCGATTTGTACGGAATATTTCGAAACATTTGATATCACTTTAATCCAAATTGAACTCACGAACGTTCGATATTTTGTTCACAACTATCGAGTACATGGAGTTTGGATAGGTTGACTGTATGCACGAGGAAGAATGTCTTGGTCCCGGAGACGGTGATACGATCGAGAGGACAAGATCGGCGTGGACGGGACGTCCTGAAGCCGCGCGGGCACTGAGCGGCGTGCCCCGTCCCTTCTTCGAGAATGGAGAAGGTGGGGGTTATAGAGTCTCCATGAGCGAGGGAAGTGTCTTTCTTGCTCAGTCTGTTTATGTCCCTCTCTCTTTCTTTAGCATCTCGTTGGTGCCCGTAGCAGAGTATCGCGCGCGATGGAAACATTAACGTGGAACTGGAGTGAGCAAGATAACCATAAGGCTCTGATCGCGAGCTGAACCGTTTATGTCTGTATTGAGTATGTGTGCCGAGAGCGTTTGCGTCCCGTGTGAAGGAAGGGTGTACACGCACTGACACAGGTGCGCGTTTACGCCCACCCGCGTCTCCCTCTTCGTCCCTTTTCAGGGATCGAAGGAACGTAGCAAAAGCCAGTAACACCATCGGCATGAGGCTCTCCATGTCGAGGACTCTTTTTCCCCGTCCGAGTCTCTATATTCTTCTCTCCCTCCCACCGAAACTCTTGACTCCGCGGGCCCACCGAGCATCTCCGCGTCCGCGGAGAGCCCCGTTCTCGCCTGATTCTTCCCAAGACGCCCTCTCCCTAACGTCAATTGCCGCGACCAAGCCACTCGATATAGCCACTCGAGGATATATTTATACTTATTCGTTTCTAATACGTGCGTGGTGTGTTGGCGAATGGGGCCCCCGACGCCTCAAGGCTCACGGCCTCGTGCGAATGCGGCATCGCGCACACAACCACTCACCTCTATCCTCCGGATAAAGCCCCAAGCAAATCCTTCCACGCTATGGACCAACGGAAATATTGATATTCGCTATACCTAGAGCTTCGAGAGCCCCTTGTTTGCATACGTATATATCCTCGGAATTACCCGGCTTCTCCACTTACTGCTCCGACAACTATCCTTTCGACGCCGTATCATCTTGATACAATCACCACTTGTATTCGTTATCGGACGATATAAATCCAACCTCCGAATCTCTTTCTAAGATCTCGCATCCGCCACCGAATCTCTTCGCCACGTTATGCTTCTATAAACATCGAACAAGAATCTTTGCTCCAATATTCATTTTTCCTTTTTTCAAATATCCACGCTGCCACGACTCATTGATATCGTCTCATTGACATGCCAACAACCACTCGCTCCATCTATAGAGAAATCATCGCACAACTCGTTTTACTCTCACCCTCTTATTCATCATATAAATTTTCCCGGAGATAAGAAGCATTAAAGCAAAGTGGTTTCACTGGCGATGACTAATCGCAAAGCCCGCGGTCTCCATCTACGGGTCTCGAACTCTGACCTCACGAGCCCCTTTGAATCGCTTGTACGGTGAACGAGGCTTGGAGGATTCCGACTACGGGCCGAAAGGACAGGTGGCACGCGGTCTCGCCGATCCTCCGAGCTGCTTCCTCGATCCAACCCTCAAAGCAGTTCGAGTATTCCTTGCGGCTTTTATCATCGTTCAACCGAAATTCATGCGACAAGAATTATTGATATTACTTTTTCTCTCTTTCCCTCATGCATAATGTAACCACCAGATGCCTAATGATAGAATTACCTTCGAACATGCTTGTTTATCGAATTATTTATTTTTCTCGAAACGAGACCCAAGATTCCCCTCCACACTCACTAACCACCATGCATTCAACAAATATAAGTATCTCCGCATGGTTAGCGATAGAAATATCTCCACTCAAGATTTCCGTATCAGGAATCCCGAGTTCCCAAAAGTCAAGCAAAGAAATACTTTCAGAGCCAATAAAAAAACGGTTTTTCATCATTTTTTTTTGCGAAATCGGGTTTTAATATTTATTGATAAATTCTCCACCACGTTTATAATAAACATTTCAACAAGTTACCGAATTTGTTCGATTGAAGAATAAAGAGAAATGCATGAGATGCAACCAATTGGCCAGGGATCCAGAAAAAGCCGGATTGCCCCGATAATATATATGGCGTAATACCAATATCTCAAGTGCATCGTCGCTGGGTTCATACTCCCTCACATATTCGTACAAGAGACAGCTCGTAGAATGCTGTGCTACTAGCTTAAGCTCTAGTATACTATTTCATCCCCACGTATTCGCGAATGGATAGGATGAATGTTCATGAAATTACACTGAACTGAAGCAGTCGTAGCAAAAGTCGTGAGAAATTAAATATCTCGCAAGAAAGAGCATGAAATTCAAGTCGCTACAAATTATACGGTTTGTGTGCATGGAATGTTCTTGATTTCCTTGGTGCCCTGGTATGGAAGCGATACGCTATTATCAGGATCATTCGATTGTTCAGAAAATGATAATGCATTAATGATAACCGTTTTGGATGAGTGTTCATCAATGTATTATAAGAGAAGTCTTTTAATGGACGCACTTTCATCAACATTTTCTTAAGTTCCTATTAAGTGAGGTAAGGAATGCCTCGCGGGAGGAAAGCTCTTGCAGTCCCGGCACCTTCACTTTTTCCCACAGTGGACTCATTACGACTTCCTGGGCGTTTCCGGGAGGGGACAAGCTGCACCTACAGGCTACCGGCATAAGCCTCGCGTGAGTTCTCGCACTACAATAAAGAAACTGCGACGAAAACTTGTTCGAAGAAAAATAAATATTCCAGCTCGTAGAATTTTTATCCAGCAGACTCGACCAATTTATTTCGAGTAGAATAAAAATCAAAACTCGTCTTTATCCCTTTCTGAGAATATAAAAATTAACGCAAACTGACAAAAAAGAAAATCATGATAAATGCATTTCTAGGAAATCGTGACTTGACCTCCGCACGGAAAGGATTCTAGGTCATCGTGATATAAAGTTATTAGGAACAAGCCGCGCGGATGAATTAGCACGGAATAATTGCTGAGCACTATTGCAATTTTCTTCGATTACTCGGACCAAAAAAACTGGAATAATCCGTGAGAACGAAAAAGAAATGAAGCGTGTCCCGCTTTCCAATCCTCTTTTCCAGTATAACAGCCACGACGATCGTGACAGTAACGTCCGGATCTTGAACACGCTCGATTCACCATGATCGCCTCAATATTACGCTTTTGCTGGAATCGCCAATGAAAGAAGGGCATCACACCGTCACAGTCGGCGGAACGGAAAGACGAGCTCGTCAACATGAATAATATGAATCTCGATGGATATACTTGATGTCAAGATTCCAGGCTAAATTCTTCGAAATTGCATTTATCGGTCGAACCTTATCGCGGCCGTTTCGGTGTATATTCCACTTTTTGAAGAATCAGAGATCTCGTTTTTCCGAATGTTGAGCCAATCGGGAAATTTTTTTATTTAGATTTTATCAAGATTCTACGATTTTCCTTTAAAAATTGCAACGACAACATGAAAATTGTTGAAAGAAAAAAAAAAAAAGCAGTCGGCACATCGCGTTACCATTTCTGAAGGAATATCGCCACCATATTGACTTTGTATATTAGGACAGGTTTGCCTTATTCTCATATTTGTTTGAGGGTGCTGGTGCACAAGTAGAGATGCAAACAGAGGGGCGACAGGGAGAAACTAAAAAATGTTGAATAAATATTTGCTGTCGATGAGGGAGCTTGCCGAGATTGGGGTGTGCAAACGTCAGTACTGACAAGAACGATGGCTTATCTTCTTGCCTTTTCTTTCATCTCTATCTCGTTGAGATCTAGTGAGCGACCCGCACAGCTCTGTGAGCCGTTCAGTTAACAGCTTCGCAAACACGCTCCCAGCTTCTACAATATTTTTCTTCCACATCTATAGTTTGCTTTTCCTCGTCGCCTTCTTCTCTGAATCAAGCAGTTTCCACTTCTGTTTCTTTCTTACTATGTCCGCTATCGTTTGACGCCAACAACACGTCCTTTCTTCAGAAACTCCTCCGGTTTTTGGAACGTTCAGAATATCCGATAACTCCCTTTATTGACTTAACCATCATCCATCTTTATACCTTTTTTTCTCCACTAAAGTTTCTCACAAAAAGAAAACCACTTATCTTTCGCTCAAGCAATCTTGTGACAAAGATCTGTTGAAAGCTCGTGTGATGACGTCACTAAGTTGCTTTTCATTGCACAAAGACTCGTTGGAGAATCTTTTGCAATAAGATCCACGAGGATTTCTGTGAAACTCAATTCTACTCGGTACGAGAGACTAAAACGTGAAAAGTCCGATTGAAATCGGTGTGTGGTATGTGATAGTTCATCACTAGTACGGAAGATCCGAATCTCAAGTTATTCGCATACCAGAATCGGAATGAGATGAATAAATAAAAAGAGTAATGGAAAAAAAAAAGGTTTGCAAAGTGCCAGGCACGAAATTGGAGGAGTTTTGGCTCGAGGAGCCAACGCTGAGTGGCCTCAGCTACAGTTTGGCCTCTACTCTGTGGATGAAAACGCATGGGAGCCTCAGAGTCGAGGCAATAATGAAAAAGCAAAGAAAGGAATAAAAAGAAAATAAACACATGAGAGGGTAGGAGAAGAGGGAGCCACATGCCCCGAAGGCCTAGGTAGGACCCATTGAAGAGCTCGTTTTGGACCTGAGGGTACCCAAGACTGTGAGAAGAATTGGAGTGAGCGAGAGGATGAGTTTCAGAAGGGAATTATGCAGATTGCAGAGCTGGGTCTGATGGGCCCTGATGGAGCTCGGGGTACGTGATCCTACAGCGACGTGCCGAGCATATATTCGCCCGTCGCTCTGTCCAGAGACCATCAACTCGCCCTGCCGTTCCCGCCTGTATACAGTAGTGCCAAGGATTCACTCAAACATTTTTCAATACCACTTGTGCTCGTGGCAGCCGTGCGCGTATACACGCACTTGTCATGACGGAATCTCTTAGATTCTCACCGTTCGCGATGCGATCTGACTGATTCATATTTAATGAAGAATGTGGGCTGGGAAGACCTGTCGAATACTACGGAAAGTCAGGCAGACTTCCGCTAGCGGGATATCAAAGAGACCCATTCCTTGTCCAAGTTCGTCCTGTCGGCAACTCGACAAGAGTCGATAACTCCAACTAACGACAGTCGTATAGATACAAAGTACGAAAAGTTTGACGCCCTAGGGCAGGCCCTTGAAATATTAACTCCAAATAGATCGATCGCACGTCCTTGAAAAAAAAGAAAAAACAAAAGCCTCAAGTCGAGTCTCCAATGATATCCCTGATGAAAAAAAAACTGAAAAATAATACTCTCTGCATTAACTTGTCCCATTCGCAGTTCCTTTACACTCTGTTCAAAGATTTACGCGCCAATGAGACAGTTTCGTGGTACTTAATTGTATGAAAGCCTAATTGTCGAGTAGAGCGTTATTCCATTAAAACGCCATATTCGCGGAGAACAAATTGAAGGCTTCATAAAAGGAAAAAGGAAGTGGAAGCAGAAGAGAAAAAAATGCGTGAAAAAGCTAAGATAAGAGCTGAGAAAATGCCAACACTGTTGTTGAGTTACCGCCTCGCTAACGTACTGGCGTTCTTTCTCTTTCAGCATCATGGAACCAGACAACCGCAGCCACATCTTCTCGCTCCTGTCTCTTCTCCTTTCCTTTCACTATCTCCTTTTTCATTCCTCGAAGATGCTGGTTCTTCGTTCGCCCTCGTGAGTTTGCTTGCACGCACGTTGACCACATCGCGAAAGCCAATCCGGTCTACCTATCTCCGCGAATAAACATCGGACGATCTCAGTTCAACTATATTAACGCACAGATTCAATACCTGCTTCCGCGTCGTCGCTTATTCACCGCCATTGGCTACGCTTTCTTCACATTTAATCCCTTTTTTCTCTCATTTGCAACAAATTTAATGAAAAGTCAAAATTCTTGCGTTTTCTTTCATCCTATCCACGAAATCTATGCTCGTAGATATTTCTTTTCCTTTTTCAATTCACAGTTACTTCCATCTCTGAGTTTCTACGTCCTGGACCATCGGCCAGATTCGCGGATATATTTTCTTGCACTTTCAAGAATTCTATACAAATCTACCGTAACAATTGGTGAGTTACTGAGCCGATATCTAGGCCAACGTTCGGTAGACCATAATCGTGGATCATTCATGTCCTTCAGATCGCAGTTTGAGTTGTTTCTTTGAGGTTAGTACAGGAGTAACCATGGTGTGGAATGTGTACAATCTTCGCGAACGCTCCAGAGTCATTTCAAGGATACGTAATTACATTTTTACGACGGAGGTCCGCGCGACGCGGCACGGCTCACGTGTAAACGCCCGGGCGGACGTTTATGAAAGTTGCATGACGTGCATGGATGTTCGGCTCAAGTTTTCGCGATTGTCTTGGTTCTTTTCTTTAAAATATGTAAGCGATGGACAGCGCGAGGCTTGCTCGTCTCGACGCTCACACTTGGTACAAGCTGAAGTTAGCGACATATATGCATCACGCACATGTGTGCGCCGTTTATGTTCGGATGCGGAGATGATATAGCAACAAATGATGAAGAAAGATAGACAAATTTTTCACTTTGTGCTATTCATACGAATAGCCTCGAGTCTAATTCGACATGTGCGTATCTTTACAGAAATCAACGATGCAATGTAACATGCCAAGTCGCCGATACATGAAGAATATACAGATGCATAGTATCCTGCGGGATCCACAGGCGTTTGCAGCAACGCAGATGATACTGTAGGCGATAATGGTCGGCCAGGCCCTCTCGGAGAAAAAGATGGCCAGGCGGGAATCAGGATTTACGGGATGCCGTGTATAAATCATCACGCGCTTGGGAACGCGCTCCTGTCCTGAAGCTCCCGATGCTGTACGTAAGGTTACTTCAAAGTGCTCCCCATATAATACGTGGCCAGGGGGTTATTGCATCTACTATTGGAACGCCACGTGCGACACGTTACAATTTTGTACCCGTAGAATCTTAGAAGAAAGAGACCAACAGAGAGAATATAAAAGCGAGCGATCGAGAGAGCAAAGAAGAACGATGAAGCAAACTTCTGAGAACGGCGTCCTCGCCAATAAAAAAACAACAGCAACAAAATAAAGGGTTGTTATCGACGTGTCTCAACGGCGAGTCATCGTTTCACGTGAATACCAGTAGCAACTCAAACTTGCCAGTAAAGTACCGCTCGAAAAACATTCCCGACCATCGCGCCTCTGCATCTAGAATTCTGCATGACCTTTTTACAGCTTCGTCATTTTTTGCTCGGATAAATAATTTTACATGCTTCTCCGTATTTCCTGCTGATGATACGTTTATGGCCTCGCCAAGCCCTCGCTCTTTGCGGTATCTCTTTTACAAGCCAACGCTGATACTTTAACACCATATTGACCGCTAGATTCACCAAACATTTTCATATTTTTTCTTGCATATGCGAAAATGCCGTAAAAAGTATCGGCCTGTACGGCTAATTTGTGCATCAGACAATTAAGGAATGCAGCTTCAAGTTGATACTTCCAGCCTAAGATTATTCTACAAGTTCTCGACAGGATCTTTGCGGAATATAAATATAGTAATATGGATTTGCAATAGAACGAGTTAGGGATAGCGTACTAGTCGGTTGGAAATAGCAGTGTCGATGAAAGTATCTCGTACGGGACCGCACGTATGTTTTCAGCTCGAACTAGCCACGAGTTGGTTCGATCGCTTGCCCGTGTATACCGACATCCCAGTAAACATGGGCAATAATTCCTCTTGGTCTCAATTAGATTCCACGACCGCAGGAATCCTGCGAGCCTCGATTACCTCGCGCGCTTCTCTCGACAGCGAAACCACCTCGCACGCTTCGACGTCCGCATTTTTAAAGAGCTCTCAAACTTGGCTTCGCGCGCAGACAGGTCTAGATCCTTGAAGAAATCAGCCGCATAAGCCAACACTACTTCAACCCGCGCTCCCATGTACTAAGGGCTTTCTCATTGATAAAACCACTTAGATCAACTACTTGCCGCGTCCAGTACAAAACTCTCAGTCATTATTATCATCATGATCGATAACTGCTCAACACAACTTGGCTATTCTATTAGCATTTAGCCTCAAACGACAGCAACTCACTTATCAATATTTACCCATTTTATGCAACAACCGATAATCGAAGTTGGAAATTTACTTCTTATATAAATTCGATAACTTAATTCACTGAGAAAACAGAATAGGAAAATATATTTAGTTGGTACATTGACTTAAATATTCATTAACCGTTATCAAATTTGTTAATGGTCAAAAAATATCTTTGTCATCACGATCAAATCTCGTGATCATAGCATTTCCTTGAAGATAATGATTTTTTCGATCGCTTTTATTTCCCTTAGCTCAGTAGATGTTTATGCTCATCAAATTCATTTGCTATTAACGAAGATTATCAAATGATTCATTTATCAATTATTAACAAATATTTATTCCAGACAATCGCGAGAGGCTCAAACAAATGATTCGTTAACTGTTGAAAAACGTTTATTTCGCTGTATCCAACTTAACATTTCTCGTCAGTTAACAAATCCTGGTGCATATAAATAAATATTTTTCTCAGTGTTTCTGCGAGGACTCAATAAAGTTGACGTTCATCGTCGACGAATTACTCGAAGGGCAAATACGGTTTTTTGGTGCGGTATCGAACCCACACCGAAGAAAAGTTCGCACGAGGAAAAAAACAGCAGAACGAAGGATATTCGAAAATTGAGGCCATACGAAAAATAAAAAACTGGGATGAGTTCAGACATCGCAGTCTCATTGAATATTTAGAAATCGAGCCCTCCCGTCGAGAGAACTCAATCGTCATTGAAATACTTTTGACTCGTTCGCCTCACCAATGGAAAAGATTTCAAGCGTCTGAGCATGAATTCCATTTTCCAACCTGTCTTCGCATTGCCATCATTCGTCTCGAAAGGATTTATCCACTTTTTCTCTCCCCTCGATCCATCTCTGTCGGAGGTGATTGACATTTGGGTCGAATGTAAAATCTTGTGTCTTCAATCAATCAATTTTTCGGACTGTCCATCATCTCTCAAGGAGGTGCGTGAAAAAATAGACATTAACTTATTTATTCTCCGGAGAATTTCCCATACACAATCAAGATCTGAGTAGCGTGAAATGAGCTAATAATTATATTCCATAGAGGTTGGAAGATTTTGAAGTCTCACTCATTGCTTTTATAACGATCATTGAAATTTTTTTCAAACATCGAATTCATTCGGAGTTTTCAATCATTTTGAGATCTTTATCGAATCGCGATGGAGTCGTGACATTGCAGAACGAACCATAGAGCATGTTTTGTTTATCATTACCACCAGAAGGTGTCCGATGGATCGAAAAGCTAGTCGAATTTTCTTCAAAGTTCTATCAATTCCTTATCCAACAGTATGGCAGTGAAGTTTGCACAATGAGCAGAGAAGATTGATGATCGTCAAGTAGGCTACTAATGCAAAAAGAGAACGTGAAAACTATGAGCATCTTCTTCGTTTGAAAAGGGCAACTGATCGTGATTTTTTTATTGCGAATACAATTTTTTTCATTTCCCAGTACAAAGCGTAGTACCAATTTCGTTTGGTCGAGGAGAATAAGATAATTTTGATAATTACGACATCTCCTCATTATTTTTTGTACTTCTAGACCATAAAGAAGTCGAAAAAGGGGCGATCAGCACGAGAATCACGAGACGGCGCCTTCCAGGTAGTCGCTTGGTCTATAATTTCGACAAAAAAATGATGAGCCAAAGAATAAAGCTTGCCGCGTGCGCCATTATTTCCAGGTAAAGCCTGAGGGACCTACTTTTCGTCCTTCGAGTTCCATTACGATTTCGTACTGGCTGTTACGTACTTTTAACTTTTTCTTTCAACTGCCTCACTCCGAGACGTTTCGATATTCTGGGACTGGAATTTTCTTATTCTCCTCCTTCATGTGCCTCCTGTATTTATCATTTTTCCTGAAAGTGCTTCGGAGGTTTTCTGATGAATCGTTAATAGCAAGAGTGCTTTTTAATGAGCAAATAATTTCTTCCTATCTTCGGCCTTTTAAGATTGTTCACCTTCGCCCCCTTTTTCAATAATTTTCTTCAACATGTACCCCCCTATGCAGTATCAAAAAGGAGCAATAAAAATTCGATTCTCGACAGACTCATAGATTTAGTAACCCAAATTAGTCTCACGCCAAAATTATGCAGACTACGTTTTAGTCAAAATACCTGAGTGAATTAATGTGAAAGAAAAGAGATTAAAAAACAAGTGGCCCAGGAGCTAAAATGAAAGATGGTTGGTGGTCGATGCTGTGGTAGCTTCGAGGCAATCTTGGAGCTTGTTAGATTACACATCTTTCTATTTTTTACCTTTCTCATGGTCCACGCTTGACTGAAAACTGAAACTTCTCAACGAAATATTCTGGCGATTCTGCAGAGAAGTATTTCCTTTTGGAAAATGGCAAAAACGTTCACACGCGATGCTTGGTTTGAAAATTTGACTTTTCCGAATATCCCAGAATTTTCCCATCGCCTAATTTTGCTCGGAAATTTATTGTACAAGCTGCAACTTCGAGCATCTGCTTAATCTTGGAATATTCGGTTTCACGTCGATGGATGTCGATTTATTTTTTTTATCTCATAAAAATGTTGTGCTCGTGTCATTTTCACGCGATATGTTATTTTTCCACGATCCAGTTTGGTCTTCAAGCTATTCTGACACGTAACCACATGTCCGACGATGTTCCAACTTGCTGCGAAATGAGCCAGGGGTAAAAAGTACAGGTCTCACTGTACTTGATTTTTATGGACCAACATCGTCCGCGGTCATGCAATGCAGTGTTAGTAACTGACTAGCTGTCGATATGTACGGTGGTCTTGAGTCGTTGGTGGAGTACATGATCAGCTGTAATCTGTCGTGAGCTGCATAATATGGAAGGATCGAGGATCGTCGATATAGTAGAAACCGAAAGAAAGAATGCGATGAGCCGCTAGATGGATCGGATGCTCGAGCACCCTGCTTTTATTTTAATCGTTCATTTATATTGCAGTTCCGGGCCGTAATGGATATGGAACAACGGGAAATTGCAATCACTGTGGCAAAGTTGGATCATGGTTTTTAATTTCGTTTAGATTTTTTTTTATTTTCCAAGTGATTAGAGAAATTTCCGAACGCATTACCATGACGTCCATTTGCAAACTCTCGATTCGTCTAAATGATGGAGAGTTCTTTCTGCAAGGCAGAATATCGGGAAGTTTATGATTTTTAAAAAATAAATTTTGAAAATATTTACATCCCAGTGTGTAAAGTTTGCTGTGGAATCTCTGCATGGGAAATCTGTGGTAATGTGATTTGGATAAATGAGCGAAGAGTGTGAATGACCTGATGGAGCAACAAAGTCGTATCGATTATTCACGGCCATTGGAGTCAATCCCCGTTCATGCGTTGATTTTAATGTTGAAATAAAATCTCGCACCCAATAAGAGAAAATAATTTTTCCATATCACCGTTAAATCTAATCATCGAAATTTATTACAAAAAGAAAATAACGACTATGCCATAACTCCTGATAAGATTGCCTAACGTTGAAAGGCTATAGAGAATTTCTAAATGTCTGAGGGAGAAGGAGATACAGCGAGTCCCTAACTTGGTCGCACACTGAACAGACATTACTTGTGGCCTTGAGTGCGTGTGCGCTGTTGCTGCTTCGAGTTGCTGCCACTGGTAGCATATGAGACCGACGCGCGGATGGTGTACGCGTGAATTATCGTTGGGGTGAATGCAGAGACGAGGGGAGAGAGTCTCTACTAGAGGCAGAGAGAATGCCAAAACAAAAGCTCGTAACAAAGCTCGCAGAGAGACAGAAAAGACCTCGAAGAACCGGAGCCGATTGGAATTGCTTCGGAAGTGGTATATCATCAGTGCCACCGCGACACAAAGTTCTTGGGTCGTCCTCGAAGTTAGAAGAAGTTTGATCCAATGTCAATTCGTTCCAAACTCTTCGGCAGTTATTTTCATTATACGAAATTTTTGCAGAATCAATTTTTACATGGCATGACGCTTTGTAAAGTTGCGCCAGGCTGGTCACGGGACATGGATCACCACCGAATGATAATTTTTCAATTAACTCAAAATATAAATTGTTTTTCATATGAATGTGGCAGAGCTAAGCTCCAATTACGAGGCATTCAATCTTCAGGTAATCTTGTACAAGAAGCAAGAGAACTGCAAGTGAAATACGGGCGAGGGAAATCGGTTAACAACCCCTTTCGAGTTTTGCGAATAAAGCTTGCAAAATAGATACCACAGTTATCCAAGGGCAGAAGGCGAAGATATTCCGGTAGTTGTTGCCTCATATATACGTGAAACAACTCGAGATTAAGTGAGCAACGGCTCCAGACGCATTACTATCAATTAAAGCGGGCGATAGTCGAGGCTGGGAGAGGGATCGTATTCGTCGTCGTCGTCGTCGTCGTCGTCGTCGTCCGGGAGCGTCGACGACGTTGCCATTGCTTGGCGAGGTGCATACCTTTATACAAACCAAGTTCTCACGTTACATGTGCGTGTAACATACATCGCGAGCTTGTAACGCGTTGAAGCTCCAGCCGATGGTAGGGATGTTGGCTCGGAGAGGCAACTCTGGCGAACAGGGGGGCATGCACGAGCAAGAGGCTGAGTTTGTAGATGGCCCACGGGGGAGCGAGGGCTTAACGGACGTTGGATTAATCCTTTGTAACGGGCGAGAGGCCTTACTCCATGTTTCGTGCGCACTCATAGGTACGTAACCCGTTTCCCACTCCTCAATCCACTCTATACATCTGTAATGTTGGGTCCACCTATCCCTAGATGAGGTGTATGCTAATTTCCCTAATGCCAAGAGCATCGTTCGTAACGTCGTTAGCATGCCCTCTCTCCCGCCCCCTTCTCATTGAACGTGCTTGCTGGCTCAAGTAAATCATGTCCCTCGTTTTCGAGTTGCACGCCGAGGGAGAACGAGGGCTCTTTGTCATTGATCCTTGCTTGATCCGATCGTGACATCTTTCGAGTGTTGCTCAAGTATGTAATCAACTGTCGGGACGAGGAATCAAGTTTACTCGGTACTTGCGAATCCCTGTTTCATCCGACACCTTCCCAGGTCCTTTTTAAAAATAAGCTCATTATCTCACTTTACAGAGCAAAAGTCTTAATCGAGCTCATCATTTATACTTATAAAATCGATATATTTCCTGTCGCGACCGGAATAACCAGCCTAATGAGAAAAAATGATTTGCCTCGTGTGAGTGTAAATAGACGCGTTGGCTACTGAAAAGTGAAAAGATCCACCAAGATGTCCGAACATCTGTTACCAGAAGGCGGCGAGCACCGGCGGCGACAAGCCCGGTGAAAATTATTAATCCTGTCAGAAATACTAAATCATATCTTGGCTCGCTCGTGAAGAGGATACGCCAAGTGCGAGAGAGAGAAGGAGAGAGAGCGCTGCAAAACAGGGAAACTAAGAGAAGACGCAATGTGCGACATACGACTGAAGCGAATAAGCTCAGAAAAGAGAAAAAGGGTCGCCGACGAGGGTCCTTCCTGCCGGCGACCTTGATTTAGCGTCTTTACTTTTAAACTTTTTTTCCCCCTTGAGTATTCCTTCGAGCTAGCGATGGATTTATAGCCCCTATGGAATGTTTAAACACTTATTTTTCACATTTCTTAATTCATATATAAATCCACCCGACGCTTTTGGCTCCCATAATAATCTCAGGCTTGCATTCGCACGTGGTCAAACTAGTCAGACATTATTTCTCACGTCCAGCAACGTTTATGATGGCATCAACGTCTTGCCCCATCCCAGCCGTGTTCATTTCTCCGAGTGACTGAAGACGAAATTTATTCATTTTTCACGAGTCCAGCGCTTCATTTAATTTTCCACGAGAGAACAAAATCAATCAGCTGGTTCATTTGGATTACGATACTTTTTCTAGAAAACTGGCTTTTCATTTTGTCTTGAAAATTTTTTAAAATCCGGCGCCAGCTGGAAAATCAGTGTATTCGCTCAAGTCGCCAGTGGCTTTTTCGGTGGGAAATATTGCGACCAGATAATGAGAAGTCATTTAATGGTTATACCACCCATACGAGAACCCAGGAATTAACGGTAAGTTTACGATCGAAATCCCGGCACCTCTTTTCTTGCTCGTTCGTACGCGCTACTCGTGTTTCTTTCCTCTTTCATTTCGACACTAAATTCCACTACAAAAACATGAAATTCTCTGACCGGTCAAGGGAGCCCTCAAATTCAACGTCGAAAGTGCGTGTCCCCTCTGTTAATTAATCGCCGTTGTACCGTACATGTTCGTTGGTCTGACCTCATCTCGGCTTATAATGGAATTTCTAAACGCAGGGCAACGAACGAGTGTGACCAACTCGAGAGGATTTCGCGTGAAAACAGCGAAAGGGTACACACCGCGCACGGCCTTATTTCCCTTGGCTCTGTTTTCACCACTCGCAGGCGTTTCAGGAATGCACGCGCGCTAAAAAATTCTCAGCCTCTGGAGAAATAAAATCTTCACGGAATTGCTTAATGGTAAAACTTGTCGCATGACGCCCGCTCCTCTTTTTTCATTAAAATACGTCTAAACGAGCCAACCATGCCAAGAGTAAGCAGCTCAGATTTCTTCCACACAAGACACCACTCATTTTTATTAACCTCGAATGTTTAAAACTTTATATCCTTCGTGATATTTATGTCCAATCGTATATTATATTATTTCGCACGATCGTTACGACTCCCACGAGACTCGTTTTCTCTGGCAACTGACAGCAGACTTACTTCTGATCAAAGCTTGTTAGCCACCGAGCACATCTTCATCAGACCATCGGACCTCTGACCGTATTTAATTGAACATATTGCAATGCAAGGATATTGTTCGGTGCTTCATGCTTTCTCTCCACTCAATTTAGAGGCGCCCGTCCGATTTGCATAAGGGCATCGCATAACTAGTTCCCAGACTAACACATCAAACCCTTGCCAAGACTCTTCCTGTTATTCTATGAATTACGGAAACTCTCTTTGTCCATCCGCCAGGTTCCAAGTAGATATGGGCTATTCCAAACATCCTTGATGCTTCGAGTGTTCCAGGACTATAAAGGACCTATAAAAAGCCTATAAAGAGCACTTCGCAGTCCTGGAATCGTCGAATGTCCTGTCAAAATGGATTTTTCATAGAAAAATTATCGAAGGCCCGTACTTTTTAAATTTATACTTCCCAAGATATTTCGGCTCCGAAAGACGAAAGCTTGTACACTCTCCGAAGACAATATCCCTACAACGCCATCATATTGTCACTTCATATGCTATTAATTCACATCATAAACCATCGTATCATATTTCTCCCCAGCGCGCGGTATCACATCACACCGTACACGTCATTATGCCACGGCATGGCATTCAAACAAAAATATAGACAGCGGATATGAGGTCGGTGAATATTCCACCGTCGGGTCCGGAGGAAAAGATTTTTCGTTTCATTTTTTGTTCAATTTCAAAGACCCCGACGTTTTTTTTTACCGATTTTGCGTTTGGATTGTAAAAAGAAAACGCTTCGCTGTCCCGATGAAATATTGAATGAGAATGGTCGAGTTGTGCACAAGAAATAACACAATTTCGATGCATTTCGACAATGCAAACTTCAACATCGTGTATTGGCAGCTTATTACTGTCCGATGTAGTGGAAGAAAATAAAATGCGGGGTAAATGTGGTATGGAGATCGAAGGTCAATAGAGAAAGTGGAAAATGGGAGTTTATTTGGTTAAGCGCGTTATAAAAGCTGGAAGAGAGTGAGGCTTGAGTTAAGGTAAGCTGGGGAGATATTGTTGGAGAAGTGTGAGCACCTTTTGCGCGTCGTAAGCGTTTAAGAGGGAAAGCGGGCTGGAAGGTATGAAGGAAAAGGATCAGCGGTATGGATGGGGGAATGGGGCGAGAGGTTCGTTGAGGGTCGCGCTTCGAAGAAAGCTCCTAAACGAAAGCGTAACGGAGTCTTTAGAGCGATTTTTGTGAGAATCTCCAGTCTACACCGTATCCGAGCGAATGGAAGTGGGATTGTGGTTCGAGCATAGCGGGGATGTCGTCGCGCTCCCCTAGCCGCTCCGCCCCAACTTCTACCCCACCATATAATCTTATGAATGCATAAAAAACGCGTCGTAAACTTTCCGAGAGACTTCTCAGCGAGCCGCGTCGCCCGATCGAGGAAAAAAAAACGTATGCCAAAACGACCAGATCAGATTTTATATTCTACTCAACATTCTTTAGAACTTTCGACTCTTCTTGCAGTTTCCTCAACTTTTGCTTTGGCCTTAACTTCGACCATGTTTTCCCACACCGTTGGTTAAGTGTATTTTTATTTGCATATTCAATATCCGTGAGAATACCCATAAAAATTAGTAAACTCCCAATTAACGTGCGTAGACGAAAGCATTTTTCATAATTTTGTTATTTATGGGGTTTTTATAAATTGACAATGATTTATTGACGTTTCAGTATCAAAACTTACGTTTTTGAAAATCAAAATAAAATAATATGCTGCTTGTTTTTAATAATAAAAATTCAGTCAAATTTTTTGTTTGTTTTTTCGAAATGACAACGTATTGGAAAAGTGTCCATGCAGACGAACCCCTCTATTGATGTGCCATTCCGGAGAAGGGACTCTTTCGATTCTACATATAGAGTCACCGGGTCTGACAAACGCGGGATATGGGCATGAGAAAAAAATACGCGTGCCTTGCATATTCTCGAACATCCAGAAAATGTATGCGATAGAGAACTCCGTAAATAATGATATAGCCCTGTCACAGCTGTTGGCTTCGTAAAAAAGCTTTAGTTCGTAGATTCTAAAAATTCCATCGACGTATGAAATTGGTTGTACTGTCTGGATATAAATCTCGATGTATATTCGAAATATTTTATCAGAAGCATATTAAGGGGTTAGGCCACAGTGTATATTGTTGTGAAATATTGAATTCAATGGAGTAACATCCATGTGAGTTGCAGCCGCAAGAATTCACAGGATTGGTAAAAACTTTTTCTGCGCTTCACCTTATTTGGCACCTTAATGGCTGAGTGACATTTTTGATGCCGAAATTCTCGATTGCATAATGAAAGATTTTCATTTTTTTTTAACAATTATGAATTCTGTGTCTTCTGGTTTTTATTAATTCTTTTCGGGCATGTGGTAAACCCGATGCGGTTCACAGCGCTACTGGCAATGCACTGGTCTGCATCGATGTATGGCTGGTTGCCATACGCACAGGGGCACCCACCAAAACGCCCCGACGAGCTCACTGAATGTCGTTTCCTTCACAATTATAACATTTGTTAACATTAGCGAGTTCTCTGGCTTTTTATTCAGCACATAATTTTTATTTGTGTGGTGAAAAGAGTTCAGGAGCTTTCTCGAGGATTGCAACAAATAATTTCGTCGTTCTACAGCGAGTTGACGAGCCTTTTAAAACTTTTTATGTTTCAACGCAGACATAACGGTTCTAAAGCGATAAAATATGTTGCCGATCCTGGAAAGGCGAAATATAATTGGATTGATAATTTAATTATCAGAATTCGATGTGCAGAAACACGAAATTAATGTTAGCAGTCGTTATCCAGATATTGAATATTATTCTATAGGACGACGGGGCGACGAAAATGGCTTCTCGAATGACGTTATGTATAGCGTGTGAGAACAGAAATTTATGCTAATTATTAGTATAAATTTTTTATCCATCAAGATAATGATTCCGTTTGGCGGTGATGAGCTGAAGATTCCTCCGATCGGAGTATCCCGCATGAAGTAATGCCTAGACCAAAGTCGTTTGGCGGAGCAGGCATCGCTGATGGAAATGCCAAGCCACCGAATTCTCGATCTTGCCTTGCTCACCGATGTAAGCAGGAAACTCGGGGACAAGTTGAGATCTTATCTGAAATTTAAGCGGTTGAAGGCTGGCAAGGTGGAGAGAAGTAACGAATGGAAGGGAGAGACAGGGCGATGCATGAAAGCCAACAGACGGAAATTGAGCGAAGCTTTACTCAGGATGTACGCCCCCCATCGCGGAGCTACGTGATTCGGGGCTTGCTCCAAATTTAACCCCGAAATATTTTCTTATCCCCCTCTCTTCTTTCCTCTTTTCGTTGCCTGACATCGCTTCCCTCTTTTTCGAGCTACCTCCTCGATCAACGATCCTCGGATTATTCCTCACGAAAGCATGGATTGTCGCGCGATGCTTTTTCAGTGTCGCCTCTACCATCAAGCTATATATTACCCTGCCAAGTATTTGAATATTAAACGAGCTTCGCTGGTTAGCTTCGTTAAGAATTTGATCAGAAACCACGCTCGTAAAAAATTATTCGTGCCACAGATTGAACGATACTGGTATCACGTGGCGAGCCAGAAGGTCAGCTCGCATCTACGTCAAAAGTCGAAAAATAATATTTTTTTATATCGATATGTTGGAAAGAATTATGGCACCATAAGTTTTCAACAACGTATTTACTTCGAGTTTTGTATAATAATATCCATTCTGGAAGAGAAAATATTGCCAAATTTTTTAATTCGTTACTCAAGACATCACGGACTCGCGCAGTCTTCTTTAAAAATTCACTCATCGATCAATTGTTCACAAATTTCGACATAAATTGCTGTGAATAATCTTAGAGAATTTTGATTTTACAACTCGATGAAATGTAAAAACTCTATCGCTTTGAAAACAAATATTTAATATGCATTTCTATGTCAAAACATTAACGATCTATGCCATCTCGAAAAATTTTGATTTTATGAGATTAATCGCGTCATAGATTTTTCTTGTCGTTTTTCATTTCATGAAACAAATTTTCCTGCACAAGCTCCTGAATGGTTACGCCAGGTCTCTGTGCAAGTATTTTATTTCATATCGTCGATAACCTCGGGTTTGTCAAGCGTTAAGCAATAACTTGTCCTTTATCGTAAATTTGAAATTCTTGGTACACCATCGTTATGATAAATTGTTGTTTCGATGGAGAAACGAACTACCGCAATGAGATAAAAGTTGATGGTCACAGTGTCTGAATATAAATTCAGTAATATGAGCAGGCGCCAATAATTTCAAGAAAATATTGAAATACGATAAACTATGTGGAAAAAAAAGCAGTTGATCCGAGACAGATTTTTATTTTGACTGAATCGTGTTTGATATTTAATGCATACCCATTTATTGTCGTCCTGTGCCTGATTAAAATTTGTACCCGGGCATGAGTCGGAATTCGATGAGATGAAATTCATTAAAGACTGGCGAATTCTACCTGATTAGAATGATTTGAGGACCAGGTCAGAATAAGCGGGGGTTCGCTTGATCACAATTTATTTAGGACACGAACGGTATGACGGGTAATAAAATAAATCCAATTATGATAAGGAAAGCCTGATCGGGCTCCAGTCAATTTAATTGAATATATGAAATTATTGTGAGGTTCCGCTCACGCAATTCGATCGAGACCCGATGGCAAAATCCTGGTCGGAACCTGATGAGGCAATTCTGACCGAGTGTGTGAAGCGCTGCGGTCCTTATCAGGTCCTGATAAGCTCAACCCGAACAGAACTTTGTTCGAATCTGATTTGGATTCTCAATTGGTCCTGGTCTCGTCTTACTGATCAATTTTCTCTGGCATATCATGAGAGTAAGAATTCTGGTCATGTAAAAAGTAGGAGCAGGTATACGCTTCGAAAATGATCATATCATCATGATGGTCGAGGAGGCATTCCCAAAAATATTATTTAAGCGGCACATAACCTATGAAGTCTGTCTTCTCTAGATTCACCCTTAGAAATCATCCATCCCTCGTTCTTCATCGTCGTGATCTCCGTTTATTCTACTGTGCAATAATTTCGGCAGGATGGTTCGAGGTACGAGGTTCATGGCCGTAAAGTGAGAGTTCTCTCGGCCCACCATGAGACAGAAGACGACGGATGTGACGGAAAGGAAAAGGGAGAGTGAGAAAGATGAAGCAAAACGGGGGTTGGGAATAATGATGATGCGGGTAGTGTTCGGGCCTCCGGCTCCTCGATATACCGTCAGGTATTACATGAATGTTGAATGTATTCAAACGAAGGAGTCTCTGAGGAGAGGGAGGGCTAAGCATTTAGCTTATCAGTAGTGAATATCAAGTTTTGGCATACGCCGCATCGTGATACTGTCAAAACTGTAACTTTGGGCTATTCCAACGTACAGCAAGGATAACGTACGTGTTATAGAGACACACGGTATATACGCGCCGACCATAAACGAACGTCATTCATCGAAGCAGAGCTTCAATTACGTGTTCCCATGCATAATTAAAATCGCCTGCTCCGACAATCCAGTAAAACGTGAAGTTTCAAAAATTACGTCGTGAGATTCGAGAAACGTTGGGACGAAATAAAAATGTTTTTTTTTGTTTTGGGAACTGGACATCGAAAATCCACCAAGCCAAACGCAATAACGTTTTTATCCTCGAATAATTAATTATCAATTAGCCACAGTGTGTATTACGAAAAGTAATGCTCGATTTTCATACAATGACAAAAGTCATTAATTTAAATGAAAGGTAAATATTTGTTAGCGAATTAAGGCCCATTAACGTTATTTGTTTCGGTTAAAGATATTCCCATTTAGCAGTGTGTACTTTTTGTATTAGCGAATGATTACGAAGCCGAGAGGTAGTTGGTATATGGGAGCAAGTACCGGGAGTACCGGAGTTCCAACGGGGAATGGGAAGAAGCTCTAAATCAGAGCGATATTGCCCGCGGCCGGTTAAATTTAAACTAAAATATTATCGGCCCCACGGGCTACGGATCTCTGTGGATCCCCCAGCTATTTCTAACCAACGAAATGCCTGTACAGCTTCCTCTCCCTCGCTCGCTCCCACCCTTGGGGAGACGAGGTGCAGGCTGGACGAGAGATAAGGCCATGGACTATTACCGGTGACCCTCGTCCTTCTCCAGTGTCGCGCTAGGCACGAGTCTCTTTCCCTCTCTAGGGTTCACGTGCCAACAGACGGCCAGGTTTAACGGGGCTTTTTCCGTAGATTATTATCGAGACCCCCTGAACGAGAATCAACACAATCCTGCGGGCTTGCTGCGAGCAAAAAAAATCTCCGAGCGATCGGACTCGAGGACGGAGTTACCGTAATTTCGAATTACTAATTTGAGGCTTACAAAAAGTTCAGCCTCACTTCTGCAACCGTTTTTACTTGATCCTCTCTACCGTCTGCAGATTTTAATCGCAATTTAGTTGATAGCACCATAACTTTCACCGTTAAAACTGTAACTAGATTATCCACGTATACACCGTCCGTGTTAATAAGTTTCTATAGCCCCATAAAAAAAAAAAAAAGAATCCAAATCTACTACAATCGTTTATTTACTTATTTTTTCAAATTAGTAATTAACCTAATTTCCAACAACTTTAATTTGAGTGCTTCTGGATTAAGCGGACGATCTTTTTCGAGTTAATTTTCCTTTCGGCGTTATAATTCCCCGTTGCATTCATTTCAACGTATGGAAACCTCATGGGAAAATCTCTCGAGCATCATTGGATATACTATTAATTATAGTAATTTAGCCCCGCGCACGTGTTTTCATCAGTCATAATTAGCAGTGACTTCTGGTACTTATAATTAATAATAAAAAAATTATTACCAGGAATTCCAATGATGATAAGTTTCAAGGATTTTGTTTTTCTCCAACTGCTCCCGGAATAAAAAAACGGCTGTCTGCTCTATCATTCGCCTTCGCGATTTACAGCTGGATAAGTAGAGGAACTTCCGGCCGCTTGCCCCTACATGGGAATTACTCTACTTAACGCAATTGCAATTGCGTTGAGTATACACAACGAAAACGATGGTGTACAGTGTGTTATCCAGTTTGCCTGGATAAGGTAGGAAGCTCCGAATGTTCTAGGCTTACCGAATCGAGACAATGAGAGTCGAGAAAAAAGAGGACGATTCATAGTTGGCATGGCTCAAAGCACCGAGCCCTGAAGAAGATGGGAGAGCCCAAGCCAGCGAGGCTTTACGATCGGGCACTAAACACCC
Organism: Campopleginae sp. 14b; assembly: GCA_030522525.1. Taxonomy (NCBI): domain Eukaryota; kingdom Metazoa; phylum Arthropoda; class Insecta; order Hymenoptera; family Ichneumonidae; species Campopleginae sp. 14b. The sequence continues at coordinate 322,921 of JAPYYS010000127.1, forward strand.
CCTAAATTAATTGGCTTTCTGGCCATGAGTCACTCGTTCCATCTTCTATTGATCTTCCATAGATACATCCATCCACCAACGAACGCCCTCACGTACTCATAGATATAGCATCGTTCACGCATGGGATTTAATTTGCGATCGCCGGAACCAACTTGAGATTTAATTTGAGCATTCAGGCCAGACCAAATTGATTATTATTTTCTCTGATATAAAAAAATGTCGTTTTCTAAAAGATTCGGATTAAATATTTAAAACAATCATCCTTGGTGATGTATTTATGGAATTTCACCAAAACGAAACCTCGTTATGAGCTCGTGAAGATTTTCACAACGGTATAAAGAAAATCCTGACACAGGTGAATTTTTTTATAGCCAAGAGTCCGCAATTTTATACGCTTCTGAAAAAAAGTCAAAATAAGCTTGAATATAATTTTTCCGGAATAATGATTCCCAACCGCGTTGAAAACAAAACGACGAATTCAACGATGCACATTCAAAGGTGCATTCGGCAGAAACTGCAGCTCGTTATCGTCCGACGTGGCCTGTTTTATTGATCAAACCCATGCACTTAATTTTATTGACTTTGTTCCGTTTTCTTTTCCGTCCACGCTAATTGGGCTGAATGTTTGAATGCCGCATTTTATCTTCCAGAATTTCTGGATTCCTGAACGTACGACCATTTGTGCGATGTTCTGAAATTTTTACCGGTTTTCTGTGTCAAATGAAATTTGCCATTTATTTTTACCATCGACTGCACGGAGGAGTTTCCGCGGATTCGAATGAGAATAAATTCCGATACTTCCCATGTCCATATCGGTCCAGGAAATTAAAGTCAAATTTTTCACTGATTCTTTCGGAAAACGAAAGAAACTCGACCGTAACGGACGAGTGAATACTTTTTTTTACATTTGACTTATTCCACGTCGCTCGTCATTTCTCGTTTAGCGTCTTTTCGCTCAACGATATCCGCGGAGCGTATATTGAAACGTATAAGAATTCAATGAAGAACTGCATGACATTAGCATGTGTGAATTAGTTCGGAGGTTCGATTCGGATTTGATGGAGAAGCTGGGTTCGGTTCTTTTGTCTATATATGGTGGATACGATGTGAAAAAGAATATCGAGGAGAAATGAGCGAGCGGGGAGGAGGAAACAACGACGTCAGCATATTGCATTATCGCCTGACTTATGATAGCCCATATTCAATAGAGGGCGCAAAATTACGAGGGAGGAATAGCTGGAAAGGGGAAAAGGGTAGTACGTTGAGCGAGATTTTATATCGGATTGGATTTGAGGCGAGTCATCGGCTAGAAAAATCTCTGTCGCAGAGATTTGTGAGAATATTTCGTGACACTAAAACTTTTTTTCAAAGTATTTCTTAAATAAATATACCCCATTCGGCAATTTCTCGAATTGTCGTTCATCCGGCGCCGGGCCGTCAATTTTCTCTTTTCATAACAAAAGCTCCGATCTTTTGGCAAGCGTTCGGGAGTTTTTCAGAGGCACGTAGACGTTGCCCAAACTCTCTCTCTCTCTCTCATTTCTCTCATTCTCTTTGCTCCGATCCTTTCCCTTTGCTTCACTTAATTTCCCGTCCAAAGACCAACTGACCAGTAGCTGGATTCTCGTCACGGATAGGCCGTGCCAAAAGGAACTTGGTGTGCCACCGATATTTTTTTCGCTTCGGGAAATCGTATAAACTGTTTTGTATTCGCGACGCGAGTTTCTGTGCTCAGGTTGCTCGTACACTCGGCCGTCTTGAGCGGTTCGCTGTATCGGTAGGGTGAGAGCGAGAGGCTCCCTCGTTGTGATTGAATCTATTCGGGTCGAACAGCCTCCAAGGTCCGAGGAAAATCACCCTCCGGTATTTATATCACATAGTTTTGCTGTACGAAACAGCACGAAACCCATGAAAATAGCGATCCTTCTTTTTTTCCTCACTCGCTTTCACGACACGAGAGAAACGAACACCGAGAATAACAATGTGTGGCCAACTACCCCTCACTTTCTTTTTCTTCCTTTTCCCATCGCTTTCCTCCTCTTACTCGCAACTCCATAGTTTTATGATAGCCAGCACGTTCGCTCGTAATGTTTTCAGCTATACCTCCCGTGGTGGCGATTACGATTACCACGATCTATAGAAACACATTCGAGGCAACAGTGGCCAGTGCAAAGACCCAACCTGCTCATGGAATTGACACATATGTGGTTATGTGTGGTGCGTGCCATTTTATTCCATCGCATATCAATTTTTCACGAGATATCCTCAACATTATAAAATTTTATTGTTTTCATTTATCGAGCATTACATTGATGCAATGAAAATCTAAACATCGCTTAACCTCGTCGCAGATTCTGCCACACACATGATTCTCCAGGAAACGCATCGAACGATTACTAGAAAAATGCATTATGCGCTTTGAGTTTTATGGATTATTTCTTACCCCTCCTTAGCCATGAAATGTAAGAAATGAATTTCTGGGCTCACACGAGCATTTTGCATGGTTATTCATAAAATTTGTAGGCAGCGATGCGGTCGTTGGTTGAGACGATTGTATAAACAATAAAATGTTGTTGTAAAGTCAATGACCAGTCCAGAAATTCTGAATTAATGCACCTGCGTGAATCTCCCTGGGATCTCAGATCCAAAACCACTTTCATGATCGTTTGCTCGTGCACCAGCTCGCTCCCCAAGAACTTCACATTCTCAAGACCAGTTTCTCGTGTCTGCATCAACGAATCTCATGTGTAGACTTGTTCATATATACACCACGCCGATGTAGTGCAGCCCAGACGATCTCTTTATACGTACACACATATGTGCATACACATACAGGCGTATAAACCATTTTCGGTAATAGCTTCTCGCTTGCCCCTTTGCCCTTCGTTCACCAGCGCACGCCAGCCGCACTTGGTAACCCGCCCGACCCTCCCATCATTTCTCGAAATCGCATACGTTATACACGTCGCCCCGAAATCCACCATTCGGCTTTTTCTACCCATTCTCAAAGGGCCCAGATTTTCCGAGGTTTTCCCATTTTTTTTCTGCGCTCTCGTTTCCGCAGCCTCGTGCCCGGAACTCCATAAAATTTCCAAACCGAAAAGTCCTTCTCAGACACTGCCTTTCCGCTTTTTATTAATTTTTGTATTTACGGATGAATACGGACGCTTAATCGGCGCTAAAGCACTCATTATGATTTTTTTGTCGCTGACAGATTTTTCGATCGATGATAAAAACTATTTAACACGTCACCAGAAAATGGTATGGACTCCATAAGTTTTTGGACTGAATTCAAGTCCTGCGTGACTGGCGAACGAAATATTTTCTCTCGTGTTATTGGTTCACCCTTCCGAGGATTGCATGAAGGAAAACATGGACCTAAGAATCGATTTCCACTTTTCGCACCCTGGCTATTTATGAGATCTCTCGGAGACACGCTTCACTTGACGCTCTCAACGTCTAAAGTACTCCATAACAGTTGTACTGTATGTATATATATATATATATATTACGATCAACTACCAGGAGCGCAGCAGCTCATAAAGACCATGTCCTGTCGTTCGAGACATTCCTTTTCGGTGGCCATTCTTTCCAAATGTTAGGATTTTCTCCTATTTCATTTCATTCGGTCTCGACTTTCTGAGAGTACGTGAAACTGATGAAGGAATGACAAATATATTTTTTGTACGATTCGGCTTAGATGACTGAGGACGCGAAAGGTGATGCACAAAATTTGGAAAAAAAAGAGGAAATTCATCGAAAACTACGACTAATCAGGCGAGTCTAATGACTACCTGGGTCAATTTGACCCCGGGCGCAACTGATCGTTTCATTTTTGAAGCATCGGGAGCAAATTATCTTGAAATCTGCGGGTCTGGGTCAAATTGACCCAGTACGTAAAGAAAGAGTTAAAATATACGGTGAAGTTTTTGTTTTTTTTTTTCATCTCTCGGAATAATATTCGGTATTTCCGTTTGTTTTATACGACAAAACTCGTGGGAGGACCCCGAAAGAGCAAAGGGGCGAGAGCCTTTCTCCACGCTCTATTTCGAGCCGCACGTTCTTCCCTTGTAAAATGAATTCATAAGACCCTGGCACTGCGTGGAGTGTGAGTTCTCGTGCGGCCTTGAATACGAAATCGCCAGGATACCGAATTGGTTTTCCGTGTAATTAAGGCGTGCACACGCAATTTGGATAGCCGACTGGTTAGTTTACTGTCGAGATGGTAGTGTATTAATAGGACTGGCTCGTTTCGTGCAATGTGACCAAAGAGAAGAGCGCGAAGAATTTTCTCTCTCCCTCCGACTCTGTATGGGCAATTTTATAAAAATCAAATTCATGCGAACGTAATCTCACTTCACGATCGTCTATTGCGATTTTGTCAAAACTTCGTAAACAAGCGACTGTTTTGCAGAATTCTCGATTCATCAGCGACAAATTTTTAGTCTTTCCCGTGTGAGCCAAAACTCAAAACCATAGAAATAAAAAAAAGTCAATGAAAAATGTTGCTTCTTTTGTGAAAGGTTTTAAAAAAATATGTTTTGCCACTCACGAATGGGACCTCAGAAACGATACATCGCGGAGCCTGGGCTTGGTGTTATTTAACGTAGAAAGTCCCGTGCTTCGTTTTCTTTCTGTGCTTCCTCGACTTGTCCAGAGAACACACGCTGCCTGCACGCGTTCCCATTGGCTCTATGGTGGGGCGCCAAATGGTTTGTACTGGTAATACGACGGAGCACATATACTCCACCTTTATGCCAGAGACATTAGTCAACGTCGGACGCGACCGCTCCTTTTTTATGCCCAAAAGCGAGATGGAGTACGACTGTGGGTGATTAGTCAAAGCTCGTTGAATTCTGGAGCTCTAAGCGTTTCGCACAGGGACATTTTTTAAATACAATGACGAAAGCTCCGTCGATACTGGAATCGTCTTTTTATCGTTTCAAGCTTCAGAGCGTTATAAAAATCGCTCCTCAATTTCAGTGGATAAGAAGATCGAAAAGCTGGAGAGAGAACCGGACCCACGTAAAGGACATTCCAGACCTAGATCGACCACCGCCGGACGTTTAATTTTTGCCTACATGCCCGAAAAACCGTTTCACCTTAAATAGTGAATCGAATCTATGATTGAAAGTTCAGTTTTCACAATACTGTTCGTTATTCATTAAAAGTATCTGCTCCAGCCCACCGAGTTACTTATTATGATTATGAATGCAAAAATCTATAAAAATGTATGGAAAATCTCCAGATTTATCTTTTCAAGCGGAATGAAATTTATTTTCCTAATTTTTAGTAATTTTTTGTTTTTAACAAATGTCAAGCAATATGCGAAGGAGAAGATTCTGGTTCATGGGTCGAGGGTTGAAAAGGGATTCGAGTCGTCATGGGAATCCACTGTTCAGGAATCATTATTCCCGTAAATAATAAATAGGAGATTTGTTGGTTGTTAAATACTTGCAGTACTTTTGCTCGAATGATTTCAGCATAGTAATCACCAGTTTGGTAATTTCCAACTCACCTGTAACATAAAGAGAAAATGCGTTTTTTTAGAACCGAAGCAAATCAAATCTTAAGTATACACGTAGTGCTGATACCAAGCAAGTATCCTTGATCCTTTGGCATGCTTTTTTCACCCTTACTCCGTGAAGGTAAGCCGCGCAGCCAGCCAAATGTACCTTGCTCTTTATTTTCATTCTACTTTCTCCTCTACATTCATTTTATAGCTTTGCTAAATGACACAGAATCGTTAAAAAAAAAAAGTGTTCGCTGTAGCATTTGGCAAGCTTTACCTATTCTTATCTTTTCACGCTTGGAAAATTCTGCTCGGAGAGGAACGGAAAACGGGGAAAAGTCCAGACGCGGACTCGAGCCGATCGAATAAATCATGAAAATTCACAGCATATTCCGATTCGACGAAATAATAAAATATCTCGTGCAATAGTTGCACCGAAGGATTTGCAAGTATTAAAAAAATATTTATATAATATATTTTTTATATATATTTTTATTATTATTATTATTATTATTATATATAAATAAATATTCATAAAATACTGTTCATGTCAAGTATTTGAATGTTTCAGTTCCTGTATATTGTTAATGTAACATGAATTGGCGAACAAGGATTTCGAACGTCGCCAGAGGCATTTGCTACTTGGCACGGCGCCTAATGCATGGCAATCCGTTCGACGTTGGCGTACATATACACCCGGTGGAAAGTTGCCTGCTTTCAGGCGTTCTGTTCGTAAATCTCTCTATATATACGCGAAAAGCACAGCCACATCTATTTATGACGACATTTGTTATGAGTATTCAATATTGTAAGTATTTATGGTGATATTTTTTAGTTAATGATTAAAAAACTATACGATACAAATGAATAATTGCGTCTAATTCCGATTCCACCTTATGACTTCTTTCCAATTATCTTCTGCCATAAAGCATACAACCCCATGGAATATGAAAAATTGCAAGAATAACGATAAAAAGTAATCGTTCGTGATAGAAATTTCGTCATAAACGTGGAAATAATCAATTTCTCTGCAAAATGTCAGAGCAGTGAATGAGGAAAAGTTCTACTTGAGTTTTTTTAAATAAGAGATTCATCGTTCTATTATCGCTCAGTTCGCAAGAGAGTAGAGTTTGAAGAATGTTTTAATATCGGGCCAGCGAGTTTTAATATGTGGAAGTTTGTCAGTGTATATTGTCGAGAGACAAGGAGACGAGAAGAGAGAATGCCTCAAAGCGTTTGCCAGGGAAAACGCTCTTTTCTTGCTATTGTTATCCAGCGGGGAATTTTTATATAGGCGAATGACAAACTTCCAGCAGCAGCCGGAGGGGAAAGATAAGATGAAATTCAGCAGGCATCCAAGGAACGAACAACCGGCAAGAAACCGCCGCGGATAAAACACGATGGAGAAGAAAAATTGACATCTCTTATTTATCCACAAAAATGCTAGACGCGTCTTCGATATAATCGGCAATTCAGAACCTCGGCGATCCGAGATGTTCGATAGCTCCTTCCCCGCCCATTTCGTCCACGTTTTTCTCCGGTTGCCTGAAACGCGACTGCGGCGGCTTAGTTCGAAATCCAATAAGACGATCCAATGGCTAAAGTCGAACCACCATCATCGTGTTCCACCGTTTCAGTCAAACTTCCCGATGTCTCTCGTGGTCACACGCACAAGTTTTGATGGGACTCCACCGTCTGAATACACGATATCCTCGTTCCGAAGCCTGACAAAAGACGCGGACGAGGATGGCGCTTCAAAGAGTTTCGCGATAGGGAAAGAAGGGCGAGCGAACACGAAACTTGGAGGCACCTCCAAATCCCAAGAGGGAGAATTTCACTATGAGAAGAAGGGTAAGCGAGTGCCAGGGCCGCTGTCGACACGTCATACTACCCACCGGTTCGACCGAAAAGAAACAAAAAAATTTCCTCGAAAACGCCTTGTTCTACGTCTCGACAGGGGCAATGACCATCTGTTTTTTCCTCCCCATAGAAAAACCATTCTTCCGAAAAAATGAGACAAAGTATCGACCCTATTGATAAATTATAACTTTCTTGCTAGGGCTCATGTTCATTTCTAGACCGTATGTCTCAGTTTCCTTAAAAACTATGCCTTCATGAGAACGATATACTTTCCCATGGAAATGGATTGATTTACTGAGCAAGTCCGATCCCTTTGAAAAACTTCGTTACACCAGAAAGTCGCCGTATTTGTGAAGAGAATATTTTATATAATTCCGAAAATGCAATTAAATGGAGAAGTTATCATTACCAATAGAAAGAGAGAACTGTCTCAAATGTTGGCTGATTTTTATTCAGCAAATGTGCATTTTTTCCATAAGAATTTGAGAATTAAAATGAAAATTAAAAAAAAATCCATGTCATTTTGGAGAAAACGAAATTAATTCAAATTCGCATTGCATTCTTAATTTATGAGCTCAAACTCGGGTCTATTTTATTTGTTTAGCGATGGTCATGTAAAGAAATAAATTATCGAATGAAAATCAAGACCGGTGTTGAATTAAAAATGATTATCATGATTGTTATCATTTCGACGTTCTTTGTCGTGGTGCGGAATCCAGGAGGCAGTAAAATCCTCGTTATGTTCAGACACAAAGCCCAATAGAGGGGTTACTCTCGTCACCCTCGAATTGTCAAAGACACCGCACCGTGTAACTCATCCGTTAAAGCAGTTTTCGGAGAATCGATGGGATGACTCATAACACAAAAAAACTTGGAAAGATTCAATCGATATCGGTGAAAAGTAATAATTCAACCTTCTCGCAACGGATATGAGAAAACTTTTCGTAAGTGTAGAGCGAACGAGCGATGAAATTTATTTTCCGAGGCTCCCTAAATCTCGAATGAAAAAAAAAAGAACGAAAAATGCTGAAAAATCGTATTTTTTGCAAAATAAATGTTTTTGAAAAAAGTAAAATGAAGTTTTCCCTTTTGAGGTAGGGGCTTTTTTAAATTAAGGATTCACCATCTCATACCATTTGACTGTGATGTCTTGGCATTAACTCAAAGCGATAAATTGAACCTGGTCAAATAAGATAATATTTCGTACACCCATGTTATTAGGATTACTGCGCATATATATCCCACGGTTTACGGCTCATCCCTTGTGCACATAGGACTGCCGGTTTATTATCCCTTTCGGCAAATCGTAATTAATGAATATGCCGTTAATATGAACTAACTAGCTCGGCAAATTCCGTCATTATCCATTTTTTTCTCTGTTTATTTTGATTCGAAATACTGACGACGGGTCGATAAGTTAGGAATCGTCATTCCTCACATTATTCTGACGTATCGAACCGTTGGATAGCAAAGAGCAAAAAGCCAATCGGTACGTTAAAAATAATAGAAAATGAATTTCCCATTGATTGTGTGTTTGTGTGTTTACCTTATGGTGGCGTATTTTATCTGAGCACGGAACACGTTGATCATTTGCCATCTCGGGCAGCTGGTAAAGTAATGCTGAGTCGGTGAATGTCTCATCTTGACACATGTAAATCCCACTGTTACTTACAACCACTTACTCAAAACTGAGAAATTCATTTTTTTAAATATGGAATGTATATCCTCATGGAAGATAAAATTTAGACGTCCACATCGCACCCCATTCCAAACAAAGCCACGTTCGGCTCTGTTACTACGAAAATATAATTTACTCTCGCACGAGTTTCTTCAGCGAAAGGAAAGAAATCATGGGACACGTGCCACTCGAGAGTCAACAACATAAAAACGTTTCCAGACGAACTTTATTAGCAATTATGACATTCAGTTAATAAAAAAATCAGATTTTTCACAATTTTCTCGTCTCGCTCGACAGCAAACGGAAATATCTTTCGCGCATTAACAGAATTCACGTGCTACGAACTGCAACTCGGAACTCGACGAATTTCCAAATAAAGATTTCACTTTTTTCGACACTTTGAAAAGGCTTTTTTACGGAAAAGACGGAGAATTTTCGAGGCGTTATTATTCTGGTTAGATAGTGTATGAAGAAAGAAAGAAAGATGCGAGCTTGCTTGTGGCGGGTCGTACACTAGCCGGCGTGCTCACTAACGGGGGTGAACAAGCTTGCCGCTACAAGGGGCACGCACCCCTCTGAAAAAGGCTCGTGGCTAACATACCCCGTGCCCCCTTCCTCTCCCCCTTTTCGATACTCACTCTCCTAGGGAGTTCACACAACTACAACTCCACATATTCGATATATCCGACACCGAACGGGATATGCCTTTACAAACATTATAGACACGCACGCACACTTGCTTACGGAGATACGAAACGGGCAGAGGGTTTTCTCGCACGTCGAGCTATGACTAAGAACCAACTCCACGTTACCCGACAAACGCACCATCCATGTTACTAAAACTATCGACCTAATCCCAATGGAACGACCGGAACAAAGGACGACGAATGAAAAATCGTTTTCCTTCTCTTAATAAATGGCTGGCCTTGAAAATGTTCACTCCAATCTATTATTTTTCCGTTCTGAGCAGTTCGTTAGTATCGGTGCATTTTATTGTTTTTTTTTACGCTCGGAAATCAATTAATATAAATTGTTTTTCCGCGATAAATACGAAAAGAAATCAATAAAATTCAACATAGCTCTCGGAGCGAGTCGACCTTCCGATTCCTTGAAACTATTTTTCATTAAAATATCAAAGATTCCGAAACCCATTTTACGAACGATTTCTCGAGATGGAGAAACCGTCGGTCCTCGACGAAAAGAACAAAAAATACTAAATACCCGTGTCTTGTGAACGATGCCGCTCGTCGAGAAGTAACGTAGCCAATTTCCGGCGTCCCCTCCAATTATGTTTTTCTTCTCTCTCATGCACAAGAAAAAGTATCACTGTTTACGTGTATAGCGAGACCATTAGGCACTTTGCACCATCACTTTTAAGATCATCAACTCTAAAAACTTCATACGATAAACATTATAATTATTTTTACGATTAAAAAATGAAAAAAAAAAAAATTGAAATCGATTTTTCTCATTTTTATGAAATTTTTTCAACCGCGATTCTTTTTTTCGTAACATCCACGACCTAATAACATTAGCTCGTCAATAGATGCATCGATCATTCTGTCATAAGCCGGAATTGATTGACTGCCGATTACGCTTTGATTCAGTATATCTGCCAAGCCAACTGTGCAGAATAAAAAAGAGAGTGGTTCTATACGAGAAGTGTTTTTTGGCTGTGTCTGAGATTGTATTATCGGCGTGAGGTCCCATGTGTTTGTCGTGTGTCCTATAAGCAAAGTAGTGTAGCATGAAGATGAGATTGGTTTCGATCTCATGGAGCATCTCACGTAGAAACTACAAAAAGGAATGGTGGGATGAGGTGTCGTGAAAAATCGCATTCATTTATTTGGAAAGAAATTATGAAACTTGTTTTCTTTAATATTTGTGATTGGCACTTTTCTTAACGCGTTTTTTCGCCAGAAAAAGGAAAATTTATTAAGGTCGTATCGAACAAGTGTTCCCGTTGCAGGATGCAGGTGTTTTGACGTAGAGACACTAGTTTCCGGGAAAAAAACGATGTAGTGCGCCCTGAAAGAGGTAGCTAAATGGTCACCCATCCGAGTAATGGATCCTCGGGTTTCTAGTTAACAAGGAAAACCAGAGAGCTGGTACGCGCTAACCGTATATCTGCGTAGCTTATGGCACTCGTTCCTTTTTATCGAGGGTATAATTTCGAAGCTCTAGTGTGAGAATAAAAAATCATTAACATTCGCGATACTCCTATCATCCATGAGTAAATTACGGATGAGCGTGCTTACAAGTTTTTCCACTATGACATCGACCCGTTTGGAAAGCAATTTCCAAGCGTGACTAGAGACTTTCAGAAGGGATTTTTCTCTAGCGATATAGCGTCGAAATTCCCGAGGGCATCGATCGATGATACGGCCGCACGATGAATGCTGACGCAGCTGCTTTTTTTTCCCGGCGGGGAAACATTTTTCGAATCCCTGGAGAAATATTCATTCAATTTTCCCAAAATCGCGGAGAATTCAAACAAATTTGCAACTTCTGGGAATTGCCCGGACATTGATATTTTCTCTGAGGACGCGAATAAAAAAAATAAAATATAAAAAACTTAACCCGAATAAGATCCGACGAGAAGCGAATCATTTTTATTGTTAAAACTGAGATTTGATGAGAATGAATCGGCAGAGGGAACTTCCTTCTGGATAAGGATAAGGAAATGAGTTTGTTCCGCAATTCAGGATGAGACAGCAAATAATCGATACTCCATAAATGTATTCTCCAGTTAGTAGAAGCAGTTTATTTCATTCTGCACGAAATGAGGTGAGAACAGGTGCAGCATCCGAAAAATCGATCACTTACGAACGACACAGAGTCGGATAAAAATGTTCCAATTTCATTCGAGGCGTGTTATTCCGTAAGGACGTGAGACAAAGAGATTCTCTCGACGAAATTCTTATGCGGCAACTGTTTTAAGGGAGAAAAAGCGTCTGGCAACGCGGGTGATTTGTCATATAAACCGAAAATAACCATCACAGACGCCTCAATCCCAACTTTTATAAATGAAAACAGAGCAAGCAATGGAAATTCAAATAAAAAGGAAATCGTGCTATTTTAGTACGAGCACGTGCGCTTGTTTGCTTGAGTTATTTTTAAAACACGCTCTTGAGTCCAGATCATGTCTCAAAAGAGCTCATACGCGCTCTCAAAATATGCCAAGGCAATGGCAAAATGCACCAACTTTTTTAAATCAAAAGGGTTTGACAGTTCCAATAAATTACCCTCGAATTTAAATTCGTGGAGATTCGCGAAGATAAATAAATTTTAAACGTGAAAAATTATGTTCTCTCGATTTATTTGTTTTATTACCAAATGGCATCGTGTATCTGCAAACTTTTGAATCACATGAACGATGGAAAAACTATCAAAGAAATGGATAAACTACGCCGAAGAGTATATAATGATAGTAATTATAATTTGTTATCCACATCCGGTGTGTAAATTGTGTTGTTCGTGCAGCTACGAATATATATCTGCATTAAAATTTATCCCATAATGAAGCATGAACGTTTTACAGAATTTCGCCTACGCTTTGTTACGAAGTACCGTATCTCCTGGAACGCCCTACGACGGTAGAGGATATCGAGTCCGTTGAGTACTGAGTTACAAATGCGAGACGTTAACGCGGGCGGGACCTTGCTCCAGGGAATTGCTCGAAGCAAGGGCGACTCCGACAGAGCTGGATAGAAGGAGCGCGATGAAGAGGCAAAAGGAACCTCCGGTTGCAGGCGATCATCATGAGAATGAAGCGCTATTCCCCGTTCCCGTTTTAATATTCATAACTCTCAGGCACTGTGCTCTTCCGTTTATAACCATTTGAGTTCGTTCCGAGTCCGAGACAGTAGTCCATGCGATAGACGAGGCACAACGGGACGTCCCAATCGTGTCACTTTTTTTCCCACGAGGCTCAACCAAATTTATCAAATTTTTTATTCATTTTCGATGACGATATTTTGTTCAAATTTATGTCAAAAAAAAGATTTTATAGTTTTTTTAAGTGTTTCCTACAAATTCATCCTCATCATACGTGTTAATGATATTCCCAGAGATTGTAAATGGATATGGAGTAGGCTTCTATAATCTTGGTTGGTATTAGCTGCTGGAAAGGCAAGAGAATACGAAAATCGTTCCCGTTCTCTAGTCTTTCGCTAATAGGGTTGGACGTTGACGAATTTTCCAAATTAAGCATTTCACCCTTGACTCAGCGAGTATACGTTCGCTGGGGAGCTCCAGGCTCTGCGATGTCTCTGTTTAATACGCATAATCAAATTTTCTTCTTTGCCCTTGTATTCGTGATACGAGAACAAACTTCGAAGCCAGGCTAATTCGCTGTCAACGCAGGACAATAAATTAAAAATCAAATATCATAAAAATCCAATGAGATTTTTCCCATTTGTAGCAAAACATAAATTGCATCGATAGGAAAATCGATCGAAATGTGGTGAGCGTTTCGGGGTTTTGTGCTTGGACGCAGCGACCGATTTAGAAAACGCACTCGTGACTAAATGGCTGATATTTCTCACGACGTGACTAGCAAAATCCTCTGATAACGTAATGTTTTTTCGACTTGAGATAAAGGGCGTTGGGAAGCTGCGAAATGAAGGTCGTGCGCGCAGTAACATTTGTACGTGGAAGATTTGGTCGCACCGCGATCTCTCCTTGCAAGACAAGATCCTAATGGGAAAATAATCCCTTGATGGATTTATCCCGGTGGTAAAAATTCGTCTCGAAAACTGCAGCCCCAGTATCGGCCTCAGCACTAGAGCAAAAGAGACAAAGGGAAAGTTGTCGGAAGCCCAAGATAATCTCGAAAAGGAAACGACTTTAGGGGGCAAAGGGATAACACAGTTTGCTCAGATAAAAGCAATGTTTCGTTTTTCCATGTCGCTGCTGCTGCTGCTGTTGGTACACACGTAGCTCGAGTTCATGGGATTAATGGGAGAAAGGAAGGACGGAACACGAATTATTGTTCTAAAAAGCTGAGACTTTTTTTAGTTTCCTTCGAAACTAGAATTCACTAGCGATATCTCGAAAAGTTTCAAAGCCTCGAACAGTTCGAGCTCTTCAACAATTCTCGTTGCTGTGCAGGAAATCCTTGAGCCAAGGACTTGTGTAATCTCAATGGGATCGAAAATACACGCGAATCTTCGAGTCTAAAAGAGAGAATTCGAAGAAAGTTTCATTGAACTCTATCGTACAGCTGGCGAAATATTTTTCGATCCTCGACACGAGCACATCCATCCAGGTAACTTTCGAGTTGAGCCAAAATGGGGAAAAAGTTTCGAAGGAGAGGAAAAGTGATAAAGCGCTAAAGTTGGTAGCGAAAGTTTCTGAATCTCTGGAATAATGTTAGGAAAATGTATATGTGCGTGCGATCGTTTTGGCGATAATGCGACATTCACTATACGTTTCTGACCACGTATATTTTAAGGTTCAGAACGATGATTGGTTTTCGTAATTTTTTACTTTTTTTTTTTTTCAAGTTCCATTAATTACGTTCATGTTTTGTTGAATCTCATGGACAAGTCCAGAAGAAAAGATGTTCGTTTTTGAAGCGAATTTTTTTTTATTGTAATGACTGTGATTCTTGCGGTCAGAAGCGACAAAGAATTACGGATCTTGAGCCATGGGAGTCCCCAGAGATGGACAGATAAGATCGTAAGGATGTAGATAGAGCGACGCTGTCCATCTCGAGAAAAATCTCGTGACCAGACCATAAGAAGAATAATAAAAAATAAGAACATCCCGTCTTGGGAATGATACAGGCGAAAAAAAAACGTTGAGAAAAAGTTGTGCGGACATGAAAGCGAAATCATATTTTAACCTGCTCAATCGAATGCACTCGAAATATCTTTGTCGGAGGATCGCGTGCAATCAACCTCGACGGATTCGAACGGTGAAAAAATTAAATAAATACGAGAACTTGTATCGGGTCGCAGCAGTCTCCATGTTAGCTGTCTGTAACTACAACCTTAACCGCGGAAGGATGACACGTGAAGTATGCCTGGCGTACGGAATTTCTGTTTAGATGCCACGATGAAATGTTTTCAATGAAACGACCTTATGCGATCGTTCTCTGTCCATCCAGAACGATGACAATTCACCTAAATATATTGCATGCCCATATCGATATTTATTTCTAATTTCTTTATCGTCCAGTTCTTTAAGGGCAACGTCCTGACGATGTTCATAATGAGCGATCGCAAAGGTCGTGAAATTCACTGAAAATAACCAAATTCTCCGTTGCCAATGCTACCGCGACCCTGGAATCTTCGGGTTTCTTTAGAATAATTGTCAAAGCCAAATCCATCGGCTTCTGAGTTTATTTCGTCGAGCGTGGGGCCGAGATTTCAAAGGCTGCTAATTACAAGAATTAAGCGTGAACCGCGCCGTTGGAAGCCGGAAATACAGCAAAAGTTTATTCTGTTATAAATAACTTTCTTTCTCTGCTTACCCTTAAGAACTTTCGCATCGTTTCGTTCATGCCAGACTGCAGCTACGTCGAATGTACATATTCTTTTAAGAAGGAAGACAAAATCATGCTTCCTCTACTTTTATTCTCTGCTTCTTTTTCTTTATCTGTGCACCGCTGCATAAAAAGGGGATGAAACGAATGGTTCTCTATCACGCTCTGACTACTGGAGGTTCACGTATAACATCAACAACGTCAACCCCTGTGCGAGAGGGGAACTCGCCAGAGGGAAGAAGAGGATCAACGGAGATAGAAAGATGTCCCTCTGTCCCTCGAGCTATACGTCTCGCTTCTACATGTTTCTCGACGATCCCTTCACTCACGTCCCCACTGTCTGCTCCGAACAAGATATACTTTGTAACCAAACATTCTGGATATTCCAAGTAAAAGTCTCGTTATGTGGTGGATTTGCTTATCCGATGCAGTTCCCATTCGGACGAGTTGGCATTTGTACACGTGACATTTTCGTAAAAATTACAACGCAATTTTATTCGATACAAATGAACAAGATCATTTATTTTTTTACAAATAAGTATGAAACCTAAACTTTCAATAATATTTTGTTTAATTATATTTTTTGTCCATTCTTTCGTCCCTTTTAATTGATACGAAGTGTCTAGCTCCCGGAAATTTACTTTTAGTTATTCATCCACCGTTTCAACATCTAAATACAAAGTTTTTCGATTCCACAAAATTCCCGAGACTTTACGAACGCGAGAGAAAAAAGTCTACAGCGGACGATGGTCGCCAGTCTAATAATAATATAAACTTTTCAGTTCCCTACTTTTTTATGAAACGAAATGCGTTGCCACGAAATTATTGTGAATGTCAGAATATAATTTTTTTTTTTTTTAATTCCTCTCTAAAGTTGATGCACAATTTTCAAATTTTTTGTCGTAACGTGGCGCAGGGCTCAGAATTCCGCTGTTAAATAGCGAATAATGGAGGCAGTTAATAAGACCGATGAGAAAAGAGAACGACGGATATGGCGTTTAATGGAATGTTCAAGATCCATGCAGCCTCAACAATTCAATGGAGCTGTCGATTCGAGAGCATTTCGCTTTCTCAAGTACTTCTCGAAGTATAGATGTTACGGGCAATGCAATGAGAAAATAGAATCGAGCACATCTGATGACTGAGTGAAGCGTATGATGATCGGTAAAGAGTTCTGGCTCGTAAACACAAACTCAATTTTCTGCTTCGGTGCATGTGATCCGTTCAAACTTAAATATCTTCACACTTGAATCCAGTGGAGAATGAAATCTCACTATATACTTGAGAAAAATAGCATGCTCTGATCATCGACTGCCGGAACACTCGTCGAATAAAAATTTCTACCGAGGCCTGACATGGAAAAATAAAAATAAATCCTGATGCAGCTACGAGAGAAGAAAAAGCGTTTCTGCCTAAGGGCGATCTTTAAAAATGAATCTCTGATTTTTTTTTCCAGATTTTCGATAAACTTAATTCATTGCACAACGAGATTTCGAAAAAACTATATTTCTGGGTCTGCATTTCACGTCGAAACATTTATCCGGGTCAAACAGACCCAGTATGTCGATAAAGGATTAAAAATGCGTTAAAACCAGATTTTTATAGGAAGGAATTGAGGAAATTTTATACGTTGGCGATGCACGTTTAGGAATAATTTCAACAACGATTATTAACGTGTTAGAAAAGCATTACAGTCATTGAAATTTCGACAAATCGCATGAAAGCTGAGACCAATATTTAGTAAAAATTTTATAGCAAAGAAAGTGATGTTAAGAGCGTGAGTAAATGTGTTTCAATGGAGAAACGAGCGAATTAATGGTACCTTGTCACGCAACCTCCGAAATATTTTTGTATATACACAAGTTGTAAGACTCGAGATCGAAATGAATCGCGGAAGGCACGGTAGAATGGTACCAAGCAATGGGAATTCGTGATTACTCCTTTTCACAACACGTAAGTCCATACCATCACAATATAAAAATTTTTTTCTTAAGGCACTAACTTTTGTCATCCTTGCTGGTGGATTCTTGTGAATACAAGGGGTTAGGAGAATCATTGAAGAGGGAATGGTATAAACTGATAAAAATACAAAATCTGCGAATTGATAAAAAAAATATTCTTGTTTTTATGAATAAATAAAAATATTCGAATCTTTCGAGCGTCGAGGACAATCAAATTAATCTCTTTTTTTATTCTTATGGTACTTTGCGCTGGAAAAACATAAAAAATAATCATCCCTGATCGAGTAAAATAATGTTTAACAAGACGAGCAGCCTTGACGAATTTTCAACAAGAAATTTCACGTAAAATTGGGGCAATTATTCAATTTGGAGTAATTTTGAATCAACTAGTATGCGAGCAGCTCGAAAGCATAAATCCTAATGAATCACATTAAAACCGGTTTTATTAAAATAGCAGTGCAGAATCTCGAGCTCAATATAATCAACGACTGTTGAGTTACCTGTAAACGGTTTATTGATGTTGAAAGTTTCCGGCGATGAATCGCGTCGATTTTTATTTCTCACTTTTAACGATATCCGTATTCACTAATTCGAGACAGTCTTCCTGCGATTCCGCGAGATAAAGATTTAATTACCGCTGTAAAGATTTTTTTAAATTTGTAACTTTGACACTTGCGAAATTCTACAACGCGAACGATGTTTATGGAAAAGCACTCGGCAAGTTTTGAGGGTAAAAGAATCGAAGTTGAAATTTCGTTCGCTCCTTTGTTCAACGTGACCTGTCGACGTTACATGGTCAATGTTTACATTGTTGAAAAGATTTGGTAATCCAATGTAACCGGTTAATTGTCAGACGTTTATAAAAAGATATTCTCCCGGATGCGAGGACGCTTTGTTGACAGTGGAGGAATGAGACGATTTGATAATTTATAGATGACGATTGATTGAAAAGTTGCGTTCACTCGAAACTGGATTTATAGATAAGTGAAAATATTTCATGGCAAATGTCAAGAACAGATGCGAGGATCGTTCGAGTTTCTATGGGAAGAGAAATTGGTGGAGCGATGCGTTGGGTTTTGTCGCGACACGCGAACTAAACTGAGAAACATTCCGACACAGTGCCGAGTTGGTTGCTCGCTGGGGTGGGAATCGAGTTGAAACTCTCCAGGTTTCGGAGTCGCTCGGGAATTCTCGGCGAGAAGCACGTGTAGCACGAGCCAATCCTGGACAAGCAACTGGGGTGGCTGCGCTGGTATCAAATTTTGCCGCTCTCGGAAACAAACACGAGCATTTAACTCGATTCCTCTTATTCCTATCCCGTTCTCGCTCATCCGAATCCATATTCTTCTGTTTTTTCTCTACTATGCCTCAGGGTAAGAAATAAATGTGCAAAAGCAACTCTTTCCCATTTACAAGAATAATTTTCCCTGCGCAATGATCAGCTAGGAATTGTATCAAAAAATGTTTATCGTTGCAATTTCTTTATAAATTTTCACCATCAAATTTTGCCAATTAACTTCAAAATTCAATTTTTGGGGAATGATCAACAGAAACTTGAATGAAAAATAAAAATTGGCGTTTTTTTTTTTCGTAAAAAGGTTTAGAATTTGAATCCATTTAATTCAATTGTATTTGGTAGATTTCGGATCGTATACGAGCAGGAGGAAATCCCAAAGATTGCATTAGCGGTGGTCCAAGGTCTGGACGCACTGCGGGAAACGACGAGGGCGGTTGTCCTCGTTGGTGTGAATTATTGGGAAAACACGTATGCCCTCGTGCAACCTCTGAACCGAATCGAGATATATAGGAAGCGAAAGGTACGAATAAGCGGAGAAGTGCTGGACTTGTTATCCATTCTCTCCCCTCGAGCGCGTTTTCATCACGCTTTATTACACACCCGTTAAATTAATGAAGAAAAGGCTCAGTGTACACCGGGGATTGGGATTGTACACACAAGTAAATATATGCCTAGGCACACAAAAGAACAAACGAGAGAGAGAGAGAGAGAGAGAGAGAGAGGGAGGACAGAGAAGCACTTGGCCGCGTAAAATCACGAGTCAATTCTCTTTCATTAAAGCTTTCAAGAAGAGGCTTTTCTCAACCATCTTTCAACTCGATTACGAAGCGCACAAACAGCAGGGCAATTTTGATTGATCGATTCAGTATCCAGTCTCGTTTCACTTGCTCCATCCATCCGTCCCTCTCTTTTCACCGCACTCTTTACACTGCTCTCATCGTTTCAACTCAATATTATGTACTCTTGCCATTTGCTGGCTCAAATAACAAGAAAAGAGAGTGTCGTAGGGACGACGAACACGACACGGACTTGTAGAAAATAATAATGGCCGGAAGAATGTGCTCTCTATCTCCCCGATACACATAGATTCATATGTACGATCGAAACCAAAAGGAAACTTCCGTTTCTGACGTTTTTTTTTCGTTGTCAATAAAATGGTCATATTAAAATTTTTTTTATTAATTATAAATTTATAACTGACAACGGTGATTGGTCACGTGTTCGGTGTGTGGCTTCAGCATTCACTATAGAAGCAGTCTCGGGCCAAGTGACACTTGATAAGCGAGCAAACCTGGCCAAACTCATCGGTTCGACCAAGTAATCAGAATTTTTGTTAGTTCTTGTCATTCGTAGCCAGAAAATTAAATCACAACAAAAGGGAAACTTGTAATTTTACCGAGAGGCAAAAAAATGACATTGCAGATGAAAAAATAGATAACTAACGCGTTTGACGCGATGAAAGAGCGAAACGGGAAAGTAGTGGGAGCAGACAGGAGATCGGTAATATACGCGAAGGCAGGTCGCTGGAGCGAGAGATGTCGTCGCAGAGAGTCAAAGAGGGAAGCGTCGAAAAGAGGGCTATTCGTGAGGGTTGAAGCGAGCTTATAGAGGCATTGCGAGGGTGGCAAGGGAGAGGAAAGCGCTGTTGCATTTGTATTCACCGAGGATTCTCGCTTAGTTGATGAGTTCAGGCTGACGTATCGTCCTGCCGAACCCTACGCTTCTCTTTCTGTCCTTCTGACGGCTACGTGACTCGAGTCTGACTCAAACCTCAAATTGAACACGTTTTTGTCGACTATGTTTTTATGCATACTAAATTTTTATTGAAATATTGTTCATATCGGACGAGTAAATGTATTTCATTTTTTTTTGAGCCAACTCAATCAAGTATTGTAATTTAGATTTGATTAAATCAGCGATAGAAATTACAATTTCTCATTATCCATGCAGTTTTTGTTTGGCCTGTCGAAATAATCGATTTCTGGCACAATAGATCGTTTTATTTGACTGTGAACATCACATTATTGTTGTCGTCTAATTGTTCGATTGGGAAACGATGCCAAAAAAAATAAAAATAAAATCAAATAATTGGATCAAAATTGCTTAAAAATCAAACCAACGAATGGTCCATGAAAAAAAATCGTCTTATGATTTTCGTGTCGTCATCCATTCGCTCAAGTCTTCGTGTCGAGGATTTTAGAGAAAATTAAGCAGTAAAAGTTAATGTTGAACAGTTAACTCGCGCTGAAGATCCGAGCCAACGACATATTGTCGTCGAACTGGTCGGAAGATAATCGAGAAAAATATCGGGAGGCAGCGCTCTCGCGCGAAACTGCGAAAGTCGTGAAAAGATAAAACTGGAGTAATAACCTCGATCGTCGATATAATCGTTCGATTTCGTAGAGCTCATGAAGATGCAGGGCCTCTTACTGGAATCTCCAAGTTTCTCCAAAGGTATAAGCAGTCAAACCAATCCTTGGAAAACGATAAGGCTCGGAGATAACAAAGGGAAGGTCGTGAGCATAAACTGCTCGAGGGCATCTCCTTGAATAGCTAATTATTACGTACGAACGTAACGCGAATCGATTAAACTTCAATGAAACGCCACGGGATTGTATTCTCGCAAATAATTCTCGATCTATTTCGATTTTAATCCTTTGTTTACGGATTCAGAAAAAAACGAAACAAAAGTAGAAATTTTCTTGGATTTCGGAGGGTAGACAAGACGTAGATTCAATGTTGCGGTTGCGGCAAATTCCCAGGACCTTGTGGGCTTTCAGGGATTACCAAGAGAAAGGACAGATGGTCTGGCAAACGCATTCCCAAGTGCTCCTATAACTCCTAGCTTACAAGTGAATCTCCTTCTAATTAAGAAGACCTTTCGCAATTGCCCTAGGACGATAGTTATATTTTAGGCGATTTCCATGCAAGTCGAGTTCACCACAAATCCCTAAAAATCATCGATTCATTCGAAAAATTATAATTATCACAATTAATTTCATTAAATTCTTAGAATCTAACATCCGAATCGCTCTCGTTCGAAAAACGTGGATTAGGTCTCCCGAAGATTACAACAAGCAGAAGCCTCCATGCTGATGGAGAATTTAAAGTTACCTCGATCATCCGGAGAATTGCTATAAATTTCATGAGTTATTTTGATTCTACAGAGAAGCGAAAAGTCGCGTGGTAGGGAGAACAAAAAATCGAGACCAGAGGCACGACCTAAGAAAGAAAAAAAAAAAACGAGACCGAGGGTGCCTGCCTAGCATTGATGTATCGTTTCAATTGTCTCAGGAGAGTGTTGGCCCCGCGGGGGACTGTTCAATCCTGAGGATCTAATAAAAACCACCGGTCTTCCGGAGTTGGACAGTTCGAGGGGTTGCGCTAAAACCCTTCGTTCCGGAAACCCCTGGGCAACTTACGCTCACTCCTTCCTCAAAACTGTTCTCATATTTTTTATCGTTCCTTCAAGTGGAGTGTATAGCAAAATCAAAGGACAATGTGAATGCAATTTGACGTAATATTGTCGAAAGGATTGTTGAGAAGAATCAAGTGCGAGTGTTGGAGAAAATCTAATGTCATGTCATGTCAATGAAACATTTTTGAACGTAGCGACAGAACAAATGAGGTTAAAATCGATAAATTGCTTTGACTTTGAAAAAATCGAAAACGACATAATTTCATGGACAAAAAAAGGTCTAGCCTGAGACAACATTGCGAAAATGTTAGCCCCGAATTTAGTGAATAATATTATGTTTGTATTTTTCCTAGTTGGAGGATGTTCTGTCTGGTTCCCCATAGTTTTTTGACACGATAAAGCTTTGCCCCGTTCACTTGTTTAAAAATGTTTATAAAACTTTGAACTCGGATAAGTTTCGGTGGTTAATGGGTCGCAGGTCAATTAATCGCTCTTGCGAGTATGACAGTGGAGATGAAACGGAAAGTATTCTGGAATCCCAAGGAACCACAATTGCCTCAGGACTAGCTTAGAGGGTTGAAGAGGCCCAAGCGGATAGGAGAAGTAATGAAACGATCGAATGTGAAAGTGGATTGACAGCTTTGCATAAATTTGCTGGTTGGGTAGTGTGGCCGCTCGTGCGAAAATTCCGAGAGTTTAACTAACGAGTTGTTTTATCAACACGCGTTTGTGAGGAAACTCTGATTTTATTTGAGCCGAAAGACGGGGCGGGAAGGAGAAACTATAAAGAACTTTATGTTCCAAAATAAATCCCTCGACGCTGCCATCTACGATAAACGACAACGTAATCTTATTTGAATATCTTTTTGTGGAATGCCATTATTGATCGTTCACTCACTCAAGATGCGATCAAAATTTTATTCTTTTTTGCAAACAATCTCGCATGGGCGTAGGACAGTTTGTATGTCTTTACGTTTGCTCGATTATAACTCAAGCTCACGCAACTGTTCTCAATAGATCGTTCACAAAACTGAATCTCACGATTCATATAGATTTCCGATTTAACAACGTTGCGACGGGGATAAACGTTTACCAATTCAGAGACACAATTGCAAACCAAAAAGAACGAACAGTCGCTGGAGTTGTGATTTTTTTTATGGAGACTGTGTGTTATTCATGAAAAAACGATCAAATATTTATTTCCGGAGTATTTTCGTTGAAAACTTCGAAACTTGTGGTGAAAAAAAAAAAAAAATCGTCGATCGTTGAGTGGTTGAGCGAAATTCATCGGAACTTCTAATGAGTCGGTTGACACTTAAAAATATTGGAGCCGCCCGAATCGAGCAGATTTTGTACAATTTCCCTTCGCTCTCGATGAAATGCGATTAGAAAGAGTGGCTGCAGGTAAAGCCGCGATCGTTGGGGGTCTCTTCGCGGGGAATTTAAAGTTCGGCGAGTGGGGTTGAAGTGAAAGGATGGGCTCGTAAAAATCCGCAAGGCTATACACGCCAAAGCATTCGAAAGTAACTACTGGATTTGCCAGATTAGGATGACTCCGTTTTTTACACAAGAATTACATTAAAAACGATATTTTTCGTCACGCGCTGAGCTGCGGGTATAACAAGTAGACTATATTCTTTATATATTTATGTTTAATATTCCTGGCTATACCGTTCTGAGTTTTTACGAGCCCATCACATTATTTTATCTCCACTTTCCTCTACTCCACAAACTTCGATGATTCTGTGAGGTCTCTCAAAAGTGTCTTCTCGCTTTTCTATAAAAATTCAGTAATATTTTTATTACCAAATTTCAGCTTGTTAGTACCGTGAGGAATTTCAAAAAACTGCTTCTCCCTGAGGATCGATGCGTGAGCCAGAGCATGGCCAGCCGGTCAATCAGCCACAAGTATCCGCCTCACCCGGAGCTGCTCAAGTTAGGGGATCCCTAATGAGCCACATACCGTACGCGAACGTATCACTATCGACAAGCACGTTCAATCCGACGTCATAGAAATATTAATCATGCAGCATCCTCATTCCATTGATTTTCAAAAAATAAAAATAACAATTTCATGTCTCACGTACAGTTTGAATCGAAAAACCGATTTTTTTTTACGTTTTTTATACAAATTTTATGAGGGAATTGAAAAAACTCTGCAGATCGAACGGAATTCTTATTTTTCGTGATTGTATATTTTTCGTGTTTTGGTCAAATTACCAATGAAGGTTAAGACGACTGAGGGAACATGCGAGTGCAGAAAACACTCATAGTTTTGTTGCTCTGCTCTCATGAATTTGCATTTATCATTTTCTGCTCGTCGCGCTCAGCATTTCATGCACAAATCTCGGATCCATCGGGCACCGACTATGAAAGAGGAACGAGCAAAAAAAGAAGGACGGACATTGATAGAAGGGATGCTGCTGTTACGTCTACAGTTGTTTGTCGTAATGCTGCTGGCAGAGTGGTTAAGGTTCCCCGATGAGCGATTCGCATGTAAACGACATCCGGTGTATATGGCCCTCTGGTGGCCACTCGTAAAACCAAGGGAACGGCACCTGGCACGTTGTGGACTGTAGAAAGTAAATAAAAAAATCTTTCGACCGTTTCAACGTCCGACCAAAATTCAGTCACAAAAGTTTATTCTATATATAGCAAAAAAAAATATATGCCATTCGGTGTGATCGCTGAAAAATGAGGCTATTTAGATATATCGTTGAGCGAAGCTCCACGGGAAAACACACGCTGTATCTGAACTAGAAAATGATACAGCAAGATAAGGCCAAATGAAGGCAGGGTAAAGGGATTTGCACCGCATGACCACAAATTCTATTTGGGAGACTCATGGAAGATGTTGAAGAGTTTTCGAGGGCCGGAGAGGAGGGATCCACCCTCGTGATAGCTAGACAAAGATGGTTGAGGGGTTGAAAACATGCAGGCATGGAAAGAAGAGATGAAACGCGATACTCTACGAAACATTTGTGCGAATCGACTACGCGAAATCCAAGAAACTCCATCCACGACATTATGTAGTCATAAAATGTGTTAAACATTATTCTTTCATGCGCGATTCAGCTTTTGCCAGATCTGATCGAATGCTCGTGAATTAATTTAGAATTCAAATTTTTTGTGGCATCCACACTGCTCCAATTCTTTCGGTCCGATCGGCTAGAAAAATACGGATCGGCCGTATGATTGTGAGAATTTGAGGAAGAAAAAAGTTCTTTAGGTGGAAAAAACAGTGGGGTCTCGTAGACCCTGCCTGGCTGGCTTGATAACATTTTGGCAGGAGGATTGACGTATCGCGACCGAGAAAAGTATCGAATACCTTTAGGAAGATTGGCGCTCGAATATTTTTATCGGCAGGCCTAACGGGAGGATGGAAGTTTTAGGAGAATCCAGTAGCTGGTACAATATAATTCGAATGCCTATTTCGCTCATTTGACAGGATAAAATCGTCAGGAAATAACGAGAGTGGAATTGCAGCAGGAAACTGGAGAATCCGTTGTTTTTTTTTGTTGGCATGGCGCAAATAAAAAAGGCCGGTGGTTCACTGATTTTATCTACAAACTTCTAGAGTGGTCTCCTCCGGGTCTTTTTTATAAGCGGTGTTTAAGAGAAAATGTGGCTCGAAAAGGAGGGAGGGGCTCATTTCCAGCTCTTGAACCACCCGCGCGCTTTCGCCTTTGCTTCTCGTTACTTTTTATTTTCGACTTGTGTATCGTGTTTTTTCTTTCTTCCTTTTATTTCCTTTTCCTTCATTCGGAAAGAGGAAACACTGATACTCTCGTTATGCAAAAAAGTGGAAAGAGAAAAGGATTTTTTGGGGCCAGCAAAATAGGGAGGTAAGTTTGTGGCAGCGCGTATATGAAATCCCCAGAGAGTAAATAAGAGAGAATGCCGGAGAGAAATCGAGCTTAGGACATTTGTATTCGAAGCACGTTGAAAAGGCTGCAGCATCGATACGCGAAAATCGAATGTCATGAGAGAATTTGAATAAACGTGCCCCTTGCCAATGATACTCCTTCCTGCTGCCTGTTTCTTATCTGCATATTCTCATTTATTTTCCTCCCCTTCGTTTTATTCCTTTCTATTTTATTCTTTATGATTTTTATCATTTTTCATATTTATATATCCTGTTATCATTTCGTAGCTACAAAGGCCTCCGGCACTTTTTTCAGCAATTATAAATCTCATTTCCACGTTGAATTTCATCAAATATATTTGCGCTAGAAATTATACATTATTTATTTTAGTCACTTCTAATCAGTTTATTTTTCACTATCAATGTAATCATTTTCGTCCGAGTATTTTCCATTATTTCTGGTACTTCCTCATGCGCATAGTCTTATTTATATCGTCGATCTTATTTGAATACAATTTCCCTAAAAAAAGGATCTTTTTGACGATCGAAAGGATTTAATTTAATGCAAAAACGTGAATCCACTTCCCAGTGGGTTTTTTCCAGGCATATAATTATTGCAACTTATTCAATCAGCATACTAATCATTTTGAGAGTTTAACCATTAATGATGTTGGTCCATCAGATATCTCTGGTAGGTTTACTTTGCCGTGGTCTTGGAAATTGTGGTAACCTTACTTAATGCAGTCCAGAGAGTGCATCGATGCACTCTGGACTGCACTGAGGTCCGCCTTAAGGCAGCAACTTTCACTCTCATTATAGCATGTCGGGTGTATGCCGCTTGACTTGTCTTGCCACGAGTTGTCGTTGATGGAAGAAGGAGAAGCCTTGCAACTTTTGTACCCTCATCTGTACGTAGTACCTCGGTAAATGCCTCTAGAAATTGACAGTGGGAATCATCCAATGTCAATCCGACAATTCAGCGAAACGTCCATTTTTTCCGATAAATTTGCACTAACCGCTACCATTAAATTGGATGATTGGACGTTTCAACCAAAGTTGACAGACACGTGTGTGGTTAAGGGCACTCGTGATGAATCGAGCGAATAAAACCAAATCAATTATAAATGTTTCGTACGAAAATCGCACAGAGGCGTATCCTATTGTGTCAACTTTAATAAGAATATTCTATGGCACCCGTTGCTGCTGTTTTATTTCTTGAGAACGAAGGAAAGTCTTTTCAAACGGAGTACAGAAGCTGAGTGAGAATACTTTAGAGAGGGAAAATCTCTCAATTCCCACAGGCACTTTGGTGGATGTGGAGGGGCGCGACGCCTCGTAAATTTCACCAGGACGTTTTAAAATGTCCTCGTGCTATATATGCGAAAAACCTCCGTTGCCAGTTGCGAAATTCTCTTCCATTTTTGTCTTTTCCCCATTTCTCCATCTCTCTTTTTCCCCTTTCCAGCATCCAACTCGTTTTTTTTAGCATTTCGGTGGTGCCGCTGGCATTTTCTGTAAACTTCATCTCGAGAGAGATAGAAATTCGAGAAGTGGGTTGTCGCGTGGAAAGGATAACACGATCAGGTGGAGGGTGCGATACAGCGTTCTCCACCGCTCTATAACGGAAGTAGAGTGTGTAATAAAGAAAGGTGCAGTGAGAACGAAAGGCTTTTCGTCCTGGAAAACCTCAAAAGCTAACGTCGCCCTTTTACTACCAGCATTGTCTTTGTATACTTCACATTTGCGATCTACTTGCGTTAGTATAGACGTGTGGAATTAGCATTCCAGAGGCGTGCGAGCTATTCGTCTTGGGGAGCTGAAAATGAGAGAGAAAGAAAAAATGGAAGAAGACAAAACGGGGATCTGGAATTCAAACCATTTGCCGATCGAATTTTCCGTTGTCTTTCCCACCAAAATAATTTACGAGGCACGAGAAAAGAAGGAGACCAACCGAGCGAAAATACAAACCCAAAACTCTGTACTAATAGAGATTCCCTGACGGGGACTGAGCAATTCTACGATGCGGAAGGAATAAGTCCTGTCCACGAGATTAATGTGAAGTACCAAGTTTTTTTACTAACAAAGCAGCTCGATCGTCTTTCTTTCTCATTGCCAAACATTCGACTGAATCACACCTCTCGACGGGATTCCAAGGGAAAGTTTTGATGGACTCGAAGTATGAAAAGTAAAAAAAAAAAATCATGAAAAATATGAAGAATGAAAAAAAATCAAAGAATTATCACATTTCGGAATCTTTACGGATATTCAGTGACCGTCTTAGAAAGAAAAATTAAAAGAACGTTGAGGAAGAAAGGAAATAATGCTCAATGATCGTTAACCAAAAGCTCAAGGTGCAGAGGTGAATATCTGGCAAATTAAAACTTGTCAGAAAAGCCCAGCGAAATTAAGAGAATGATACCCTTATCACTTTTAATTGAATTTCCCCGACGAAATCTTACCACGAGGATTCCCCAATACTCGCACATTTTTTTCCTGATGGCTTATGTCATTATGAGACTTAAATCGAAATATTAAGAAACAGAATAAAAAACGTAACTTCCGACATTTAAATTAACGTTTCCCATCAATATTTATGATGAAAATTTTCCAAAAATAACTTCGTTAAAGTTCATTCGATTCAGTGATAATTCATTCGACGGCGGATTCGCTATGGATTGAAGAAAATTAACGTCTGTTAATCATGCAAAAGTAATAATTCCAACAAAGAAATAAATACTCATTCCATAAATGCTGAGATGAGTCTTAATTGAACTGTCTCCCCCGACTGCTTGTCCATTCGTGCCTGCCTGTCCATAATGGAAATTCCAACTATTTTAATCATAATTTGCCATCATAAAACCAGCAAACTGCTTACCCTCTAACTTTGTTAGCGTTACACAATACGCTTCAAAAGTTAAGCTAAACTAGTTTCGGCCACAGTTTAGAGTAAAATCTCATGCAGATATGGCGTTGTCGGTCTCGAACCCCTGATGGAATTATTTTTTTTTTTTTTATGCCATGAAGAATCGAATTCGAACTCTCATTGAAATCAATAATAGTTTGGGAAGAAACACTTTGGAATATTCATTGCTCTTGTTCGCAATTCTAGTAAATTCCGGTTGTATTTTATTGTAGTAAACTTCTAGGAGCAGGTCCACCCGGGATGCATTATTGGCGATGCGCCATCTGGTTTTCGAGTTTTGGGTCGAGGACGAAGAGGGTGATGGGATTGTGTTACTTGATGAACATAGACGTCGAGTAATGGTTCGTTTTAGCAATCAAAGCTAACTCTCGCTCGTGAGATTTGGCGTCCGCACCAGGAGTGCCCCGCGACAGGTGTTATGAACGAGAATTTAAAGCCAGTTCGACAGAGACTAGACCGACCGCTAATTAAATTAATTTCGAAGCCGGCGTTCGAGTTCTTGCCCTAACTGGCCACAGAAACTCATTGGAATATCGTCGAAAACTCTTGCAACTAACGAAGGGTGCCCTATTATGGCTCCCAATTATTGTAATCGACGAAGAAGCTGAATCAGGAAAATGCGTTGAAGAAAAATGGTGAAGGGGAACGGCTCATCGCGTTTCGTTATTTCGAAAAAACAAAATCCTGAATCTACCGAGGAAAAAAAGTATCTTCGGCGATTCTTCCTTTTAGTCGTTTTATTGGCGAATCAGAGAGGAGCACTGAAGAACGCAGTGCCGGTACGATCCAAGAAAGTTTTTAGTTTAGTCTCTAATTTGGTAGTCGATGAATCTTTCATAGGATTTTTTCTTCCAGCTATAAGATCCGAATTTTCAAGGGTGAAATAGTATGAAGAAGAAAGAGAAATTACCGTAAAGTGAGAATGTCTTTGGGTCTTGAGAGGAATCTTCAGGAAAGCAGAGTAGGATGAGTGAAAAGAAAAAGGAGGGAAAGGCGAAATAAGGCAGGATCGTAGGCCATCAAGGCTTTCGTTTCAATTAACGCCCTTTTCCTGCTCTCCAATTCTCTCACTTGAGTCTCGTTTTCCCTCTGCGTGATACACCACTGCGTGCCACGTCTTACCTCATACTCCCATCTTTTGTTCCTTCGATGCCTCCCCTAGAAACGTGCAAGACAGCGAACGTAAAATAGCTCGGGGGTGTGGGGCCGAATACCAGATCTTCATCAAGGGCTGAGCTTTCCGATGCAAAGGTGTGCACGCGAAATTCAATCTAGAGGGTGTCCGAGATCCTCTTCAAATTTATTCGCCATAATAAAGTTTCAGTTTTTTTCTTTTCCTGTAATAAAAATTCTTCCTTTGCCAATTAAATGATTAACTCACAATTACAATGAGCAGGATGTCTCTCTACGTATCCCCAACGAATACGTTTCAGTTGTTAGCAACCCCCATAGGTCACGCAAAGCCTAAACCACACCAATGATTCAAATTCGGGATCACCATGTGTGGAAAGTAAGAATGAGCTTTCTTAGGGTCTTCAGTACGGAGATGAAAACAGAAGAGACAAGGAAAATAGTGCTACGTTGTGTCTTCTCCTGTTTCTCGGTTGATGAGATATCCCGGTGCACAGCGGGAAGATTTTCTCAACAAGGGATAGGAAGGAAGACGAAGAGGACCCGCGGAAATTTGCATACAGAGCATCTGTCACCAGCCCCTTAGCCGGCTTTGGCCATTTTCAACTCAAAGTCTCTTTCCCGCCCAACTACCGCTATCATTCGGCTCGGATCTATGCGAATAATGGTAACCATTCTTATGGTAAATCCTGCGGGGGGTGTCCCATCTTGCCTTGTCCGCTCCCCGCTCCGTTCTCGACAAGAGAAAATCCCGGCTTCTGCTTGCTCACAACCTGCGAGACTTGATACTCTCCACTGTCCTTATCGTTATCCCTCGAAAGCTCGACTTTAGCACTAAAAAGGCTCCGTTTCGAGCGTGACACTTTCTTTCCTCAATACCCCATGTAATTTCTTTCTTGCCGCCGAAGCAAAAAAATTCTTCCAAAATCCATTATTTCATTTATTTTAAGTTAGTTTTCTCGATCGGCGCAGATAAGACTTTCGAATTGTTAGCTGTCACAGCTGAATGGAACGGGAACGTAAGAAACAATGAAGATTTTTGATAAAACATGGAATCACAAAAATTTGATGATTCCTTCGAATTCGACAGGAAGATATGTGACTGAACGATGAAATCAGAATGGATACATGAGCGTATTATCGCAGCCACGAAGAAGGTGGCCAGAGGGAGGTATTTTCTTCGTATCGAATGGTTTTGAAAGAGAAAAGGGAAAAGGACTGGCTTGCGGCTGGTTGGGATTCTGAAAGTAAAAACTTTTGGGTAAAGTTTGGTGGGAAGAATGATGAGGTTGTCGTGTGGGGTTCTGGGAGCGCTTTTCGCGATCGGAGTAGAAGCTTTCCAAGCACGAACTGGCGAGCCATTGAAATTCACCACGAAATTCGCTTTCCATTTCGATCCCCGGTCGTCTCACCGACACATGGAATTCAGAGGAAAGGCGAGGTGGAGAGCTGAGGGAGAGAACCAGTAGAGAGCTCTGTGCTAGGAGCGCCAGCGTGCAACAAAAGCGACGAGCACCACTCGAAGGCCAAAGCGACGCATGAATCCAACGACGTCGGACGACGATCCCACGGATCGAACACAACGAAAGCGAGAGCCAAAGCTCTATACATCCTCAGGGCCACTTTGCTCCGCGATCACATCCTTCTTTTTTCTCAGTCTCTTCTTTATTTTCTCATTTCGATTGACATCTTTCTTTTACATAAACTCACCTCACATTTTTCCATCTTTTTTTTCTATCCCCCGATTCGCCGAATTCGCGAAAAATGGCTTTGTCCTTGAATAACTCAAAACCGACCTAGATGTTTATTCAAACTTATTTATTTAATTTTTATTCATTTTAATTATAATTATAATTCATTATTATTTATTTACATTCATTATTGATTATTTGTTTCTTTATTATTCAAACTTATTTTCCAAAAATTGAATTGTCATCGCGTTCGTCAATCAATGTCATAGAATCGAAATTAAGTTGATCCGAAAAAATGTAATGGTCGCTTTCTTAGCAGAGGTTTCAATAATCAACAATTTCTTAAGCTCTTGGGAAATTCAAGTCTCTTGCAAAGTGTATCGTGCAAAAAATGTTCTGGGGCCGCGTTGATTGCGTGAAATAAAAACTAGACATGAAAGTAAATATTCGTAAAGTTTGAAATGATTTGCGAGAGACGAGTTTCCGATTATGAGGATAGGTTTTACTCGAGTTAAGCATCTCGTGGAACGAGACTGGTTCGACACGCCGATTTAAGCGACAGAGTCGACTCGCGTAGCCGCGATTATCGAACGTTGTTTCACCTTGAATGAGATGTATCGATAAAAAGTAGGGTTCGTGAGGAAAAAAAGTTTCGTTTCACATGTACATGAGACTCCGATGTGCCAAGTGTGACCTCGCGCGCTCTCACACCACCGAGACGTATTTTTTGTAGTAGAAAACCAGTTCAATGTGTATTTTGGGAAAGCAATCCGCGATCGGTATAGAAGAGAAAGACTTTGGGCTCGTAATGCAAGGAATTAAACCGATCCGATCCACCCTCCGCAACCCTGTCGTTGAGGGTCCAATCGGCAACTCGGTGAGGGCTCGCCGTTTAACTAAACTTATACAGGCATATCTGACTCGGGGATGACAAATCGCAGCGAGTTATTACACTGTAAAAGTTGGCAGTGCGAGATAAACGATGCTCGAACGTCATCTTGATATATCGTTAGCCAAACTTCTTTCTCCAAAATGACTTCCGTTCCCCTAACACCCTCTTCGCTTTTTCTTAACTAAAATATATTGTTCCAGTTGTCAAATTAGACTTATTGATCGGCATCAATGAAGGAGCAGAATTTTTTGTTTTACTCGCGTGAATAAAGCATTCCGCCTTTGGCAAGAAATTAAGAGGGTGGGTTGACTTTTTGAGATCCTGAAATTATTCGTTATAGAAGTAAAATATCGTTGGCACCATAAACTTTGATGAAAATTCGATGAAAAGTTAATTGGGAAAATTGACGAAGAGCAGGTGAATGGAATTCTCAATATGGGCAAATGAAGAACGATGTATAAAAGTGCAAAGTCAGATGTGCGAGGACGGTCGTTGCGTGGGTTTTGTTCGCAAGGTTCGCAGCGTAGGGAACAAGCGACTTTTCTTGAGTAACAACGTCTGGGTGTCTTGCTGGAGTATCCACGTTAATGGGGTGTAATCTGGTGCTTGACGACGTCAGCCTGAGTTTCAGAAATGGGAGAATCTTTTGGGATCGTCCTAATATCCCTGGCTGGCAAAAGGTTCTCCGTCAAAGGGCTATTCGCTGGGATAAGCTTCTTTAATGTTGCAGGCGAGCTCCACAGTAGCATTCATTCTTTCTTTCTCAACAGTATCTCGACATATACTAAATTTATTTTTATGGTCGTTCCAGCCAAGGGATGATCGAGATCGGTAGCTCAATTGGAGTCATGAACAAGAGGCTCATCACCACGACCTGTCAGTAGAACGGTTATGATCTTCAAGTTCGAAATCCGTCTGAAATATGACCGTCAAGTTGGTTGGGATGTTCACACCAAGTCCGATTCTTCGTCTAGAAAGCCAGAGAACTTTGGAGCTTCACGTTTTATTTTTTTGCAAGACTTGACATTGTTCGAGCGTCCTAAGATCATCAGATGATTGAGCATCCTTGAGAATAATGAGAAAAAGTGACCGGAGAGCCACCAAACTCGATAAGTCAAATGACTCACTGTCGCTATTCACAGCGTAGATAGTGTAGTCTCTGGTGGTGCACTGCGCATCATCTTAATGGTGAGCCACACTAGGAATTTTTTGTTCAATGGGACTTGCTTACACTTTTATGGCTGTCCTTGTTGTACAGTATATATCTTTGATTTAATAGCTAGAAAGAAAGAAAAGCGTGGGGAAACGAGAGCAATTTGAGCCTGAGCCTAGACTCGTACTCTTATTCCGACTCCCTGCGGCTACCCTCGGACGTGCACACACCCGAGTCCAGTTGGAAATACCGAGCAGCACCGGCTGTTTCTGCTATCACATTTATTATATTACCCGTCCGAACGAAGAGAAAGGAGAAACAAAAATAAATAGAATTTAAAAAAAATGCCTCTACCTGCTGTAGGGTTGTACACGACGGTAGATAGGAGTGTATGTATACGCGTATAAACTAGTTCCGAGCTAACAGCATCACGATTCCTCCTCAACCATTCCTTTCTGTGCCTTTCTTCCTGCCTGTCGAACTTCCAGCCTTGCCGGATCTCATTGCAGCCCCCATAGGGTACAACCTGTAAAAGAAATTGCTTCTGCGGTATAGATTTGGTTCTACTCGATTTATATTACCAAGGCCCTTTGCGGTTTACAATGAACCTTTTACCAATGACGCCGCGTAACATCATCCAAATTACCGATATAGATCTAACAGCGATTCAATCCTCACATAAAACGAATCAAAGATGAAACTGCCATTTCAGAAACCACAACAATCCCGCCTTAACATTGCTCGAATATTCTCCTTGATACTCCTGATAGAAGTTTTACATGAATTCGAAACAATCATTGGCTGCTCCACAATGAAACGTTCCCATTCTACAGCATCATATTCCAAAAGCAACTTACGCAATCTAGACACTCCGTATCAAGGAATGAAAACACCAGCTCATCCCATTGATATTATGCTCCAGAGTGTTTCAATCCATGAGTCGTGCGAATAATGATTTAGTTTCCTTGGACATCGTCAGGCATTGGATCACACCGTCCAATAGCAATAGGTCACGTTACTTTCCTTGATAAACCCAAGTCAGCCGAGTTTATATTGTAAAAGTATTGGATACTTTATTGAGCAACTACAAAGAGCAATTCCATGAAGTTTCAAGTTGATCGGAAGAGGAATGATGAACGACGAGGGGAAAATAAAAATAATAGCTCGCCGATAAACCAGCTAATGCTCCAAAAGCTGAGAACCTCACTGACACAGTGCCGGC
This sequence comes from Campopleginae sp. 14b, assembly GCA_030522525.1. NCBI lineage: Eukaryota > Metazoa > Arthropoda > Insecta > Hymenoptera > Ichneumonidae > Campopleginae sp. 14b. Next base: position 358,014 of record JAPYYS010000127.1, read on the forward strand.
AGCAGGAACATATACCACTTTTACCTTCCACCTGCAGCTAATTCGCCTTGACGATGTTCGTTATACACCTCTGCGAGATAGACATCTCGAGGATAGACGGGAAGAGTGTAGCTCGTTGTAATACATCGCGCTGGTAGTTTACGAAAGCGAGAGTTCGAGGGTGTGGTGAGGGTCACCGAAAAAGGACACGAATTCTCACACACGCTAGCACACCATTGAACGTTAAACGGCACGAGATAGACATAACTTTTTTCCTAAATACCCTGAACTGGAAATTCCAATGTATTTCGGCTCCAAACTACATTCTTTGCGACATGCCGAAACAAATAAAATTTCAAGGGAAATACTTAAGGTATACCTCCGGTCAAAATCAAACGGTCGGCCTTTTTGGTCGCCGCAATGTTGGAGTAGAATTCTGTGTTGTGACGATTCCTCCCTGTGGCGTTGATCATAAAAAAATAAATTTATCTTTATAGAGAAATATTTCAGGCGGAGTAACCAAATTGTAGTTTTCTTTTTAGATTTCAAGCGTCTCTACTCGTGAGAATCCGATGACGTGAATGAGGATTTGTGCCTAATTAAAAAGCCATAATGAAAGAATTCTTGGACCACCCAAACTTAATGGGTTGTAGAGATTCGACTTTACATTTCCTTTCGTAGGGAGTACAATAAGTCGAACTAACCAGTCAAACATATTTTTCTGATGAAATAAACGTCGTCGGCTTTTAAGAGAAGAAAGTAGAGCGGCTGTGCCTGAGAGTATAGAATTCCGAACACGGAGAATTGAAGAGAAGTAAAATGAATCGTGAAGGAATTGGGAGGGCTAGAGAAAAAAAATAGTGGAGCACGTCTGTTCCACGTGAGCCAAGGGTTTCGAACGTTGGCTCCGTCGGGAGTTCCACAACCGGAGAAAAAAGTGGTTCTGGCATAACGTTTCATCCCGTCACCTAACAAACTTATTTCAGCAGGTCTGATGTCGAAGATGAATCGACTTTGGTATACCGGAAGGAAGGGACTGGAACGCAGCATGGGGAATTAGGAAGAGCAAGAAAGAAGTCTCAGGCAGAAAACTCTCTTGGTTTTCTCTCCCGAAATAAGGAAAAAATGGAGAAAGGTAGACAAAATCAGCAAACCGTGACAAGAAAGACGTGCGGAGTTGTGAAAAAAACTCCCAAATAAAATAAGAAGAAAAAGTCTGTTGGGTCTGCCGCGGTTCACCAGTTACGATCAATACCTTGACGAATACATTCGCCTGAGAAATCTTCCGATAGACCGTGACATTAAATTGCACGAAAAAAAGATAAGCTACCTAGCGAAAAAGAAATAGATAAATGTCACAACTTATTACCCCCTATGAGGAATGTTTCCAAATATACGAACCTCCTCAATCAATTCTTTCCTGCCCAGAGCTCGGGTTCATTATTCATAGAGTTAAAAAAAAAAAAAAATATGCCTACGAACATGAATTACGCGACCATGTTGTCACTGATAAGGAAAATCTATTGCTCAACATCTTAATGTCTATTTAATTGCACCCAGAACGATTTTCCTTCGTCCTCTAAATGTCTGATATTGATACATTGATCTCGGCTGCTCTGTAACTTGAGTGATATCTTATAAGTGCTAAATTTATCTGATACACCGACTAAACTATTTCTATCAAGTATGACGTTGCAATAGTTTTTAATGAAGCAGGCAGGAACTTGATTACGTGACTTTGGGATGAAATGTGATTGCCACATGTGGAAGGAAGGGCGCAGTATCGATAAAGCAGTGAGAGGTCTTGGATTGGGAGCCACTGTTCGCATAACCAGCATAGCTCGGAGGTTTCTCAGTTTCTTATTTCTCTACTCTGTATGCTGCTGCTGCTGCTGCTGCTGCATAGCCTCTTCTGCTACGAGCAAGCCCGTCGAACTGCATCACCTCCGCCTCCTACCGCCACTACTTCTTTTTTATTCGCATTCTAGTTGCTGCAGCATGAGTGCAACGAGACAGGAGAGATCGAGGCAAGAGCCACTACACATTTGTATAGTACGAGGCGGCTGGTCGCATCTATAAAACGCATTATATATAGATAGAAAGCAGTGAGTATAATAGGTAGTAGGCAGGAGGTACGTCGCACCCTAGCGGGGAGCCCATTATCGCCTCCCGGCAATCTCCAGTCAACTCCTCTCTTTCTTATTGGCCACATTGTAAGGGCTAAAAGACCGGAAGACCTTCGTCGTGTGTACATTATCCACTTTTCGGTCCGGCTCATTTTCTTCCCGACTGAATTATCGCTTTTCCTATTTTCCAACACGTCTCACATTTTTACAAAGTTTCCTTTAATCACGGACTCTTCGATTTATCTAAACTATAACTTTTGATTTCTTGCATCATTTCGTATGAAACAGTGAAGCAAGGAGCCAAGATTTTAAACGTTACGATGGGCATTCGCGTAACAACGCCGACAACAACTCGTGAATTATTTCCCATTCAACGGTTAAGATGAATTTTGTATTTCCTAAGCCATATTTAGAATAAAATATGGCGGGCAATACCCCTAAATTTTAGTGACATGAGGATGAAAGTGGATTCGCAGGTTTTTGAGCTGTTTCCTGGTAGTTTATTATGGGAATAAAAATGGCTGTTTTCTCAACGCAGGCAAGATTCCATGCGAACTTTGTTTTGGTGTACTTAACTTTTTTGCAAAATTCCATAATGTAGGAAAAAAATATAAAGAGAGTAGGAAAATGTTAATTTCATATGTTTTTACATACAAGCCTCGAGAAAGGCAAGCAAACCGTTGTGGTAATCGATATCCCGATCTTTTGAAGATTACTTTCCACAATTTAGTTCTCCTATCAAGTTTTATACAGAGGAAAGAGGCAGGTAAAAAAAAGATCAATGGCTTGAGAATATGATTGATGAGAAATGGATCGAGAGCGTTTGATAAAGAGTATGCGGACCTCATGGAATATATACCGCGCGCGGTGAGAGCGGTTGTGAAATCAGGATGATCTAGTGGAGGTTCTCTGGTTCCCTTCATGATCGCGGCGACTCCTTGACGAGAGCATCGCACTCTCGAGCACTCTTGTAAATCATTGAAGGAGCGAGCCAGCTATCTCAACCGCCAACAAAATAGCCCGGAACTCACACAATGAAGAAGAAACGTTCTGTTTCACACGACCATTCTCGCAGGACGACTTTTCATTTATTAGCAAACTCGACGTGAGAATTGATGTACCAATTTTATGAGACGCTCTATCGGTTCGGAAGATAAACCCCTCATTAGTTATTCATATTCATTTTTTCTTCAATCATAAATTAGACTTTGTGCAGCAAATCTGATACGTTAAAGGTGGGAAGTGTTCTTTGCACTAAATTAATATCCGAAAAGAAAGGCTCAGTACCGATTCGAAACCCTGAGCTTGACTATTCTTCTATTCAAGAGACGTAGCAGCGGCTTGACGCCAAGTATTAAAAAAAAAAAACGTTGCGCGAGCCGGCCGTACTCTTATATACAGTAAAATAGGCGTTTTACGACGTAAATATACTTCTTACCAATAACTGGGCCGTTTTCTAATCGCCACTTTGATCATGAGGAGTGATCATGAGGAGAGGGCCATATTAGAAAGCGCAGGAAAATTCCAAATGATTAGAATTTGATAAAATTTGATGAGCATACTCTTTAGCATTAAATATGAAAATATAAAATTTTTAAGATTTTTCTTTTCCTAAGTTTTCGTGTAATTGAACACTAGAGTGCACATGCATACGCATACGATTCCGATATATATATATAGGTATGTCTGTTGTACATTGTAAACTCAAGTTATTCGAAAACTATGTAGACGAAAAATAGAAACAAAAATTGTCATCTTATTCGATGCTAAAGAATAGTATCACGAAATTTTATTGAATTCTTATCGTATCGTCCCATGTAGCCAATCTCTTCAAAATAGTAAAATGCTGCTCCAATTCAAAATAAATATTTATAAGTCAATAAAAAAAATTCAACGATTTAAAAAATTGGTAATATTGCTGCAAGGGTTGAAATGGGAAAAAAGGTGGAGGCGAAATTAATGTGAGAGTTAAGTGGTAAGCTGTGCGATCAATTCGTGACCTTTATTACGTAATCGGTTTGGACCGTAACGCAGCTGAACACAAAGCAGAAAGAAAGAGATGAAACAGATCGAGGGGAACGTGGGCGAGAAGAGAGAAAGAGGTAGCAAGGGCGAATGGCGCTGCTGTGTTCTCTACACGAATGCGCGTGGTAGAGCTTTCCAATATCTGTAATTGCCAAAACGTAGAAATCGACAATATTTCACAATTTTCTATCCCGAGGCTCGAGCGATTTTACCAGGAGGAAGGTGCGCGAGACTCCCGAGGATAATCCACAGAGAACTGTATCCTGAATCGCGTTCGTGTAAGGGGTGTCATTACTGCTTACCGAAAAAAATGTACAAGCAAACGGAACTTCTCTGCCTATCCCGATGCATTGTTCGACCCGTGAATATTTATTTCTTTCTTTTTTTTTACATTCACACCTTTCAATGGCATAACTCGGGCCCAAACACGCCCAAGTGTGCTTCACGGGGACTGTCGCTATACTTTTCGACTCTGGATTGGACTGAGCCAAAATAAATCCCCAAATAATACATATTTCGGTGAATAAAATTCATTTGGTCATCGACACGCTTCTCGTGGGCCCAGAATCCGGTAGAGGGCCACGGGCCACCGACCACCATTTCAGTGACGTTATCGTTCATTTCTACCCACACACAACTGGACTGGAAAAACTTGCACCGATTCCGCCTATGTATGTTATGAATATTTATTGTATAAAATAATTTTTCAATGAAATGTGTACGAAAAAAAAAACGGTCGAGTCATAACAATGTACATTTTTTATGAATTTTTTAATTTAATGCTGTCGTTTGTATGAAATTTGTTACTTGCCTGTCACTTCTGTTTCCCACACCACTCGGACTCGCGAACGCACGTTGATAGTGCGCGACGCACCGCTCAGCAGTCAGAGCTGTTTCGCGCGCCGCTTTTTGTTGTCGTTTCGGAAAAGGCGGTACTATTTCTACGAAATATGCGTTCTCAACACTGCTATATTGAGCCCCGAGCACTCGCACTTCTTTTTGGTGTGCCTATTCGTTGTGCCTATGTATTTTTTTCGCCTTGAACGAAAAGCATAGACGATAATGTACTGATAGCATATCGTCTCTTGCAGGAATAGCATAAAAACATTAATGCTACGTTAGCTGACCGGCTATCCGCGTGTCTGCTCGCGTAGCCAAATTCACTTGTCACCGTAGCAAAAATTTTGCGCCAGCGGCACGGCATTTGCTACTCCGAAAAATCTCTCGTCGATTTACATTTTTCGTTCTTGTAGCAAATATTGTTTTGCTACTATAAGGAGAATTATGCTACGGGTGCTTAAGGCTTTGCTGTTGTAACTAAAAGACGATTAGCAAAGAAGCTTTTGCTGTTACAACATTCCCATTTCTCTCCGTGCATGTGACATTGAATCTCATTTAATTAATCAAGCTGTAGAAAATTTACGAAAAATCAGGAAAGATTACATGCACACGCTTTTCTTGTGAATGTAAAGCAAAGATTTGATTGGAAAATCTTAACTGAGGCAACAAATTTCTGATTTAACTGAAAATAGCGTCTGAACATATAATAACATAATAAAGCTTTCTCGCACGTTTGATTTTCGGATCGTTAATCACGTTTTACGCAAGATGAATGTCCGGAACGCGAGAATCGCGTTAAATGGTCATGTACACCCTTTCATGAAATCTCAATTTGCAGAGGGTTTGTAAAGCATGTAGGGTACAGTCCGGAAGCTCATACAAGGCGAACCATAGCTAAAGAAAAAACAGTGCCAAGGGGAGAGAACGAAGGAGAAAAAACAAGCCGCAAGTATGATGTATTGCGTTAATAACCGAACCGTCCACCCTGCGAACCATCCTAACGATGTTTTAAGCTGTAATTAATTTACTGGTTCGAAGGGGAAATCCTTGTCCCTCCTCGTTTCTCTTCCTCCCTCTTGCTCTTCTTCTCTATCTCTGCTTCGTGCACTATAGCATGGTTTCGTTTTAATCTCGGATAGACAGTATCTACCTCCGTAAGAGGAACCAACAGTCGTGTACAGATTGGCGGTTGCATCAGTGGCTGTATTTTGTTGCCATCGCGTATCCGTTAGATTCATCATGTATATCGCTCGACCGAGCAAAATCAATCCTTAACGATCCCCGTTTCAAATATCTCTCGTATATTTTTAGCCTCAGTATTTTCACCGTTTGCTTACAAATTTGGAAACGATGACAACAGCGATAATGACGAAGAAAACGTTTATTTTTGTTCCATAAAAATGTAAGAAGAATTTAATAAATTAATAATCAAAAAATAATCCAATTTTTTGTTTTTACATTAACGCGACGTGTGTATTACTATATTTTCGAGTGCGCGGCATGTATTCTGGGTCTTTTAGGAAACAGGCGGGTTTTCAATATTTTCAAAATGTAATTATTACATTTCCTTAATTTTTATGGTGCGGAGCAATATTTCAAATAACAGAATGAAGAATGTCTTCGTCCTGATGCTTTTTTCCCGCATGGTGAAGCAAATAAGTGGTTCGAGGCAAAACTCTATCGTTATGATTAAAGTCGGAAGTATTTTTCAGTGATTTTTTCGGATAGTCAATCGTATCTACTAGGGTCTTGAATTGGTTGTATAAAAAAAAAAAGAAAAGGAAAAATAGCGTCGACATTCTACGAATAAGCGGCGATAGAGCACGTGTTGTATCAAAAAGGAGGTCCGAGTGGAATAGGAACTGCAAGCGAGATGGTGGCAGATGTACGCGGCACGTCAAAAGATAGAAAGAAACGAGCTCTGTCTGGCGGATGAGGAAAGAAAGAGAGGAGAAGAAAAGGGACAGAGATATCAGCGGTAAAACGAGGAACGATCGTGGCTGCTCTTTGAGAAGTTATATCGCACGAGCAAATAAAGAGAAAACCTGCGTGAGAGGTAGAGCGAAGCTTTAGATCGTATGAAAAAGAAATAAAGACTTGTTCTTGTCTAGATTCACCGTATCGGTCAGACTCACTCGATGTACCAGATCTTCCGATCCTCGATACATTCTAGACCATAAAATACATGACACTCTGCAAGGGAATCGACAGATTCAAGCCGAGAAAAAAGTCGGTGTAATAGAGAAAAATCTTCTCATGAATGATTCGTTTCAATCTGATCTTTAATTTTGCATAAAAATCAACCGAGTTTAAAAGACGATGCTCCGTTATTGGACAAGCAATATTGTTGAAAAAAAACATTCTTTGCCATCGTTGAAGTTGCTGCTACTCAGTCCCATGCCATCAACTAAAATCTACATAAATCAAAGATAAACAAATACGTATGTTTGCAGAATAAGATAACTCACTATAGTGAATCTTCTCGTAGAGTGGATCACAGAAGACAATATTTAAAATAGTGATCTACGATAGTATTCGCTTGGGATTATTCATGAGCTGGACTCGGTATTCCAGTGGATCCTTGAGCAATGAAACGGTCGGGCTCGTCGAGAGAGAGAGAGAGAGAGAGAGATATCGCAATGTTTTCCCGGAATGCTGGAAAACAATTTAACGAGGAGAAAAGTTGGCATGGACGCTTTCTCGACTCCGCAGTTACATACGCCATTCGAAACGCTATAACGAATAACCTTGAACGTATAGGTATTTAACGAGTACGAATGCGGGAAACTTGAGAGTGATAGGAGAGAAAGAGGCAGAGCGTCGCGACGCCAGACGTCGTGGCTCGGCGCCTGGCATCCTAGACGATAGGACAATGCCCGAGCTAGAAAATATCCTCCATATAAGTATACCCACGCGAAATCGAAGCGCAAAGCTGAGGTTAGGTCACTATAAACGAACCGTGCTCAGCATCCCGTGTCTCTATTGCCATGGACCGACCGGAACACAAAAAAAAAATATCCAAAGAGAAAAACAAGACCAGCCGCTGGATTCGATCCTCGCGTTATGAAAGAGCGAATAAGAACTCGCATATTTTATCTTCAATGCAATGTTTTACGACCTCCGTTCGGTTTCTTCTGGCTGCTCATTCCCCGGCAGTGCCAATGGCGTAGGAATTTTCATCTTTTTCATCAATAACATCGCTGCACGGGCCGTGGTGGTCTTCGGTAATAAACAACTCGAAAACTCCGATTTCGACAAAAAGCGTTAACTTCCCAAGTTCAAATAATATATTATTAGCATTTTATTTCAAAATGTTATTTTTACATCGAACCAAAGAAACCTGAACAACTGGAAAACTGATTTGCAGGAAAAGCCTTCACTCCCTGAGTTTAAACAATATATATTATCAGGATTTTATTTACAAATATATTGTTTATATCGAAATTTGGATCGTCGTGATAGCGGAAGTGCGTCAATATTTTTATTTCTAAACAATGGTGTGCCTTGGAGAAGGAGATAATAAGAAAAACGATGAGAGACACGAGGGTAAAGTGCATTATGAATAACATTTGAGGTAGCCGCAGACAGCAGCGAGGAGTAATATGTTAGAGAGAGATGAGGACTGAGAGTGAGTAAGGAAGAAGAGAGGGTGAGAAATGAGAAGAGTACGATATGTTGACAGGCTAATATCACGCTGCGTGGTTTCGCTTATTAAAGCAGGGAACGTCGTCACCTGGCGGTCGTCGTCATGAGCAAACGAATTACACAAGCGCGCGGCGTGAGATGGGGAGAATAGTATTTGTCGTCGGGGGTTCGAATGACGTTCAATCAACGCGAGGGTTGAAACGCGAACTGAAAATAACGTTTTGGTTTGGTGGTGGAAAGCTCCATTAAAATGCCTCGTTTAATATTTTTCTATGCTAATGAGGAGTACTCAGTATTATTTACGATAAAAAATGTGAAATTTATTTGATTAAAATTGAGTGAAATTTTGTAACTCGAAATTTTTAATTCCAAAAATGAATATTTGAATTTATTATCACCGGTTCCTTGATTAATCTCTCTGCACAAAGATCCACGGTCTTAACTTAACCCCATAAGATTACAGAGTCGAATGAAAATGAATAAATGGAAAGCGAGTTGAATTGAGATCGCTAAAGTTGGGACTGGGAGGCTACGAGCGTTGGGTTGTGGTTTAAGGAGCGTGTAATGTTGTTCTAGAAAATAAGATATTTAGTTAAACTTTGGGAAGCTACTCGGTGATAAGCGTGTTGAGCGCCAAGTGCGCAAAAAGTCGGGGCAATGCAAGTTCTCGAAAGGAAATTCCTCGAGTGCGGAGAAGAAACTGAATCTTCGTGAGGTTGGTGATGGCCGAAAGGGTGAGGGTATATAAAAGGAGTGTTCAAGAGGCCAGCAGGAGGAGGAGGTCTTCCAAGCCACTGGCATTAGTACGTACGATTCTTCCCGAGCGGAATGAATCTCTTGCTGGGTAATTAGGCAGATTACTTTCCGGAGTCGTTTAAGCTCCGCTTTCTTGCCTTGCCCCTTCTAACATATTGGCGGGTTCGTACAGCCTGCTGGAAAATAGAAAGGTGCTTCCATAGTCTTCGGACAATTAAAGAAGAACATTCTTGGCCGAGAGCTTGGGCGACATCCCCGAATTTATTTGTACAAAGTAGTTTAACAATCTGCATACGCACAAGTGTGCTTCGTTCGTCGCTAACGCAATAATCGATCGACTTTTTCGAGCGGAAATAATCTTCGCAGTAATCCAATAAAACTGCCTCCTCCCAAGCGAAACTCCTTGAATTTCTTCCAAGAATAATAACGTAGAGAGTCGCAATATTGATATAAAAAAAAGAGTTGCTCCGAAGCGACGAAAATCAATAATAATACCGAAATATATGCGTTGCAACGAGTGTACAAAAAAAAATCGTCTCATTCAATTGACCATTTATTTCATCACATTTTTTATTTCTTACGAATTTAGCGCAATCTTTCTGTCTCTTAAGGTGACGGAGAATTCCAATGTCAAGGATAGAACATTTAAAAACAAATAAAAAAATCCGTTCCGAAAGATAAAAAGCTGAATATTATTAAATTGCAGTTGAGCGCTCAAAGGAATTACAGACATGCGTCTTATTTCGTGTAATAAAAGAATCGTCTATACAAATTTTTTTTTTTCAAGTACAGAGACGTGAATAGCAGGGAAGCATAGGAAAAAAAATACAGGAATTAAATGTAAGTACGAAAGAAGAGAAAATAGAAGTTTTCATTAATGGCTGATGCTTCTCCTGCAAGAATTCCAACCAGAACCACCCGCGAAAGCGAGAAAAAAGAGAAAATGAAAAAGTGTAGCAAGGAACGAAGCGGAGGCCAAGTGCGTAGTCGAGGCATAAAAGCCGAGCCGTAAATATATAGAAACGAGGAGTGCTATACCATTCCGAGACTTCTATCATTAATTAAATAATATTTCTCTTACCCTGGTGGACAGCAGCGGCTTTTGGATTTCTAGCATAAATCTACGATAAGGGTGATGGAGGCATTTTGCAAAAAGAATCACCTCGACTAAGGTGGCTGGCATGGAAAAACCACCAACGAAAAAATACTCAAAGTCAAAGAGAGAAAAAAGTATGGCTTTGCTGAGAGCACTTATTACAGTATTAAGATCATAACTCAGAAACAGGCTCGTCATAAATGTCCCTGACTGCTCGTTCTGTGCTCCGCAACACTCGGTTCTTTCTACACAGTTTTCCATCTTTCTATGTTGCCTCCTCCATTTATCGCCAAGGTACGACACTCTCGTCAATTATGGCTTGCCATGTAATACCCTCAAACTGTCATTGCATTCCAAATAAAATATCCTCTGTAAACTTTTACTCCAAGAAATTGCGGAATCAGAAAAGTGTCTCGAAGCTCGCGACCAAAATCTTCAATGCTAGATTTCTCTGGATTGATTGGACGGATTCTGTTCCACCGAGGCTCATTCGAAAGATAAAAAATCATAGAAAATTCAATTATAATATTAAAATTGTTCATACTAGCAAAGTCATTAATTCATCAACGTCACTCAATGGGCGATTGGAATTCCATACGTTTTGAATGCGCGCTGGAAATATCCGGTAGTTAATTTTTTGCGGCCTCGAGTAATTGTAAGAAATGTAAATTCTATGCTCGAGAAGTGAATATGAACAAGACTATTCCTCCGTATAGCCGAAAAGAAAAAAATCAAATTTATAGAGTTGAATTTAATGGTCAGAATCAAGTAAAATTGAGTGAGTTTATGCCCAGCATTTTGATGACGTAGTCGATGAATATTTTAAGCACGAATGGAGTAAGTTTTTTGCATGTGTAATTAAAACTTGGAAAATGTTTGACTCGCCATGATTTTAGTCTTCGACTCCAAAAACATCGTTTCAAACAAAGCTAAGCCAAAGATTGTGACATCGCGATGCTGGTGAGTTCAGGGTCGGGCAGATCTCCTGAGAAAATTCATCGAAATTATCAATCAGACTTAAGTTGATTAGAAAATTTAGAGTCAGACTGAAATTGAATGAACTGGGAGTGCAAATGTGACGGTCCGTCAGGTGGCTGGATTGACGTAGATTTAATTTTCACGTTTCCAGGCTGCTCCCTATAAATCCTTTTGGGTTTAGGGTTAGGAAGCGCTCGATGTCAAAGGGACTTGACAAAGTGTCACAAAACGTGATGACGATGACGTAGAATTGTTATGTAGCTTCCCAAGGGCTACAGTTCACCGCTAGATTTCATTTCAGTATTAAGATTAACGTACTGGATAATAGGGGTGTTGTCGCATCCTCGCGTTCTATGTAAAGGACTTGGCTTTGCCACATTTGCCCGTGAACTTATTCGTGGAAAAGCTTCGTTCTTTAACGTTGACACGATCTCGCAGTGACATATTAATTTCTGAAGAATTGCACAGTGAGTTCCTCATGAACGCGGAGTGAGGCGCGTAGTCTCTATTGATCATTAACCGTAATTATTAATGGAGAGTTGACTTGTAGATTTTTTCTTGTGAAAAAACATAAAAAATCATCAACAGAGACTTTCTATGATAGATCGAGATGTTCGGCACAGTATTAACAAGACATGAAAGTGACACAGGTTTTCTTGATGTTGGTTTTCGTATGAGGAGACAGTCGTATTTCCCGTTAAATAAAATAAATGGTGAAAGGCCATCTCGGAAGGATTGGCGAAGCTAAATTCCGAGAAATAAAGCAATGGATTTGCAAGATCACTGACGGACTACCGTGACTTAGCTGCGTGCTGCGATTTCAAGGGATCGAGACGTTAGCATTAACTCACACGCGTGCTGACTCGGTGACGAGTTCCAGCAGCGCAAAAGCCAGTTTATCGGGGCTCATCGGCGATCGATTGTCGCGCCAGTGCGTCCGTTCATTCGCAGTGTTCGGAGGCTTTGCCACTGACTTGCATTAAACCAATGAGTCTGCTTGCCGAGTGAGATACTGGAACAGGAGGAGGAGAGGATCTCATGATTGGAGCGAGGGTCGAACATTCAACACGAGAATTTCAAGCGAGAGCTCCTCAATCCCTACTAAATATTTTATATCAAAAGCCTGCTACAATGTGCCAGACAGCGGGCAGCTGTAGGAAAGAGAAATCATCAACGTCGTTACAGTAAAAATGTGCATTTTTTTGTTTGTTGCGTGGACCAACGCTGAGTGAAGCAGCAAATATGACAATCATCTGTGAATACCATTAGGATAATCATTAATTCGCCATTAGAGTTGCCAACCGGATGATCGTGTTTGTAGTCGTCTCACTCGATCAATTGATACGTTCCGCTGGGAATTTCTTTCAGAAAACTCGCTTTTGAATTCGCGACGATATAACGATCGCTCGGAATTCTCAGAGACCTAAACAACCAACGTATAAGCGGCAATGGCATCTGAGAATTGCTGGTCCCGAGTACTGTCGACTTCAACTGTAATACAGTCGTGAGCTATGTTTATATACATATACATACCAACCGAGAAGAAATGTCGCGAGCCGTAGCGAGCTAGCAAAGGGGATCCAGGGGGCCAATAGCGGAATAGAACGCTCTCGCGGTTTATTTTATGTTAATATATGCAGCCACCTTGCCGACACTGCCCGCAAGCCAGCGACCGCATGCTGGCCGTTGGCCTTAAACCTTTAAACTCAAAGTCAAGTAACCCTGAAAACGTAATTTCTCATCCTCCATTCCATCTCGAAACTACGACTTTTAATCCGCATAAAAAACTAATATATCGTCCACGGTTCGATACCGTAGATTATTAGAAGTTGACAAATTTCTCCCACGTCTTCCTCCACCACCATTTCATAACGCCGTCTTTATATCCATTGAATGGAGACAACAAATTCATTGGCGATGACTCTATTAGTCAAGTAGTATACAAATATGCAAATCAAACAACTGATGACGAGGAATAGATAAATCCTCATCAAAGTCCACTATTCTGCAGACTTTATTTCAATAAATGTTGATCTCATCAACGTTGTGTTAATAACGTTTCCGGATCGTCGTTTTGAGAAGACAAGAGCTGGTCTAATTCAATCGTCTCAAATTTCCTGCAAGTTATTCGGTTCTGTCGACAAAATTTAAGGTGGAAAGTGAAAAAAACGTTGCATATGGTCATCCGGGAAGAGACTCATCGCCTATTGCATTCAGCTTCATCGTGTATCATCAAATTGAATTTGCTCCAGTTTTAAAAAGTAAAAGAAATTAACTTCTGATCGTTTTTGTAAGATTCTTGACCCTAAAATAATTTCTGAAGATGAAATTCCAACGGAGAACTCGTAAGTATTGACAAGTACTTGCCCGTCTCAAATTTGTGAACATTGGAGTGAGGAGATTGTCACGATTTGCTCACAGTGAAAGATGCAACTGCGAATATCCGGTTAGGAACTTTCTGGAGGTACAAGTTCAATGAATCTGCACTGCCTAGGTGGATGACATTTTTTTTTACTGACCTTTAGTGTGATCACCAATAAGGAGGGTGGAAATTCAAATGTTGGTTAACGATAAAAAGACGAAACCTCAATTCAACGGAATGGCATTCTCCGGTGATGGCTCCCGCGATAAAAATGTGAAACGAGGCTGGGTCCGGCTGGCGAATATGACAGAAGTCGTGAATTTTTTGATTGTCGCGATTTTGGAGATATCAAACGATAAAAACGGTACTGGTTATGTACCCGCGGTAGGCTGCAATGTATAGCGAAGTACAGTTGCAGCATTGGAGGTGTCCGAGGACGGGAGGGCAGGAGGCAGGTTGGGTTGGATGGCGGAGAGTTGCCGGAAAAGCGGATATCGCCGGGAACACTATGATACGTGTGGAGTATCTCGTTAATCAAGAGACCTGGCTACCTCTCTCGAACTGGCAATATATACGACATACATGTGTATAACAACGAGAATATGTGAAGCAGTGTGCTATATATATATATATATATAGACAAAGGTTTTGGTGGGTTCGCAAGGGCATTGAAAATTTGCGGGGTTGTGCGGAAACTCTGGCACCCCCATTTTAGGGGCGCACAACGACAACCCTCGGAATATTCCCTCACCAACGAGCCAAGCGGCCGCAGTGTTTAACGCTTGACAAACGAGCGTCGAGGTTGGGCGCAAACAGCACGTTTCCTCTCCTTTTCCCTGCACCCACCAGACACTAGTCTCTGTTTTCCTGTTGCCTAACCCTCTTTGTGTACGCTGTGCTACACACACTTATGAACCACGCTGCATATGAACAATAGCATCAAAAATATCCTGGCAAACCCTCGAAATTCGATGTCGCAAAAATACCTTATAAATCTTACCATTAGCCGGAATGATAGATATCATGCCAAATAAAACTCTAGTCCCTCGGCAATGAATAGCAATCGGCATGTAACCTTGAAAATTTACGCTGCACACAACATTTTTTTCCATTTTACTGATGATAATGTATATCCGGCAGTCAATACGAAAAAGAGACTCGGAATAATCCGCATGAACAGCAAGTTGGTCCAAGTAATTAACCCGGCGTGTGTATACAATAAAACTGCGGAATCTCTAACTATTATTCTATTATTCTATATTATCTATTTACACTGAATGTTAACAGTAATCGGGCCAACCCGATAAAAACATGTGTAATTTAAATAACGCATTATGCGATTAAATTCTTTTTGGTGTAGAATATCTCGCCCAGAAATCGTGATCACGTCTCCACTCATTGGCGGTGAATCCATCAGGGAGGGTGTGTGTACTCTTTCGATTAAAGAGTCAGAAGACTTGGGGATGCTTTGACTGTGCAAGGCGATTTTAATTGCTGGAACGCCCACTGCACGCGTCCCAAGCGGAGCAAAAGCTAAACAAAAGTCCTTGGGTAAGGGAGATGCTCCGCTGAGAATAAACGTATTTCTATTTCCCTCCATCTCCCTCGCTCCTTCTCTTTCTCTCTCGGGGTGTGCGCAGGGCCGACCAGATAATGGCTACTTGCTTGTGAAAAGACTTGTGCTTTTTGCCATCTAGCGATTCCTGTTCACTAATACCACAGAGCTGGCTAATCATAGCCATGTGTTGGTGCATCGAGAGCATTGCTGTCTATGTATGCTCGAAACCTGCCAACTGAGTTTTGTGTGCGAGCAGCTCGCAGACTCTCACACATAAAGAAACCTTAGGAGGTTGATGCTGGCGCCCTGCAGACGAACTGGTCGGGCACCAGCGCGTCGCTCAAGAGCTCTCACAGCAGCTAGTAATTACGATCATGAATACTATTCGGCGGGACAGTCCGTGCGCCGTAAAACTATACAAACTGCTCTTATGTAAGTACCTGCAGAGTGTAAAATACTTCAAATAACACTGTGCGTAAACGTAGTAACTGTTTGCCATGTTAACTATCGTCATTTAATATCTTCGTCCAAGCTCAACGTTCATTCAGAACTTTTTCTTACGTTTCCTGTTGCACTGTAACGAGCTTGTTATTTCTTTCTCCGGCATATACATCGTGATTATTCAAAATCAAATAATAAAAAAAACAACCAAATACCCATAGACCCCATAAAAATTAGTCGAGTTCATTTCAAGGCTTTCTCCTTTCAGAATTTTCAATTAGAATCCATAAACGTTTGATGGAGAACATTAACGTGTCATTGCAATTAGTATATTGTTGATTAGGACCTTGCCAATGATTCATGGGGTTCAGGTCGTGGCCCATGAACAAAAATTCGCCCTACGTGACTTCCAGGCTATAAGACTCTTAGCTAGATCATCTTAACAGGACATAAGGATGGTTAGGTAATAACTAAGGAGTTTATTATTATAGGAGGAAGAGCAAATGAAATAGGATATGGGGTCTGGCGAGCCACGCTTATTTCTGGTCATCTGCCACAGCCAGTAGTTGTTTCGGAAAATAAATAAAACCTGGATCTTGGGTACAATAGGAAAACAGGAGAAATCCAACCAGACGCGGACGAAAGCTATGAAAGAGGAACGAAGCAATTGGCTGGCGAGAAATCGTCACGGTCTGGACGATTCTCCAGACCAGCCGGGTTTTCGCTTGCTGTTTGTCTTGGACCATCCTAACGTTCTCGTGTTCCTCCTTGATTAGGATCATCCTTACATAGCACACGGCGACGCCTACCCACACGTAACTCGGATTAGATCGAAGCGTATCCACCCGAGCACACAAATAACCAGCAGTGCTGCTTGAAATAGAGTATAAAAAATATTTGAAAAAATGAAAAACCAAAAGAGGAAAACTATCGACGTAATAACGAGTGTTCTCCGTTTGAGACGGAAAATAATCCGTCCAATGTATAAAAATACAACTTGTTTTAATTTCATTCAGTATCGAAAAAAGTCGTAAGACTACCAGGCAATTTATTTCGCATTTTTATTCAGGAACTTGGCAAAGGCTCGGGACAAGCATATTTGCACTTATGTTGTGAGCCTTTTCCAAGTTCTGTATATTCTCCTGATAGATCGATTCGCGATGGTAAAGCTTATGAAAACTTGGTTAAAAATTCCACGAGCCCAATTATCTAGTTTCTCGAATTTTTTTCTGTCGCTTTCGCGACCGGAGAGGTCTCACGTGTTCCCAACTGAATTAATCTCCATGGTAGCCTTGATTTGATACAAATTTTAATGTGCAATGTCGCGTAATATTTAAGATTCAGTCAAAGGATTCGAATTATTTTTTATCACGCGCAAAACCCACTGGAAAACTCTGCTTCGCGATGTGAAATTATTTCCATAGGTAATCATCACGAATCTCTTATCTATCCATCGTTTTCTTTTGATTGCCAGACACAGAGATGATTGGTGAGCTTCTTCAGCTGAATCACTATGGCTGCAGGAAACTACAATAAAATAGCAGCTGGTACACCGTTAAATCTCAATCTTCGTGAAAGCCATTACTATACTTAATTTCCTTACTCTCCCTAGACTCGCATGAATGATGACGAACGATCATACGAGGATGATTCAAGTCAAACAAGTTTAATATGTAGAATGCTGAAATTTTATCGCCAGCACGGAGGATTTGATAATGCGACGATTCTCAAGAAAATTTTAACGGTCGTTTATGCAATCACTTGGCCTTGATTTTTAATTTACTCGAACTATAATCCGCCAATATTTAATGATCTTCCATTACGGCCTTCAATTCGTAGATATTCAAAAAAAATCGAAGATCAAGACGATCGTCGAAGTGATGATTCCGATTCCTTCGTAATTTTCGGCAGAAACTTCTTTGGTTTATTAGTGGCTCTCATCTTGAGAACTCGTTGTGTAAGCTATTATTAGAGCGATAGTAATCTTCGACACTATTATTATCTTTCTGCTGCCTTCTCAAACCTTCTACTCGTTCATTCTCTCGTTTCAAGCTCTTTGTGTAACCTCCAAAACGTTGAGCATGACCATGGACGTTATACTATAAAGCAAAACTTGCTAATAATTCGCAGGACTGTATTTTTATATTTGCCCTAGCGTGCAACATTCACAGTGTCGTATTTTCAACTGAGATTTTTCATTTTTATTATTGATGAATTTCTTATCACCTTTCTCCGCTGGGAAGATGCTGCGGAGATGGTTTTTCCGATTTTAGTTGGAATTGAAATGGAGCAGCAGATAAAGTGATTTTTAAGACTACGCAGGGGGACTCGATACATCGAGTGAAGAAGATCCTTTCACTGGTAGATCAAAGTGAACCTGCGCCACGTAGAAGGACGAGGAAAGAAAAGCAGATGAGTGAACGAGGCTGAAGGAACATGCAGAGAGAGGGGTTCTGGTTTTTTGTCGGGCGAAACACAAACGACATTCTTTCTTTCCCTCGATCTTGCTGCTTGGATCGGTGTCCCCATTGGAGAGTATACGTCGACGTGAGTCAGTCCCATCGTTTCTCTCGTCGCTCTTCTTTCGCTTACGCTGTTGGCCATTTGCGTTGCTGCAAACTGGCCATCGTTGCAGAAGACGAACGTAAAGTTTGCAGATCTTTTCTTCCCAAAATCAAATTTCTTTCATTTCCCCGATCAACCAAGGCGATGCCTATAAACATTCAAATATCTGCGAAACGAATATGATTTTTTATTTCCCTCTACGACTCACACATCACAAACGCTGGGAAAAGCTGTTTGGGTCTTTTTTTTTTTTTATTCGAAAGAAGTGAAGCGGGAATTAAAAAAAAAAACTAGCTGCGTCGATCCGTGCAGGTCGATCCAAGGGTCTCCCCGCGATACACGGTACGGAGTAGCTCTGCTCAATCGCGACTCAAGATCTCTCCTTGCTTCGCTGTCGCGCCCTCTTTCGGTATATACGGATTTAAAAATAAAAAAAAAGTAAAGAAGCACTCTTGTATCTCAGCAATTCTTCTCACCCGGGAACGTCCGATCATTTCTTGTATTTCGAGCTCTCCGCTCTCATTGTCGAAGAGTTTATTGAAAAAAACTAGAAAACTCCATTCGGTTGACACAACTTTTTCTCAACCAGTCTGCATAAATGGACAACATACGAGAGGTGTTATTTATTATATTGTACTTTAATCCCAGAAGTATTGAAATTCCGAATATGTTACATGAAAAGACTTCACTGATTGCATTTCAACTTCCATTCACGTATTATTATTGCCTCTTTAATTTTTGCAATATTTCAACGACGTACTGTCACTAACAATGCATCCAGTTTCCACGAAGCACTTCGTTCATTCAATAAATTAGGAACAGTTCGCTCTCATTGAAATTTCCTCTAAATATCTATTAATCTTTGAAAAATACAAACAAATATTCTCAAGAAAATATTTTTACTATTTTAAAAAATATTTTTAAATCGCGTTTCCAATTGGCGACCGCGATTCATCGATTTTTATAAATCACCCCATACAATTGTCTTTATCTACTTAGGATCTTGATGTCCACTCATGGAATGCTGGCCTTATGGAAATTCATCAGCATTCACATTGGATGCATCGAAGAACGTCGTTGCATTCCCCAGAAATATTTACGAATCTGCATATATTTTCATTATAAGAAAATCGTCAAACTAATAAAAAATTCCACTTGGTCCCTGATCGCCATATATTCCTTTAATTCGTGTGAGATCCCTCAGTTTTGTGCTTAGGTGGAATGTGCATTTGTGTATTATCGAGCTACATGCCCGAAGAATGCAAGGGGTGTCTTTTAAACCATGTCGAATGGCGTGCGAGGGAAGACCACATGGAACTTCCAGGAATCTCGAAAGAGAGAAACTCAGAAATATAATGTAAGTATGATGCGAGTTGTGGATGGAATAAGTGGAATTGTAAACACTACAATGCAAGGTGAATGACGTTCGTAAAAAACGACGAGGGCTTAAGTCGAAAAAAGAGGATAACACGTTTCACATTTATGCACTACCTATTACGATAACTAAATGTTCGATCATTTTCACAAAAAAGGTCCATCGGCTGTTGAAAAAAGAAAAAACGTTAAGCAGCTAATCAGAATCACTGAAACTTCATCAGGCTTTGAAAAGAGGCTCATGGGAGAGAATTGCAAAAAGATGTGAGGACATGTTGTTTTTTTTTTAATTTTCACGTGGTTCTCTTTCTGGAAGTCTCCATCAAATGGTCAAGTAAAAACAGTGCGTACAACGATCACACGCAAAGTAAGAATGAGAGAAAGCTGCGATTTGGTCAGCCGGATCGGTTCCTAAAGTCTGGTTCCTTGGATATTCCTCTTTACGCTCATTCTTTATTTCTTCACTTCTCTTGGGGATTCTCGGGCCGTCTCGCCACGGCAGAGAGATGGTCGGAAGAACCCGGGGCCGGAGCGAACATTACACCGAGGTTTGGTATGTTAATTACAGGGAAAGCAACGCCATATAGTTGTTTCTTTGTTGCACTTGTGATGAATCGAGGATTCGAGGGAGTCTCTCGTCTGGGTAAGAGAGAGCGATTCGTCGTGGACGAGATGCGGCCGCGCGAGAAGTTTCAGAGTTTCCAGAAGTAGAGAGAGAAGAGGGGGCCCTTCCGAGTGCATCGTTTTTTTTCGTTGTTCTTCCTTCCTCCAATGTTGAAGCTATGAAACTTCTGCGCAACGTTTGCGCGGCACACACGCAGACGTTACTTTCGCGTGAGGCCGCGCGGCTGGCTATACTCACCAGATTTGACCTACGACCCCTTGGGAAACGATAATCCTTCTCCTTTTTACCCTCCTTTTTATTTTTATCCCTATATATATCTTCCGTACCCTTATTTTCCAATGCTTGGCGCATTCCAGCCGCCAATGGATCTCCGGCAAAGCCCCTACAATTTAACTCACCATTCGTATACGCTTGCCCATATTCTGGATGGAAACCACACGCGTCTCTACTCTCTTCGTCTTTATCCTACAATAAGCATGGATTATCGGAACGAACGCTCTTGCCTGATTATACGTTTGTATCCTTCCGCCTGGTTTGTTATTAATCCGCGCCTCTATTTATTCCATTTCTCTGATATCCTTTACCAATACGCAATTCTATGTGTAATCCTATATATGTTGTCAAAGTTATACCTCATGCGATCTGATATCTCGCCCTCATCCCGCGCAGTACGAGATCAATCTTTTCCTACTGCGTTTCTCCACTGCACGCGATAACCCTACAACGTGCGAATACAAAATTATTGCAATTCTTATCATTTTATTCCGAGAGAAGATTCCATCCTGCCCTGACTTCTGAAGTACATGAATAATCTCCTAAGTTTTACGTTTCCGGGACGATCCAGAGGATTCCGACGCCCTGGGCCCAACCCTTGTGATTATAAAGTCTCCGGACGATTGCTCCATTGAAGAAGACACATACGCACACACAACCACACACAACAATGTTGCCATGTGAGATGCATACGAAAATTCGAAATTCTTAGAATTTGATAAAATTTAATACTATTAAATATAAATATACTATTTTTTTTAGATTTTTTTTTCTACATAGTTTTCGAGTTATTGAACACTAGAGTTCACATGCATAAGCATAGAATTCATATATATATATATATATATAGGTATATCTCTTGCATATCGTAAACTCTAAATTTTTCGAAAATTATGTAGACGAAAAATTGAAAAAAAATTGTGTCATCGTATTTCATGCTAAAGAATGTTATCATCAAATTCCTATCATAATGCTCCAATTCAAAAGAAATATTTATAACTAAAAAAAAAATTGAACGAGAAATGGGAAAAAAGGTGGAGGCAAAATTAATGTTACAGTTAAGTGGTATGTAGACGAAGAATTAAATGTTTTTTTTTGAAATTCTTATGATATCGTCGTAACTAATCTCGTTAATTTCGATTGCAGCAAAATATCGGAAATAATCGTGCACTAAATGCAACGTTATACGCGACACGTACGTTGACTGAAAATTTTCTGAGGTTCTCAATCGTGTGATCGATTATAAATTCTGTACATTAGGAAAGTTGTTTTTTTATTGCTGAATAGTTACAGTTTATGCGAATATTTGATAATGTAAAAATGCCGATTAATATTTTTGTCACCTGAAGGAATTTGCGGAGGAAAGTTGGGATTATCGGGTTTTTAAAGATCATGGAGGTATGCGTAAGGGAAATACGACACCTGGTATGAAAAACGAAGATGCTCGTGACACACGGTAGCGGCTATTGGCTACTTCAAACTCCCACGTTAACTTTATACACGCGAGAGAAATAGCCTCCTCTTGGCTCATTTTCTACCACAGCAGCATTTATCGAGATGAGTCTTCTGGTGGTGGTACGGGGGAAAAGGACACCGGTTGCACGGAAGGTTCGGGACAGGATTCTTCTCGCCCAGGAGCTAAAACCCTCATGTGTGGAGGATCGTGGTAATAATCGGTGAAAGAGCATGCGATTCACGCTCGAGGTGAAGGTGCGCGAAACGCCCACGCGCATGACATCGAGCGAACACAGCACTAAAAAATAAACACCAGCGAGTGTCTTCCCCGAAGCATTTGGTGCGGTGCGGATTAATCCAATCGATTTTCACTCAACCAACCAATTTTTATCGCGCCGAATGGCAAGTCATGTTTCTAGCAAATTTTGCGTTGGAATTAGCGGCCGCGAGCTAACAACCGCCGATTAAATGAACAACGTGTTAACTTGAAAGCCAAGAAAACTATGGGCTTCTTCGTTTTATGGGATTACCCTTATCAAAAGTGTTAAACAAGCCAGTTCGCTGAGTAAACACCGAATAATATTAAACCGTCGGCAGGTGCTATCGTTATAAAGTTTTACTACCAAACGATGATTCGCCGAACATTTGAAAACTCGAGAATAAGTTTGCAACAACATTTCTGGCTATTAAGCAAATTTCTCAGCTCGAATCCAATGGAAAACATTTTTTTTCCATAACAAACTGAGTCGCTGCATTTTCCACAATTTGGAGAGAACTCAGTGTCAAACGGAATTTTCTGGATCTTACGGGAGCACGAAAACTCGTGACGTTTGCATGGATAAGGAAAACGATCGAGCCAGATTGAGGTAAAGTTGGTATAAACGGAGGCTGCATGACAAAGGATCCGATTGTCCAGCTTGATAAATTTTAGTTTTGAAAAAATATCACGAATCCGATAAAACGCACAACATCTGTTCCAAAGGTTAAGGAAAAGTTAGTGTTTTGCAGGGTGCATTGCTATTATGTGGTTTTCCATACACTGAACCCGCTGGCTGCGGTTTACAATGCGCCCTGCGCATTACTCTCGCAGCGTTTTACTTTATTGCCGACGTTTTTTAACTTCATTCGCTTCATTCAGCAGATCACGCGGATAACCACATACAATTGAGCACGTGCATGTGCTCGTACGTTTGCACATTCGTTCAGGTGCCGTTATATCTTTTCGTCGTGAAATCATCGAGAAAAGTTAACACTCTCTTGTGCCTTCAATATCAAAAATATCAGGATGGCTCAAACTCTCATTTTGACGTTCCTTTCAATTTTTTTAATCCGAGAGGAATAAAAAAATAACTGATCGAATAAAATGACATGAAAATTGAACTCAAGCATTTCCTGGCAGTGTCCCGTCGCAGAAATTACACTTGAATGAGAATATTGGGGCAAAACGAATAAACGTCCAAAGGATTTAACGATCAATCGATTCAAAACAGTAAAAATTGAAAAAAAACGTAATAACTATGGTTCACGTGACATAAACTATGATCCAGCCAAACACGCACTATATATTATGATGTAAAAAATAAAAATCACCTCCAGAAATGAGGGACATATCCTCCGGGGCAGAGTTCCCTGCATTGAGTGCATGGAGCGCCTTGAAGAGCCTGAACGCCGTTGTTAAACCCATTGCCTCCGTTTGCACCGTGTCCATTCGCTGACAGCATCCTGTATAAATCAATAGAATTAAGTTTAAGTACTAATTTGCGTAAGTATAAGTGTTTCATTATATAATAACTATTATTTATCCATTAGACGTATTGGGGAAAGGAAATTTCACTTTAAGTCCTTTTTATCGAGGAGTTTGAAATTGTTTGCCGATGAAGTAAAATCATGTATTTTCCTGAGACGTTTCTTCCCGTGAAGCAAACTGCGAATTGGCTCAAAGAGCGGAGGAGTTTTAACTGGAATATATTCAGTAGTCTTATGTCCACGATGTGTGCGATGCTTTCGCGACGATAGTGTTACTTTGCAGTCATCTCAAGATCATTAGCCACTTTGCTCGAAAAAATGGAATCCCAGCAGGCGAGTATTCCAAGAACGGAATACGCGCCCGCTGGGATTTCATTTTTTCGAGCACATGAGAGCGAAAATAAATTTGATTGAAAAGTAAATATAATCGAAGAATCAACGCAAACATTTATTGCGCCATCTTCTGTCATTATTATTGAGTGTATCGCGTCGCTGCTCGTGGTGTCTCGAGAATAAATCTGGATAATCACTCATAAGTTCTGAGGCAAGGTGCGAGGGAATGATCCGGCCCCTATTAACTGCTTTATTAATTAAATTTAAAAGCGAAGGCTGTTCAAGGGATGAAAATAAATGGATAAAATGAAAAGTTGATAAAATTCAATTATGGAAGCGAGTAAAGGTTAAAGACTGTGGGCATGCAAGTTTTTTGAATTTTTTTGGTGTTATTCGATAATCATTAGGAAAATAATAGTGGTAGATCGACGCTCACGCCGTGATTTAATGAGCAATTGGTTGAGAGAAGAGAAGAGCAAACGGTCGACTGGCCTTGGATGAATGAGAAGTAATTAATTAAAGCCCTCTCGCCTCTAATACGAAGGAAACCGGCGTTTATGTCGAAGCATCATTTCGCCCATATATGCTATCCTCCTGGCAATTAATAACCGAAGTGCATAATAATTAACGGGCGTCGTGCGAATCGAATGGATAGCGATGGATACAAAAAACAACAGCAGGACGCGTCCATATTTTTTCTTTGCACGTGTACAATTTCTTCGATCGCTGAACGCGCGCGCGCGCGTTCTTCAGCCTTGCTCCGCACAAACTCAAGCCTCAATTATTTCTATCTGCTTCTTCTACATTTTTATCCCGAGCTGAAAATTCTTCTTCGTATACTATCGCGCTTCAAGGGCGCTCCGAGGATCCAGCCACCAGACTCGGGTACGAGATAAATATCAGCGGAATTCAAAATTGGCAGATGTACCGAGTGAGGAGTTTTACCTTTTTCATCCAGTGAATATTCCACAAATTATGCCATATAAATTTATAGCATTTATGAATAGCAATTAAAAAGATGATTCGCAGTGTCCTGACCCTGTCCAACGTCGCCAGACTCCGAGATCATCATATAGACGTTTTATTTCACTTTTTATTGCGCATCAAGCTCAAGATTGAGATCCTTCACCTTGGCATGATAATTATTCTCGATGTACAAAAAAATACAAATAATATTGACTGATTGAACAATCCTCAGCGCAGTAAAACATGCGCTGATGGTTGTAGAAAAAAAACACACACACACGATCCCGATCCCATACGTTTTTATCGAAGATGTTGATGATTCGGGGCGCAATAAAAAGAAATTGAGCGCTGCATAGTTTTCATAAAAGCATATCTTGAAAAAGGATGTAAACAAGTCATTGCGACGAGACCTGGAGCAAAAGATGGCAATAAAGAGGCAACGTGTCGTCGTTGAATGATAAACTTTTTGCCTGCAAATCGTGCCTCCTTTTTTCATTCTTTTTGCTTTCTTCATAGTACACATTTGTAAAACGTCCATCTTGTAAACCATGGCTCGTGCACGTTAGCGGTCATTCCATTGAAATTTACACGCCAAAGTATGGCGTGCTTTGAGGAGCGTGGGCTTTTACGGTTTTGTCGACATCCACTCGCGCGCGGTTGCACTTTGCGCGAAATCGTTCAACGAGCTTATTTATTGCACCTTCTATCTAGCGATAGCGTTCAAGTTCCTCGCACTTTTCTTCATCTCCCTCTTTCTTCCTATCTTTGTGATCCTCAACCGCCTCTTTTTCCACATTTTACAAGAGATTCTGTCGCGGCCTCCGCGAAAGAAAGTTACGATCAAAGTTAAAAGGAAAATGTGTGTTCGCGCCGATGACGGAGTGGAAGGAAACACGCGCGGACGTTGATCACGTCCCTTTTTTTTTGTTCAATTTTTTTTTAACTTTATATTTGTATTTATGTATTAGCCGAGGTTCAATGAATCCAATTGAATCGATCGAGCACGACAAATGTAAAAGCTTAATATGCTACGGCAAAATTTACCTCCGAATAATACAAATGGTGGACATTATTTAGTGGTCGATGAAAGCTCATGTACGGACAGTAACTTGAAGACTCACCTGTGCATAGAATTGCCAAGAGTAGAACTAAATTTTATTTTATTCTTTTAATAATTATAAAAATAATAATTTTTTTATTTTATTTTATTTATATATTAATTATTTTTTTGACGAAAAAAAAACAGTAATGATCGATACACTGAGAAAAGCATTTATTCAAATGTACCAGGATTTGTTAACTGGCAACAAACGTTAAGTTGAATAGGACGAAATGAATGTTTTTGAATAGTTAATGAATCATTTATTTGAGCCTCGTGAATTCGTCTCAAATAAACATTTGTTAATAGTTAATAAATGAATCATTTAATAAAGCATAACCTTTGTTGATAGAAAATTAATTTAGTGACCATAGACATCTACTAAGTTGAGGGAAATAAAAGCCATCGAACAAATCATTCTCTTCAAGGAAATTCTATGCCTATGAAATTTCATTGTGATAACAAAGATATTTTTTGACCATTAACAAATTTTTTCAACAGTTAATGAACGTTTGAGTACAAGTGGTGACCTCAAGCACTTTCGCAGTGCACCCCATTATTTTAATTACGTTTTCTATATTATTATACAGTGAATGTTGAAAGGAATGGCTCGACGAAGACGACGATAATTTGAGTAAAATGTTTGATGATCGAAGCTTTTCCATGTTCAAGGGTCTGTCAAAATGATCGTTGGAGATTCATTAAATGAGAAAATGGCTAATATTTTTCGGTTCGTAACTTCAGGTCAGTGTTTTTTTTTTGTTCCATGAAGTTAATGTTCTAGGACACCCTGTATGCCGGTCATGCATTCCGGCACAGGCACGTCGCTTCTGTAATTGCATCTGGCTTTTACGCTACACAGTCGGTTTCTGGTTTCAGTGCGGTCGTTCAATTGATCTGGATAAAAGTGTAGTGTGGCGCATAAGATCAGGGCGACACTAAAAGCTTCTTGGAAACATTTCGTTCTTGTGGTCTCAATAGAAATGCATATTGTTCAGACTTTTCCTTCAATTTGATTCATTCATATTTTCTGTATCAAAAAATGAACGTCATACGATGAAAAAATTTAAAAAAACTACAAATTCGACGCATCTAACCGATTTTGATTTTGGAGGTGTGTGTTTTACAGAAATATACAATTTTGTGATGATAAAATGAGATTTTCTCACAATGTTCTCGAAGCCTAAGAAACATCGAAGTGAGAAAACTTGAACATGAAATATAGCACCAGCACGCAGTGCATGAACTTTCGAAAGGAAGGAAGAGGTGAGTGTGAAAATTAAGTGCAAGTAAAAAGTAGAAGCCTCAGGTACTTATTAAGGTTCGTTCGGTAAGATGAACGTGTGGTAATGACCATAGCACCAACATTATGGATTCTTTATCTCACTTGTTCCCATGTTCATTGCAACACAACGGACGAACAGCATCTTCCGTGGTGAAGAATTATGCCCCCTCCGCCCATCATTCTCATACAGAACACCGCGCGTGCAGGAAAGCGCCTTCTCATGCATCGTACAAAAATGTCCCACATCTTCTCCGGCGTTGAATTAAAAAATACGTACAAAAGGGATAAAATAACAAAATCTTACAAACAATAAAATAACAAAATCGAATAAGCGGAACTTTGGGGTGTTTTTTTGTTTTCAATCAAGTGGTTGGTGCGATTATTGGATCGGACTGAGTCTCGACCATCGACGGACCGTCCCGCATCCTGCATTCCATGATCTAAAGTCAAATCTTCTCATGAGGAGGACGAAAAATGCACGCAACGTTGAATAAGAAAAAAATGAACCATAAATAAAAATGACTTAAAAATATTTGAGTTTCTACAATGTGAAAAAGTGAAAAATACAGCTTGATACGTAGCAAATAATTAAGTGAAATATTTTTCAAAGGTTCTTTCTTGGACTTTCAACGATGGACTGCTAATTTTCACAGAACATTTGTTTTCGTGCTAGAAAATTTGATGAAGAAAAGGGATTCGGAGAAAAAACGTGTTGGATTGGAAAAAGTTCATAACGTAGTGAGCCATGAGCAACATATTGGAAGACTTGAGAAAAAAAATGATGAAAAAACAAAACGTGTTTGGTATAAAAGCCAATTCGTATTCTTATCGCACTCTAAAAACGTGATCTTCGAAAGATTTGCCAAAAATGGCGTCTTCAGAGTTTAATGGGCCAAGATATAGTAGAGCACACATCTTTCGAGGCGATTCTTGGCGTTCCGGAGAGTCACAATTACGAAAGAGGATTGCGGTTGTTGGATGTGGCTTGTGGCTGATGCTCGTTCAAGGAAGCTCCATGACGTTCTCGCCAACAGCAAGAAGCTTATTCCTTTCTGGGAATGTTAATTGGTCGTTTCTCGAATTACCTACACAGATACGAGGACCCGGTCCTCCTCTCTAAAGAAGTATTGAAAGGGGCACACAAGGGGAATAAGGAAGGAGAAGTTACTCTTCATATCGCAACCATTAACATACCGCGCGAGTAAGCGAGTCGGTTCAGCTATCGCGCTAGCTCCGCCAACTAAACGGCTGCTCTCTTTTTCTCTCGCAAAAACTTTACTAATTACTCGAGACCCTTTCCGTGACTTCTGTTTCTACCAACTCCTCGCTACCGTTTCCATTTTTTCCATCCAACATTCGTTTCGGGGGATTCTTCTTTCCATTCAAAATACCTGAACGTCAGTCTGTCTCTAATCTTCTAATTGGCAACAGTCGTTACCTCAACCGCCATACTGTATTTTTTTAATCCGTCCCCGCCACAGAATAATTCGAGGAAATTCGTCGACGATCGAGGCCAAGGATGGTCTCGTAAACATTTTGCATGAGAGCATCGTTTCGAGCTTGAAGTTTTGCATTCCGCAGCTGCATTGTTGCCCGTCGCGTGGCAACGATAAAAAAAACTTGGCGGACGTAGCGATTTTATTGAATCGGGTACATTTGTAGCCAACAAAATATAAATATGTAAAAAGATATTCTCGAAAACACGCGTAATCGCTAGCAGGAACCAAGAGAATAGCAACGTGCGACGTGTTACGTGACCGGCGTACAAGTTTTTTCGAATTAACAGATCAAGAAAGCGATGTATGACGACTAGAACACACGAGAAGGAACCGAGTGGGTGAAGCAGCGAGAGAAAAAAGAGAGAGAGACTGAGATCTAGCGAGGACAGTTAAAAAATGAGCAGCGCCGGACACGCTGGCTGCTCTCACATCTCAGAGAGCAAAATCTACTGGGGCACGAAGGTTAACTTTATTGGGACCGAATAAATTTGTATACCGCACAGCACATGCTGTCCCCCCATTCAGTTTTTACAACGCTGCTCGGCCATCTTTCTCCCTCTTATCGAATTGCTTCGCGAGACGCGAATTATATCCGGTTTTAAAACATTATGTTCGCTCCTGGTCGAACCTCCCTGTAATGGGCATTGCTAACATTTTACTATCGTGTCCGACAGAGCACTGCCACTATCATGATATATTTTCGATGATACTGTCGCACTTGATCGATGTCACGGTTAATAGTGTAGAGACAAAAATGGAACGCACGCATAGGGGCGGCGTGTTTTGTTTAAGAAAAAATAAGTTTGTTGATAAATTGCTAAATAAGAGACGAAATAACAGTCAGTCGAAAAATTATTCTCATAAGAGCAAGACGTTCCGTGAATTATAATAAAGAATTTCTCAATTTATACATAAAACCTTGTTATTATTCGTTTTCCTCTCGATTTCCCATTAATTAATATCAATAATAAATGGAATATGAAAAATAAATGGAAAGAATAAATGGAATAATAAATGGACAAAAATCATGGATACATAGTTTGTTCTTTTCGTTGCATCCTGGCGGGCTGGCTTTATATTTTTATTTTTTTTTAGTGCTGCGTGCTTAATTTAATGAAGCTATATAGTTCATTGGGAAATAAGTAAATAGCATTAATCACGGTCACTTCCTTCTCTTGAAGTCTTTTCCGACGTTATTAAACGCATATAATTTAAAATAAGTCTCGGAAGCTTTTTATCTAAAACGAAGCTTGATAAAGAACTTTGAGCTAAAAGTACTGTAGGACTATATAATTGCGGCAGAGAGTGCTGGACACTTTTGCACGCTTAAAAGTGTGCGCAACTAATAGTGGACCATTATCCAGTCATATATTCCTGCTGAGCATGAATGAACGTATTTTTGAGTGCGTGTAAAAATCCTCTCGCGCAAAATGGCACGTATAAATGCAGCTCAGAGTAAAATTAAACGCTAAATGGTTGGTGGGCATATTAGTCTTGGAGATATGATCAGAGAGACGTTGCTCATTTTCACGCAGAGTAGCCTCTTTCTCGATAAACAACAATAATGATGTGAGGAGATAAAATAAAAGGTTAAATCAACAGAGAAACGTTGATGATTAAAAATAATTGAAAAGGTAAGAGAAAAGCTGGTTGACGTTGTTCGCAGCTTCCGAATATTCCGGTTTCTTCCGCCAAAGAAAAGAGAAGAGAATGAATAAGAAATGCTCAAAAGAAAGGGAGAGAGTCGTTATTTTTCGTTCAAGCACAGGTTGATGCCTGAATGACCGGTCATCGTATTCGGCCCGGAATCCTATAAGAGTATTCGGCATTTCGTCCTCTCCAGCGATCGCGCTTGTAAGCACACATAAGAATCTGCACCCGGAGATTATCTTCATTAAGAGGATTTAGCGACTGAATACAAGATTTGCCCGTTTGCATTCTCATTTCTTATGAATGCTTGCAAGCGCGAGTTTTATCAACGCATTAAAAAAAAAAATAATATTTTCCTATGACGACTGCACATATCGCAAACACACTCTCCGTCGTGAATCGAAATTTATGGTAAGCATATACCTGCTGCGTGGTCCTTTCTTGGGCAGGTGTGATTTCCAATCGAAATTTCACTCTCGCAATATATCCAGTGCTCAAAGAAATTCCGTCCTCCGAACTGCAACGATCCTTCAAATAATCCCGCCGTAGCTGGGAATATACATGCATGGGTATCCCTTCGCAAATTTACGCTCACTCACTTATCGTAGATCGTGAAAAAAAAAAAAAACAACAACAATTTCACAATGGTACATTAATCACTTGGCACGTTCGGCCTGTTCGATGTGCACTTTATCGAATCACTTAAAACACAAACAACCACGCTCTCACCCTCTTAGCAATAAATAAACAAAAAGAGCCGACACTGCAAATCATCGATGAATTCCACTTAACGAAATCGGAACGCACCGCGTCAAGCAACAATAAAATCGCTTCTACCGATTCGAAACCAATGTGCCCGACTCCGCTCACTGAGCACTAATGGCCAACGGAGCCTCTTTTTTTATTGCAACCTGATGGCAAAGCTTTTGACAGCGGAAAGCCCAAAGGTTTTTAAAGAATGATCATCATGTGGCTGACCATTTATAGCGGATTTTTAGGGCCAATGAAAAAATGGTTACCATCAACACTTGGCGCTCGAGTGATGCGAATAGCGAGGATCCAAAGTGGTGTACGAAGGAAAATGGAAACTATAGTTTTGTGGTTACAAGATCGGAGCGTGGTCCAATTAACAGTTGGGACATGGTGACGAATACGATGGCAAGTGAAAGCAGCACAGCTAGTTCTAAGAAGAGCAATACCGCCATTGGCAAAGTGTGAAATGCAGCTCATATTTGGTACTGCTTTTAAAATACAAATTACTACTATGAGGTCATTGGGCACCTGCTGGTAAGTTCTCGAAGAGCAGACAACATGGTGACCCGAAGGATTCTCCTGTAGCGATCAGCGAAGCCGGTAAAGAAAAAGGTTTCCGATGATTTTCAACACGAATCTTAACAACACTCACTTTCGCTAGTGTCGGATCGAGTCAACAGCTGCCTCAATGGAATGGAATGGTTGTTTGAAGAAGTGGTAAACTCGAATTTGCGTCCCTGGCAATTAATCGTGAGTTCAAGCAGTAACGATATTCCTCCTTTCGCATCGATTGGGCAATGCTCGAGGAGGGAAAGCACCCCGAGAACGAGGTACGAATGACGATTGTATATTCGTGCGTGCGTTGTAAAACCATGAGAAATTATTTGAAAAAAGACGCCGCTGGAAACGTTCGGCTGAATTATTCTCCGAGCAACTGGGCGAGTTTTTTCGTTCAATCGATTTTTCTTTATTTGATAGAGTTGAAGATTTATCAACAATCGTGACTGAGTGATCCGACGTAATAGAAGACTATTCGCAGTCGTCCTGGGCCGAGACTAAAAGACAACTCGTTCGGTTTCTGCCGCTGCTTCGCCGCAGTCTACACTCTTTATCCCGAAGATCTGCTGTTACCCGTTGCCTGCCAAGAGCATTAAAACACACACGGTGCATTCCAATGTAGTAGCGAAGTCTCGTTCGCTGAAGAAGCGCGGTGCTATGCACCTTTCTCGACGATGCACTTCGCGGTGATAAAAAACCGACAACAAACTATTGACCATACTTTTCGAACATCCTAAAACCACTCGATCCTTTATTGCCCGAATAGTCACACATCAACGCTACTATTGATTTCTCATTCGGTATATCATAAAATGACTCAGCACTTTTTCATCAAGTTTCAAGCGTGTATTTGCTTTTGGAAACACACGAAGGGCGCTCCAAACTGAATGGTGAAGAACGGTGATCACGTGGGCGAAACGACTATCACTTCACCATAATACAACGAGACTCCAGCCGGACCCGGAGTCGAACTGCTTCGGCCGTTGAGATGAAGGCCTCGCGAGACCTTCTCCTTCCATCCTCACCGGCTCTTCCTTCATTCGACCATCTCCACAACCACCACCACCACCTGCTCTGGGACCATCCACGGGCCTGGTCTCTCTCTCCCTCTCCCTCTCTCTCTCTCTCTTTCTCTATTCACAGGAATACGCCGCTCTCATATCCGTTATCTCAAATAGTCACTCTATATATATGTCCATATTTATGGAAGTATATACGTCGTTCAACGAATTTCGGCTCGATTTAACAGATTGATATTTTCTTATCTACACATTCGGTCCCCTTCTTCATTCATTAATGTAAAATTGCTTCGAAACAACTGGAACACATTATGCTAAAAATCTTCAATTTTTCAACTCAAGTTTATTTATCCGTGGGCGGCCTTCAAGGTTCTGAAAAAACCATCAACCGCTTGTTTTTGCCGAGATAACGATACCCAGTTACTAATATTTTCGAGCTTTTACTCAGACTAATTAATTATTATAATTAATGCGTTTTAGCGAGCTCAAAGGTGTTTCAAGGCTCCAACAGTGTGTTAATTATCATAACGGTCATTTTTACCAGTGGTGCCTGATTCTCACAGCATTTTAAAGCAATAACCTTTATTTCTGTTCGGTGAGGAATGTATCGTGTCTCATCGTTTTGAATTCGAAACTAAATTTTCCAATTTTTCCGAACTTATCGATCGAGGTGGCTGAATGACTAACTTGAAAAATTTACGGAAGTTACGTAACAGATATAATTGTAAAAAAAAAATGCGCCGTGAGATTTTTGTATCAGGAAAAAAAGACAGCACGTGTCTATGCTGTGCAATCAATAAAATTCAGATCAACAAATTGGCACGATACATGCGACAGTGTCGAAAAAGAAAAAAAAATAAATAAAAAAAGAAAAACTCGCTTAATTCCAAGAGACATCGGCGAGAACTGGTTTGTGAAAGATCCTATGGAAGTGATTAACATGAAATGAAGTCAGCTAATAGCCAAGTAGAAAAGCCAGAATAACTTTAGGATTTGTAAGTGCACCGCTGAAAAAAATCCTTAATGTCTTTGCAATAATCCTCAATAAAACCCGATGATGTGAATTTCTTCGAGTGCAAAAAAGGAAAAGCTCTTGTGGAGCTGTATTCGCAAAATGACTGTCAAGAAATTCATAAAATAGTCTACTCCCTTGTATACATTATGACTAGAAGGAAATTTCCATATGGTCAGCGTATAATTTACAGGAACTTTCGCTGTTGTAAACGCAGAAAACAAAACGATTAGTGATTTCGAACAAAAACGTTATTACATTTATAAATTCGAGTTAACAACTTGTATCGTTTATGCTCTCCCCGTATGCAACTAATTTTCTACAAGGATGCAAAACATCTAAAAAATATCTGATGGCCAACGAAACACTTCAAATCGTAAGTAAAACGAACGAATTACTTTCTATGACATTGAGAATAATTAAGTGACTACAGGAACCTATTGCAGTAAACAGGCATCCAGTTTAAAATACAAACTCATAAAGGTACGTTCGCTGTATCTTGATTCCAACGTAAAGGCTTAGGAGTTGGTTTTTCCATTTTTTCAAAAATCTACACCTCTGCTGAGCCAACGACGTTTCTGTTAGTATTTTCTATCAATTTTTCAAATCACGGCTCCACCTTGAAGTATAACTCCAAATTTTTTCGTACATTGTAAATTGGAATTTGTGCTGACGTATGCCTTTTTTAAGGTGGAAGCGTGATCCGACAAATTTACAGTATTTTTTATAGAAGGATTTTCAATCAGTTGCAATTTATACATTTTACATTTTGGATACGAGATATTTGGTTGGGTTTCAGGAAAAAAAACCGCTTATGCGGTTATGTACATTTAATGGTGATCAAAGATTTTTTTCTGTGACACTATAAGCAGTTTTCGAAACCGCAGACCCCCGGGACTGAACTGACTAAAATCCTCAAAGAGCTCCTTAATACGGAATAAGCCATTGCGTACACTGGGCTGTATGCACTTTAAAATGAGATCGAAATAACTTGTCTGAAAAAAAGCATATCAGGTAACTCGATATTGTATCGAAACAAAAAACGTTCCGTAATATGATAATCTTTTCAGCGAAGGGCACATGCTCACTGTTGGCTGTAGTCGCAAAGCCGAGAGTATCGACTTTCACTTCAATATCCTCGTATATGGTGATATTTTTTCAGTCTCAACCCTGCAGCTATTTCGATTATCGTGTAATCTTGGAAGAAAAAGAATAAACGAGTTGAAGAATGTTCGAAATCATCTTTTGTTATCTTTAACATATTTAGAGAAGCGGCAACTTCTTGACGCCACGTATAAAAAAAAAAAAAAAGTTTGGAACCGACCAAGCAAGCTGCACGGCGTATCTAGTGTCTAAGCGTGAACATTTCTATGAATCTTGTGATTACAACTTTTGCATAAACCACTGTCACAGTGTATACGAAAGAATACTTCGAACACTAAATGATTTGGAAAAATCGAGCAAACAAAAGAATGTTATAAATTTTTCAAGTTTTCAGTTTTTCAATCTTTTTGCACCTGGTACTGAATTTAAAAAACTCTGGTTTTTCTGCTATTTGACACTTCTCAAAATCGTCTACTGTTTCTGAACGGAACAGTGCGAGATAGCTAGAAGGAGGACTTGGAGTTCGGATGTCTACCGTGGGTTTATCAACTGCTGGCAATTCCGATAGCAAGACTTACCAACAGTGGTTGCTGCGTAATGTCGTGTACACACCTCCGGAGTTTCATCTTTCATCGGCACTAGGATACATCACGTTACCACTGGAATATACAGTTTTTTGTAGAGGATAGTGACCGAAAATGCATGGCAAGGTGTCGTTAAGGTCACTACAACAGAATGCTACTATGGACAGGGTATGCTTTTCGTAATCGGATGAAGTTTTTCTGACGAACCTATGAAAGTCACTGTTATGCTCTC
Organism: Campopleginae sp. 14b; assembly: GCA_030522525.1. Lineage (NCBI taxonomy): Eukaryota > Metazoa > Arthropoda > Insecta > Hymenoptera > Ichneumonidae > Campopleginae sp. 14b. The sequence continues at coordinate 393,952 of JAPYYS010000127.1, forward strand.
TAGTGACCAAAAAGCGAATGTCGACCCACTCGCTTGAAAAAGATGTATTTTTCTTTAACAACAGCACACTGGGCACACACCGTTTCATTGTACGACGATTTTAGCACAACGATCACGTCGAATAGTCACGTACGTAGCGGTGGTGTGACGATATAACACGGAGTTGCGCGTACTGCACATCTTAAACGTTTTAGAAACAATACATGGACTCCAACCTGAATCACAGATGTTCTTTTCCAATTCCACACGGTCAACTTAAAATATACTCATGTATTCTGTATATCTCTCTTAGCTAGCTGTCGTGCCTGAATTTTCGAAATACATACAACATCAGATGGCGACTACATTGATGGTGATAGCAACGGTGCAGTATGAACTCGTATGATCTCGAATCTTCCCTCATGCTCCGACTTTTGAACAATCATCACTTGCTCCGCATAACTTTAATTATCAAAGTAATTTTCCCATTTGCTTACACTCGAATATCTTATTGTTCCTTTAGTTGATCCTGGAAAAAACTGTAATATTCGAACTAAATCTGAACTTCAATTTCCTCCATCCCAGCACGATCGCATTTTTGCTCTGAAGGTTAAGCGTCGTTGACTGAAATTACAAGAATCGGACTTGTATATATAGAGAAGGATTGCACTAGTCGTCGGCAATAAGAATTTCTACTATCTCAACAGTTGACACATCTTGGAGTTGAATACTTCAATAATCGTCACATATATTTGTACATGACATATAATTTATTTGTCAATAACGTATGCTCACTCAGTCGGTAAGAACTCTGCAAATATACCTCATGCATATCGTAAAAGTACATATATACGAACTGCAAAACAACGTTTTTCATAAAATACGTGATAACGGTATAAACATGAAAACCTCGGCATATCGAAACGTTGCACAAAAATTCGAATGATGCTTATATTCGATTAAATGGATCATAGTCAGGTGACCTTGACAGTGCCGAGGAAGGAAATGTATGAAGAGAACGAAATATATTAAGTATTCGATAGTTGAAGAAATATGGTAGTAGACTTAAAAAGCGAGAGTATCAAACGACGAGGGCCTACGTTATTCATGGTTATGGGAAAAAAAACGATTTCAAATAACCCGCAGGAATTTGGGTTGTGCGCAGTTGATTCGTAAATGACCGGCGAAGTTCGTAGTCGGTCGGTAAATGGGCCACGTGATACTGCTGGGTGTCGGGAAAACATGATGGCGTGACGATGGCCGACTCGAATTACGACAGAGCAGACGATTTTAAGCGGGGGGGTTTTCTATGCAAACCCACCGCTTTGCTCCGCAAATCTGGGCCTGCCAATTTTATATTTATTTGTGTCTTTACCCGACCAAGGACAATGCTTTACGATATTCGATGGATAATACCCAAATTGAGAAACACAGGAAAACTATGGAATTTGGCTAGTAGTTTTACTTTCGCCGCTGTCGGACTGTTCTCTAGGATCATCATTGGTAAGTCATCCACCGTTATTTAATCTTCCTCAGCGACTTTAATGCAAAACCTATCATAATAATATCCACATCACTTCTTCAACCTTCATTTCCATTCATTTCCTACTTTTTCGCACTTCGCTCGCTTCGATCTTCCACACTCTCGCCTCATATGTATTTATTTTGTCACGAAAAATAGAAACCTCCAATGGCAGTGATTTTTATAATGCAAATTTCGATCGATGCTCTACCTCGTATCATTCCAAATCAAAGTTCATCATTTCACTCATCCCAATCACTATTTTTTAATCACCTTGCTCGACACGTATAATCTCTTCACAATTATCACAAGTCCACTACATCTTTCAGAATGGTTCAACAAGACTACCGTCTACAACAAACACATTATGAAAAAGGCACTCGATGACAGACCTAAAAATGTGCCGCTCATTACCGTTTCCAATCACCACAGTTGCTTCGACGATCCCGGAATATGGGGTTAGTTCGTTTCCATATTTTTTCGTTAAGGTAGTAGTTTACCTAACGCATTTATGCACAGAATTTACCACAATTTCAAAGAGACATCCGGCCCACTCTCATGGTACTCTGTGCACAGTTTAAAAAAAAATTTGCCATGCTGTACCTAAGATTTTGCTTATGAAAGGTTCTACGATTACACACTTGTCCTTACAGGGAGCATTAAGTATTAAGCATTTTTCCCCATAAATGCCAGGTTTTTTACGTTTTCTCAATAAATTCCAGAAAATTCTGAAAATTTTATTCAAGTTTTTTTTCTGAAGCAACAGGCTCAATTCAATTTGTTACAATTAATAAAATACATGTTTACTTTTCTCTAGAAGAAATCCGTTTATATGAGAAAAATATAACTTGCTATATATCACGGTCGTTCGCGCTTCATTCTGTTTGTTTCCACAGCGCTATGATACGTTTCAGTGCGCGATATAAATATTCTGTACTAAAAATACCTCATGTTCTGATTATTTAGCGACCTTGGATCTCAAATACATGCTCAGTAGACGAAAAATGAGATGGTCCCTGGCTGCTCATGATATTTGTTTCACCAACGTTTGGCACTCGTATTTCTTCATGCTCGGAAAATGCATACCCGTTGTCAGAGGAGACGGAGTTCATCAAGAATCCATGAACTTCTGCTTAGAAAAATTGAGTTCCGGCGATTGGGTACACGTTTTTCCTGAAGGCAAAGTTAATATACTCAAAGAGCGTATGAGGTGGGTATTTGTTATCTCATTGAAAAAAATCATCTTTGTACATCCAATGCGATTTTTACATTGAAATTATTATTTCTAGTAAATGCTTAGCTCTACCAAACCTAAATGTTAAAATATTTCAGTGAAAAAGTATAATTTCAATCTTTAAAACGCACAAATGAGATATGCGATAAAGGTCGATCGAAGAATCGTTAACAATCTCTTTAAATCCGATCGGTGTTTCCCTGTGAAGCCTCCGATTCGTTTTCCTGGTTTCGCAGTTGCCTAGAACACAACCCAGTAACGAATTCACGTTCGCTACCTTTATCAACTCAATTAATGATCGTGTCATCGCATAATTGAGGAAAATTTATTCACATGTCGTTAAATGCGGCTCTCGCTCGTTAACTGCGCGGATACATTTTTTCCAGATTCATCGAGCGACAAAAATTATTTCACAAAAGAGCAAACGAAAATTTTTTAAACGTCAAAATGATTAATATTAATTTTCAGAATAAAGTGGGGTATCGGAAGATTAATACTCGAATCACCTGTAACGCCTCTGGTTGTACCCATTTGTCACCTTGGCATGGATCAAGTATTGCCCAACGATCCTCCTTACATGATAAGAACACGAAAAAAAGTGACAATGAATTATGGAGAACCCATCGACTTTAGTGAGATGCTGGCCGATCTCAGAGCATCCAACGCGAGTGAAATCGAATCGAGAAAAGCAATTACCGATAGAATCGAGGAAGAACTTCATAGGTGAGCCATAATTCACTAAATCCATATCGTCGAGAATGAGAATTTTGTTCTTGGAACCTTTTCACTGTAAACGTTATCCGAGAAATCAACCTTAACATGGTAGACCTTCGAGGAATGGGCCTTGATTATTCTTATAGCACCAAAAATATTTCACCATCGAAATTTTTTTTCATTTCTGACAATTTAGAAAACGTCGGACAACGATCCATTTCAAAGTTTTTTTCTGGACAATAACGAGTTCGGAAAAGATAATTTATTGAAGACATTAGAAATTCAATTTTGTTGCAGGTTAACAATTTCGACGGAAGAGTTGCACGTGAAGCTTTGACGTAAAAGTGGCGGTTCACGCCGTCACTCGATATAGCCTCGATTTCATTGATACTCAATAGAGGACCAGTCACCACTGAAAACCGAACGTGCTGGCGGCGAGGCTGTAAGCTTTACATTTATTCCTTGAGAGAAAAGCAAGAAGGAGAAAATAACATCGACGACATAAGAAAAAAGACATTTAGGGTGATTTTGAATTGAAATTAAAAGGAAAATACAACAAAAAAGAACAAACAGAGCATCGAGAAACGTTTGAAGGCTGAAGAGGATCACAAAAGATTTTTATACACCGCCGATTTGCGATTACGTGCATTCTGGCGTATGTAAATAAACATTGAATTTGTTAAAGGCTCGATTTTCCAGAGCCCTCCGAATGCGATTGTGATCGAGCCACCACCTTCTAATCGATTATCGCGGCTCGATCAAGGATCAGTTTTTATTGCGCAATTTACAGAATGGCGAGCGAAAAAGAAAAATAGTCATTTTTCCTCAATTGAAAAATTGCGCCCATTGAATTCGCTTTGTTACTCGTGAAGCATATTGCGTCATATTAGCCGCCATAATCACGACGCAACGCCATCATTGACAGTGAAATATCCGGCAAATTCAATGACATTTCATTCCTGGCAAATAATCGTCTTGCCCACTCAAATACGCGATAAGATATGGTGATAGATGTTTTACGATATATTATCGGTTATCCAGGATGGAATTTGATGATTATGTCGCTGCGTTCGCTATCTCAAATGGGACACCATTCGTATTTAAAATTCAATATATAATTTCCTAAGGAAATACTCATTGATGCTATTTCAAATATTAATATGACTGTTGATATTTTTTAGTATTCGAAGTTATTGGCAAAAGAAAGATGTCGTATATTTACTCGAAATATAATTAGTTTGTGGTAAAAACTCGTCATAAATTTATGAACAAATACTTTTCATTTTTTTTTCTTCAAATCTCGTCGATTTTGGTCCCTCGCAGGATACGGTATTGAAATAAGTGAGTTTTGCAACCTCCGGTCTGCTACTGACGCGAGACCATTTATGTTGTTCAGGTGCGAAATTAATACGCATCCTCAAGGAGCGTGAGCGGTGTCGTAAACGCCACTGAATCGAGAACGTGACGCGAATTCAAAACTCAAGACAATCACCGTACAGGCTTTTCCTTAATCTGTCAGGCATTGACGACACTTTCCATTAACCCTTTGAGGAGCACTTTTTTCTGTTCAACAAAATTTTCTAAACCATACATCACCGAAACGTTTTTCAAACGTCAAAATCATTTTTTTTTTCGAAATTTGAACATCTTTTGAAAGAGCGAAAGAAAAGAGAACTCCTCGAAGGGCTAAAGCCTGTTTTTTCATGTTGCCCTTCATGGCATCGTAGACCTCAATAGTCATAAACATTGATGATGGAAAAGACCTGAGAACGAAACATGATTATTGTCCGAAGGAGAAGCGTTCCGACATGAACCCAGGCAAGAAACCATCCCACTTTTTTTTCCTTCTCCGTTGAAACGTCGAGTTATTCACGATATCAGAATGAAGATGAAACGCAATAACGCTTAGCGTTAAGCCTACAACAGATTAAACACGATCCCTTAATTGCCAAGTGGCGCGAAAAGTTATAAAATTATTTTTTTCTTTCATTACTGTTTCTCGAATAGCAAATGCTTCCAATTATATAATGACTCGTGAGGATTTTGTAGGTTATCATAGCGCGGCCTATTTCAATTTAGAAAGAATTTCCGAAATTTTTTTTCAAGCGTTATCCGCAAGAGATTCATCGCTATCCAATATTTTTCTAATCTATCAAACGACTTGGCCCTTTTTGATGAGCAAAAGCATTTATAATCGAAACTCAAGAAGGTTCAATCTTGATTATATGGAAATTCCACCCAACACCCTATCTAATTAAAAGCTAGAGCGGCTAGATCTCGTAAACATGAAAATAGTATTGAAAGACTCGAACGTGTGTCCATAGAAATACTATTCCAAACCGTGGATCATTATAGCCGTTGGGCAAGAAATGATAATAGGACGGATCGGTGTTGTCGAAACGAGCAATCGCCTGGAAAACTTGCACGACAATTAGATAATTGAAAATAGAAGGAATGAACAATAAGATCCCTCGAACGCTTAAGATTCATGTGCAATAATGACCTCAGGAAGGAGTTGCCTAAAAATTTATCAACGTTACTTACGAACAGAAAATTTCATAGCACCAGTGTTCAGTTTCTTGCACCAAGTCCGATGTAATTAATTTGAAAACCCATGGTGAAGATATTTTGTACATTCGCTCGAAATAGATTTAACGAGATGACGAATTACTCGAGTTGAAAAAAACGTCGTTGTGTTTCAAGACAATACTGAACTTCGGTGAAAATGAATTCTACGAGTGATTTTTATTCCGGGCCATGAGTTTCAACTTACAATTAATATCTCACTCTGAAATTAGTCCCAAAGTGATTTACAGATTAAATTCCTGAAAACATATGTTGATATATATGTATATTAGACGCATCTGTAAATGCTAACGATGAAATATAAGGTACAGAGTACATTCAACCATTCCAAACGCCTGGATATAATATCGCCCTCGTAGTATGGAAAGCAGCATTGAGATAAAATAATCAACAGCACCCATTCGATAATACACTTTCTGTTGAACATTCGGCGTCGGAAATAAATTCGGGACGAGGACAAATCACGCGAATTCGAACGTTCGCTTGTTCCACTTGGCACAATTCTGTATATATTCAACCTCGTTTCAAGAATAAGATATTGGGGAACATCAGTTGCGGTAGAAAACGTTTTATCATTTCGCGTTTCGTGCTGGCTAAATAGAGCGAAGCAGATTTAGTCTTTTGCTACGATTATCGTATTTTTTAAGTGTCCAATTATCCCAACGATTAAAGATCATTATGCAGATTGACAATTTATCTGGAATATTCATATTCATTGACAAATTTTACTTTTAACTGCTCAACAATATTTGGCACTTTGGGATGAAGCCTGAAAAATGTTAAAAAATGCAATCATCTATCGGGGCTAAACGATCGTCGAGGTCATCTCTAATCTGTATGATAAAATCATCAAAAATATTTCTCTATAAAAAAGTTTACGAACAGAATTACAATTTAGAAATTTCATCAACCTGCACATTCAGCAAAAATCATTCGATTTATTCGTTAAACAATATATCACGTTACTGATGACTTGGATTATTATTCCCATTCGATTTTCACCAAATATATTAAAACACAATTAAAAACAAACAAATAATAGGCTTCGATGAAATTTTTAGTTATTTTCGTCCGTTGTGAAAAAATCAATTCGCATTTTGTCGATTAAACTATTTTCGCATACCTACCTATTCACGTTATACATTAGGAACGATTTTTAAACAATGGACGAGCATGACTAATGTTTGTCCCCGCCGCCTGCAGGGGGACAAGTTCAATTGCCGGGGCCGCGCAATTCAACTTTAGATTTGAATATTCATTGGGCAAGTTTTCGTTACGGAATTGACATTAATAGCATTTGATAAAGTTGGTCAAAGTAGAAAAATAGGAAAAAAAGAGATAACAATGAACGTTTCAAGAAACAAATTTGCTTCCTCGGCTTCACTAAGAGAAAGACTCAATTTTTTGCACCATCACGATATGTAATCGATAACAGGAAAACGAAGAAAATTTCTACACCCGAATGGGGTCCAAAAGTTCCTTCGAATGCCTTAAAAAAAAAAAAAAAAAAAAAAAAAAAACATTAACTCCGGACAATAAAAAAAAACTTGCAGTGCTCGTAAAAGATGAGCATGACACAATTTTTAGTCGAGAGTTTTTTTCCCTCACGCACCGTACGTTCTTGACTAGTTCACATCGATAACACCCGCTTAAACGATATGATTAAATGAATCAATAAAAGGGAGCCTTTCGTAATAACAACGAGGGATATGGGGAAGTTGTGGAACTAAGTTGAAGAGAATATCAGGATAGAAATGACGTGGATTCTAGCTAACGATGCACTTGACACTGAATACGTGTAGTTTTATATTTCTCGCCCAATTCCATCATATAATCCAATCATGGCGTTGCGGTTTGCCTCATCCAAACGCCTCGAAACATATTTTTCCCCTATAGAGTCCGAAAATTCATACGCAGCGCTAGATAATCGAACAATTTCTTTCTAGCACCAAAAAATTGGATCGCTCAAAAAATTAACATCTTTTAGAAACCGAAAAACATAGTGACAGAAAAAAACGTTTGCGATCGTAGAATAAACCTTGCACGCAAGGTTTTTCAGTAAATTTGGTACAACGATATCTTCGAGTTTCATAACAGCTTTTAAAATTACATCAATAACAAAAAATGATTACGTCCATCGTAACTTCTACTCTCCACAATTAACTACCAATTTATAATCCACAGTGGAAAGTCCAATACACATTTGCATCGTTCTTCTATCGAGCAAATCATTGTCATGAAAAAATTATGACGACGAAAACTTTACGAGGACGATTACAGCATTGAACAAATAACGCCAGCAGGATCATGTAGAAATAATGAAAACAGGAATATTTTACTGTTGAAGCAAAATTTCATCGGGCACATACTTTCTCACTCGACTGAACAAGACTCTACTGCGAGTTTTGTTTTTCTTTCTCGGAGTTAGAGAGGAAAAAAGATCTGCTTACGATTGGCTCCTTCAATTCTGTTAGTTCCAACGACATGAGTCTCTTTTTTTCACTCTACCGTTGATTTCATGATATATTTTCTATATAGTATCTTCCGTATATATGTATATATAATATTTGTATACAAGATGTCTGAGGTTACATGATTAATACTATCTGATTAGTTATTAATTATCGAATTTGACAAAAGTCTCTTGTTATGGAGTTTTTTCATTCTCAAGCATTCCGAGTGGGCGCACGATCAAAAACGAGTGCATTTTGAAGTTTCACAATTAATAACTCTTCAGGGAGGGGAAGAAATTTTCATGATAAATTTCCTTGTGATCTCAGGTGGTCGGGGTCGATCATTTAACTTGAAACATCCTGTATATAGATTTCTTTTTGAATATATTTATATATCACCTCGTGTATTCCGAGGCCTGAAATTCGTATAATCCTAATTGTGGCCTAAATTCGAATGATGTTAATTGGTGACTCTCCGGAGATTTGTCTTGTTGAACGAACATATGCTGTCGAGCAAGGCGTTGCGCTCGGGTACTTGTTGCACCACAGCCGGACCACCGCTGGTATTCTTAATACTATTCATCGGCGGACATTTCGGCGACTGTTCGACACTATTATTTCTGTTACCCATTGAATTAAAAGAAGAATTTGATGACGTCGATGTCGGGGTCTGCATCGGTGGTGGAGCTGGCGGGACGTTTTTCACGCCTATCGAATTCCCCGGGAGTTCCGTCGATCCTGCACGAGATAAGGAATAAATATTTCGTGCATTCTTCATATCGTTATTATACGTTTTTAATTTTTTATCGTTTCAATCACTAATTTCAACTTCAGGTGTAAAGTCGATCATTGGTTTTACATTTCCCACTATTTCTTTTCTTTTTTTTTTTAACATAAATAGCAATAAAAACACCGACGTACTATTGAAACGAGAATTCACGCACTCAAGCGCAAAAATGATAGAATTTTCAGACTTTGGATTATTGGAAATTCTCTTTGAGCAAGCGGCAGACGAGCATAAAGGCGCATGCAAATTCGACGTTACTTTTACAGTCTGAAAAATTGACCCTGCTCACTTCTATAGTTCAATCAACGGCAAAATGATTAACATCAACGGAGATCACAAGCGACATGCATAAAATATGACGAAATGGAAAGAGAAACAATAACTGCGAAAAAAGTTCGAGGAAAATGATCATTGAAGATGGTGCAAAAGATTTGGTTTTGATGGAGACCTACGTGAAATGAATGAGCGTAGTGTACGCCATCAACTTTTGTGTCCACCTGGTCGCAGGGCACGCCGTTCGTGAGTAGCAAGACAGCACAATGATTAGTAAGGAATTTGCATTAGTAAGAAAATTAGTATGACGTGGAAATTGCCATCGTGGAGAACAAATTTCTTTGGTTTTTCAATTATTTGCAGATTTAAGCCATGGAAATGTTCATAGAAAATTGATCCGTCAAAGATTCGCCCCCGGTGGTCAATTAACAAATTTTTCTAATAACTTGCTATTGAAATCCAAGTGTAGCGGAAAAAAGTCGAAATTTTCATTGATATTTTTGAGCTCGCGCTGCCATTTTCTATCGGCCGGTCTCCCATAAATTTCCAACTATAAATTTGCATTCAAGTATATGCAGTTCCGGCCTCAAGACACTGCAACGTCTCTAAATAATACGTGCGAATTATACAATGAAGAATGTTACGAGCGATGGCGTATTTTCCTGGGATCAATTTTCCTCCATATTCTTCGAGCAACTTTGCTCCGCACATTGTTCTTTTGTTATCGTTAGAAACTTACAGTTAATGGCAGGAAATTTTAGAACGATTGAAAAGTTGGACCATTGTAAGTTCGACTACGTTAACTTCGATATAATAAATTAGTTTTGCCTCGCAAAGTTGCCAACGAAATGAAAGAGTTTTCTCACCATGCGACGGAGGTGTTAGAGTTCCCACGCTCGTAGTCGTCGAAGTACTGGTCGGACTATCTGATCTTTCAGGGCTTTTCCCATTTATCTGTTTTATACCGTTGGTGCTCAATTGGCTCGCCGACCTTTGTTCCTGGGCTAATTTCTGTTCCTTTTTCTATGGAAAATTACAAACAACAAAATGGACTATCAACCATAGATAATTACAACTTTTTACTCCGTTTTTTTTTCAAGCTTTACAAGTCCTAAGCTTAGAACGATATAAATCGAAAGAACTCTGTTTTTTAAAATGAAAATTGAATTTTATTCGGGCACACATTTCGATGAACTCTCTATCTCGAAATTTTTAGCCGCGTATCAATTCGCAGGGGCATTAATTTCTCAACGATCGATCGAGGCTTTTATTTTGGGAAAAAAAAGCATCGAAGAGACGAAGAGTAATTGTTGAAAAGTCGACTAACCAGTTTATGTTTGCGCCGCTTCAATTCTTCTTCGGAGCTCATCATTTCTTGTACTTTGACGAGTCGTTTTTGATGCCTTGCAACTTTTTGTTCGTCCCTCAATCGTTGTTCGGCTTTATTCGCGGCCTCGACTAGCGCATCCTTTAAATGGCTCGTTAGTTTAAAGTGGGGCTTCTCCAAATGAGTGGCTGACAATGCGGCGCGCCTCGCACCGTCCAGAAACGGATGCTCAAGAAGATTCGCGAACGTCGGAAGATCCTGTTTCACTGCCTCACGCGATAGAATCACCTCAAGGAGATTCTTCAGACTCAGATCCGAGTGCGACAGCTCGTTGCACGTCGCTTCCAGCAACGGCCTTCCAAATGCCATCTCGTACAACACGTGCCCGAATGAATAAACGTCCACTTGAGTCTGCAAAATTCGAACGACACATCACAACATAAATCGTTGCTCGGCATTCGCCTCAATGTCTTCGATGCTGCTGCAAAATTCTGAAGGAATTTTCAGCACAGCGCGGCATCACGCCAAAATCGACAATATTATTCCAATCATAATATTGCGGAACATTAATCAAATAATAATAAATAATCAAATGATAATAAAATAACATTTTCAATTAAATAAATTAATAATAGATAATAATAAATTAAAAAATGTTCAGGCCAAGAAATTTTTCTTGATATTGAAGTAACACATTGGACAAAAATCTGGAGGCATGTCGATACGAGGCAAATGAAGTAAAAGTAAAAGTAGTAAAATGTTCTAAGGGAAGGAAACAAAGTCATAAAAAATGAAGGTGACTATAAACTTACGGTGGCGTGTAGCTTTCGCCTCTGGACGACGTAGGGCCGATAAAAAGCTGGCAAGCCGAGAAGGCCATTTTCAATGTCCAGCAGTTTTGCTCCCGTTGGGGTGAGGATTACGTTACCAGTGTGCAGGTGACCGTAAGGTAGACCCTTTTCTTGGAGGTAACTCAGGGCTTCCAGGATCTTGAATGATGAAAAAATCAATTCAGCCGAGCGTCGGGAAAAAAATTTAAACCGATCAATTAGCCAGTGAATGTCTCACGTATTTGGGAAGAATAAAATTTGCGAAAATTCTGGAATACTCGCCATTGAATCTACTTCAAGGTTTCTCAATCTTTTTGATCGTTGAATTTATTTTATTTACAAATTAAACGTTTTTTTTATTTAATGAATGAGATTTTCGGAAAAAATTGGCGTTTGGCTCACGAGAGAACCGGATGAGCCGCGAAGGCTTGAAAAAATAGAATGGCACATAAGGTTTACCTTACCTGATAAGCGTAAGTGGCTATTTCCGAAGTTGGAAGATTCTGAGGCTGTTTAGGATTGCCGTACTTTTTAATGAAGGGCTGCTTTGGTTTAGTGTTACAAAGCACGTCTCGGAGTGTGCCATTAGGATGAAAGTGTCTTATAGTAAGCGCCCCAGTGTCCGCGACATGCTGATGAACGATAGCCTCGATGTGAGGATGTTTCAGAGTACTCAGACTCTTGAAAACTCCCTGCATATCCTTGTCGTGGAGATGCTTGTCCGGCCCGAATTCTACCCAAGCGAGTAACAACTCGTGCTTTGGATTCTGGCGATTCTTCACCCCGTAGTAATGTTTCCGCAACCGCCATCCTATGTCTGGGATGGCTTTGCCGATCTCAAAATTCGCGTCGCTTCTCAATGCCAATGACACTTGTTGCAGCGCTATTTCTAAGGAAATAAATTCACAAATCAGCGAAAATGTCACCGAAGAATCTGTGAGTTTTTATTTTAAAACTTCGCATGTGAAACCATTAATGTGTGGAAAATTTTGTGAGACAAAAATCTAATTTGCAAACTGGGAAATGAATTATTTTTTATTCATTACGATTCATGGAAATTGCTCACCGTGCAACGGCGCTGTATAGTTGTCAGGATCGAGAAAGTGTTTCATAGGCAACGACGATGCCAGTATGGGATTCATTAGTACTGTGTTTAGGTAATTCTGAAGAGCAATTTGTCGTTGAGCTACGAAGTCAGCGTCCATATTACCGATGATCCGTTTTGGTGGTAACGGCAAATTGATGCCCGACACCGATAGAGCTCCATTGAGCTGCACAAAGTCATTGTAGCGTCTGCTTACTCGCCAAGATCGTTCTGGAACAGGACCCCTCTGCGTCCTTATCACGTACTCCTAACGATAAACCGATAAAAGATGACTTTTCATTCGTCATCATGTTTGTCACATTTGATACAAGCCCCAATAAGCATTTTACAGAGAATTACACTACCGCGAATTTATATACGTGCAGGACTTTCGAAAAATTCATTTTTATCCTTATTACTCGTAAATTAAAAAAATTCTAAAACGCGTGCGATTGAAAAAATTGTCAACTACATTGTTTTTTCCATCGCAATAGTTTTTTTTCATCCAATTCTTCCGAGATTTTATCGCGCTATTCGCGAACTTTTTTTTTTTTTGAAGGTTCGAATATCGCGTAAACATTCCGCGTAAAAATATGATTCCTACAGATAAAGGATTGATTGATAAATCGTAATCGATACTTTGTTGCATTCTTCGCTATAGACCTTGACGAAAATATCGTAGCGACAACTTGTGGGCTCAATAGTAGAGAATGTTGCAGCATCAACGGTTTGGGACAGGAAAAAAGAACTTTGCCAAAATTATAAGAAGCTGCTCCGAATTGAATGTTGCTTGAGAAAGAGGGTGAGCAATGTTTCATCGTTTTGCAGCCCCAATTAGTAGAAAAAAAAAAAACAATTAATTCGTGAAAAAAAAAGCAATATTTTTTTACGTATTTTCGAATTCAAATGTGCGAGATTTTAAAGTCTCGATTACTGCAGATTACGTGGGGATTATCGACAACATTCTCTTTGTATGAAAATGCCGGAAACTGGTCGCTCGACAGACTGACACTAAAGATGACGTGACTTGATCAAACTGCCTAAGAACTGGAACTTATTTCCGACAAGACAATTTCCTGGTTACATCCACTAAAAATCTGTTTTTCAACTTTTTCAAATTCTTATTGAGCAAAAAATCGAAATAGTTAACAATATATCAATATGGAGAGAAAAACTAATTAATTTTCGGGTAAATTTCATTGCCTTTATCAGGACAGCTTACTGACTCCATCACACTGTATGCAACCAATTTGATATCCCAAAATTTGTCCCAAATTCTATTCTTATGATTTTTTTCCTACTACAATATCAGTTTAAAATGACAAAAATAGCAATCCATTGTTTTTTTTGCTTTCAATTTTTATATCCTACTTGTTTGTTCAATGATGCAGGATTTTTACGATTTCTGATATTGATAAGCTATCGTACGTGTGCTGATAAGACCAGATATTGCTCACTTTTTTGTTTGAGAGGCAAATTTCTATGGGATTTAATAATGTCACCTTTCGAGACGAATATTTCAACAGGAAATGGGAGTTTCGTGATCCTGCGATGGCCACTCAATGGTAAAAATTTCCCAGGAACTGAATTTTTTTTTTTTTTACGATTTATCGCAAAATTTTAAGTTGAAAACAATAAATTTGTTAATTTTTATAACACAAAATTAAAGCAAAATCCAATTTTCTGTTCCATGAAAAAAAAAAAAAAAGACGGGCCAACAATTTCTTGTTCATCGAGGATAAATTTGCAAATTAAGGATATTAAATATTCTTAATGTAGATTTGACACGAGCGATGGATTGCAAATATCTCAAAATCACACTCATCCTAAATTCAGTAATGTTTGCAAATTCTTACTCCGCGGTTTCCTTTTTCAATGTTTAAAATGCTGTCACTGCTTCAAAGAAACATCAAATAATTTCTTCAAGGTGATTCCTTCCGTTTAATTTTAAAAATTGAATTTTTTTAACATCGACGGAATTAAATTGAGAATTTAAATTTGTTCGATGATAACGAAAAGTCGTGTAGATTTTGAAAACGCAGATAAGCTGCGTTTTCAACGTTGAACATCTGACCTTTGTCAATGAACTGTGTTGAAGCGATAAATTGCTTTAATTCAGGAGCTATATTTTCTCAGTTATATTAATCCCAAGAAAATCATTTGTCACTGTCTCAACCCTCACAGTGACAAGATCGAAATATCAGAGCGTAGGAGCTTTAGGTAAAATATTAATCCAACCTCTGAATTTTTTGATATCAGATTTACTAGGAAATCCCATAAAAATTCCCCATGAAGATTGATAACAGGTGTTAGAAAATATTCGATAATTGAAGAATCAATAATATTGCAATTTAGAACGTACATTCTGAAAGATTCTTTTGCCAACTCATTATTACAACGAACGAAAAATGTCTGCGAATGTAAAACTAACGATGAAAGTGAAACTCTGAGAAATAAATCTCTGAAACGTCTATTCTTTTTGGTTCGATTCGTTACGAATATTCAAACGTAAGGGAATAATTTGTCGTACGAAAAAAAAAGAGCGTAATTTTTCACCATTGTCCTTCGTATAAAATTGAAAAGTCGTGAGAAAAATCATTCGGTAAAAGTATTCGATGTGAATGGAAAAAAAAAAAAAACAGGAGATAAAAAGAAAACAAAACAAGGAGGAAAAGATCGAAAGTTTAAATACCGTATGTCCGTCGATCGTTCTTGCATTCTCAATAACGCTCGTCAGCTTTTCCGTATCATCTAGGAGGACTTTATTCGTGTATCTCCTCTCAAATAGAGCCATTGATTATTAATCCAAGATAGAGGAGAGCCCGTAATGGGCGGGCTTTGAGTCCTCGTCGTCTTCCTCGTCCTCTCTTTCTCTACCGCGTAGTTTATAAGCGGTGCCATAAATGACGCGCCTAAGCTTCATTTCAACATGAGTTAAAACGAAATATAGAGAGTGCTCTATCTTTTCTGTCGTCGTACTTTTCACTTTCTTCAACTCCCATCCGAAAAAAGCAGTGAAATATAATCCTCTGCGAATCGATTCAACTAAAAATGGATAACAATGCACCTCAAGGAGACGAAGCTCTCTGATCAGTCTGATCGAAACAATCTTCCCGTCGCTATCTCCTAAACCCTTAACCCCCGCAAACCCCTTGTCCACGAGTGGTGCAGAACCACTGACACACAGTACGTCATGAGATTACTCCTTCGAATTGTTTCGTATTCGACCAACTTCACGCGGTTCTATCTCACTCTAGAACATGCTGTTTTATCGGCTGAGGATAATCGTTAAAGCAGAGTCGGTAATTTTGTTTTCTGCGTGATTATTTCTATCGAAATCGTACGGGCAATAGAATGACGCGGCGTTATCATCGTTTTTGGAATATCAAGCGATTAATCATGCTAAAAATCATTCGAGCGTGTGCTAATGGAACGTAAAATTCGATATTTGTTTTACTTTTTCAATCGCAGCGACGAAAGTTGTGTTTCTGCATGGAAAAATTCATAAATGAAAACAGTTTCGAAAATATAATTATATTCCGTAAATATATTCTCTTCAGATTTTGCTTATACGTTAATAAGATCATCATTGTCTCGCAAGCTAGCTTTAACAAATATTTTCGAAATTCGTTTCCGAGGAATTCTCCATGGCACGTACAAAATATTGTCATCAATCAATAATAACTCCGGAGCTGTTTATCTTTTTTTTAACCGCGATTAGAAAAAATAGCGCACTCAAAAAGTCATTTTTCTATTGTCTGCTCGTAAGGACACGGCGATAAAAAAATCAAAGGTCCGTCTATCCTATCAATGTGGAAAAAGCGATTATTCCTTAAGCGATCATTTTATTCGAAACCTTTTATTTTCCGCAAAAAATCAAGTGAAAAAAATGTGTTTGAAAAAATGACGTGTACGGGCAATTGACGTTTATTTTTCGAGAAACAATGCAACACTTTATTTAAAAGATTCCGGAAGTCGTAAGAAAGATGTTTTTGGTTTTAACAACGTGGGAAAACACAAGCACGCGGCTTTGAACTCGTAGTTGTCTACATTCAAAACGGTATATATATACTGCGTCCCAAAGCCTTTCATATACACGCACTCTCGCCATGATGAGCGTATATCTGTATATATGCAGTGGTAAGGAGGGAATGAGAGATAGCACTGCGTCGTGGAACAAGATATATTATTTTAGCTTCAAATTTACACAAAAGGTCCTTCTGCCTGTTTTGACAAGCCGCGGAGGCTCCTCAATTCCGTCTGTCTAAGACATCATATCCTTCTCTTCTTCCGTTCGTTTCCGGAAGCCTCTCGGCGCGTACCACTTAACCGAACTTTTAAGACATAAAAAATACGAGAAATATGTTTTTTTTTGTTTTCGGACTAGCCTCAGCAATCGTAACTTATGATTATAAAACATGTTTTGTTGACTTTGGTAAATACTTTGGTTAATTTGTCATTATTTGATATTTTAAAAATAATAATTAATAAATATAGATTCGTGGATATCGATGTTAATGAAATAATGAAATAATCGTAATAATCGATCGATTATGTACCGGCTACACGGAATTGTAGAAAAATGTTTCCTTTTTTTTTATACGTTTAGGATTTTAGATATAAAATTTTTAGGGAATCGAAAATAACTGAAAATTTTAATTTCAATGGAAAGGGGGCGCGGCGTTATCAGTAATAGGAAAGCTGGTGAGATTCGTGACAACTTGACAGATGCTGATGGCCCGAATGACTGTAGTTTTTTAGTTCGTGTCCGTCCAACTGATTTTGACTCTGATAATGATGATTCGGACTCGATGAGCTCGAGCTCGATGACACGCCGCAACTGTTATTTAACAGCATCGGTGCTGAAGCTCCTTGAATCGCAAATGGCCAGGACTGTAAAGAAATATGAAAAATTCCTGTGTCATTTGACTTTCGAGGATGGAAAAATAACGACCTTGACTTGGCGTACGAAAATGTTTTAAATTACATGCGATTTTTAGGAAACTTTTCATATTTAGCTTCTCGGGGTCACTGAAAGGCAGAAAATAAGGAGGAAAAATAAACGATTTTCATTTTGTTTTATCCAGAAAATCGTAAAAATCGTTTTATATTTAAATAAAGCCGAAAATGAATTTTCTCAGAACCCGTTTTGCACCGAAACGTTCGAGGCTATAACAAAGAAAATGGTGGAATTTTAATAGTGTAAAATAAAGAGTGAACGACCAGCCAGGGTTGCGGGGCAAACGAGAGTGATTTGGTCCACCTGGTAAGACGTAAACAGAGATAAAAGATGTTTCTGTGTTTCAACTACGAGAAATCTTCTCCGTCCCGTCACGCACGGATTGGATCCACCTGGTCCAATGTTATTCCGCATCCTCTGTTAGTCTATCTTTACTCTCGCTTCCAGATATAAAAATCTACTTGTTTTTGTTGAGTTTAAACAAATATTTGTTCAATTACTCATGCCACGAGCAGTTCCAAAAATCACGCATTAATTAATGCATTTTTTATCAACAATAAGCATGACAGAGTGTAACTCTCAGAGACCGAACCCCTGACGAATGGAAAAATGGGTTTTACGACGAGAAGTCAACAAAAATGACTTATCAAATATATTTCGAATTTAATGAATAGTGATTTGCTCGAAAAAATCGTTATTCGAGTGAATCATTTTCTTGGAATATCCTTTGGTTCGGTTGAGTCATAGAATCGAGAACGTTCTGATTTCTCTGTATCTTGACCAATCTTCAAAAAATATTACAATCGGCAAAAAAAGTTTAAGTTGATCGACTTGTGGGCAAATATCCGAGTCTTTTGATTAATATCGAGTTTTTCATCCTATTTCCAAGTGTCGGGGGGAAAAATCGGTTCATCGTGAAAATTGGTGCGGCGCGTAAAACTCACCAATGCTAATGACAACGATCTCGTCGAGTCCGGATGAGTCTCACCGTCTTCTCTGAGGACAGCTCGTAAATGAGCAATGTATGTAGCAGCAAGACGAAGGGTATCGAGTTTGCTGAGTTTTGTATCGGCTGGTACCCAAGGAAGGGTCGTTTTGAGTCTGCAAAAGGCTTTGCTAAGGACTCTCATTCGCGCACGTTCACGAGCATTCGCTGCATTTCTTGGTGCTCGGGTCTCCGCGCCATCCTTGTGATATTTATCCTCGAATTCGAGATCCTCGTCGTCCAAAGAGTTGATGGAAGGTCTGCGTTTCCTCGGCATTGTTGTTCGCGCCGATTGCAATTAACGATTCAGCAGAACTCGAGGTCGGTGTGTGTTTATCGAAATTCTTATTAATCGCGTTTCACGGCTGAACCTCTATTATTTTTGCCATTCACAAATATTCGATTTGCGGATTTTTATTCCGGAATTAATTTGCAACCCGATCGGTTTTGCGAAAATGTGATGCTTCGATTTTCGTTTTAAAACCATTCAGACTTTTTGTCACTAATGAGGAGAGCGTGAAATGACCGAAACGACTTCTCGAACAGCCGGAACTAATTGCTCTGTGTTAAGTGGATCCCCGAGAGGCTGTCGAGTGAAAAAGAACCCGGAGACTGGGCAAAAGAAAAAAATGTAGAAGGGGAGGGATTTTTGGGACGTCCCGATCGCTACGGGCGGGTGCTTATGACTTCCACCTCCACTTTCCATCTTTCCATAAACTTACATGGTCCAGCCTACTCTTCAACCAATCCGAACACATACAGCATAAATCCCGGTCCACATACTGCGTGTCCCAATTATTCAAACGCTATGACAATGTTCGGGCTTTTCCCACAAACCATGCAACCCCAAAATCACTTGATTCCTCCAATTACAAATGCAAGAGAAATTTTTATGCCGTAGACATGGAGAGCACGTTTATTAAAAAAATCAAAAGGAGTCCCCGAGCGGACAATTACGATGGCAACCATAGAAAACATCAATTACATAATAAATATTTTGATAAACTATAAATTAGGCGAGTTTTAACTTTTCTCCGGCAATATTTCGAAAAAAAATTTAACAGCAACGGTATTTTAACGTGGAGAAAAAAATCGGAAGAGTGGCACACGCCAAAAAGAAATCTTAAAACCCTTCGTCGAATTTTTGTTATATTTAGCAGTGGAAAAGTTTTTTTTTTTCTTATACGGAGTTCAATGGGGAATTGGGCTCTGTATGGAAATCAATGACTTCCTTTCCTGAAGGAGTCTATATAAATTAAAAGCGTTAATCCATATTTTAATCCTACTTTCGTCAAAAATCCCTTTCACTTTTCTCTTTTACTACTTCGCAGAAATAGGGATGAATCCTTGTAATACGAGTTGCTGGCCGACACGAAATATACCATTTTCTTCCCACTCAAATAACGATGGTCGAACGAGGGTGTATATATTTCTATACTGCCCTATTCCACGTATAATCTCCCTGGAGCGCTATCCGACACCGAGTTGGCTCATGCATTGCTGCATATTCCGTTAAGAGCCCATGGATGTCCAGAAGTACCAATAAATCTATTTCAACATTGCAATTGCTCATTGTTCTTGAAGCGTTCACTAACGAAGGAATTTTCATTGAGAAATTCAATTGAATTTCAATCAAAAAAATAAGTTTAGGCTACACGTTTTTTATTCCTATGAGGAAAATTCAAAACAATCTTAGTTCAGGGCATAAAAATGAGCGCCAACGTCACGCGGTGTTCCCAGGCGGTCACCCATCCAAGTACTGACCGCGCCCAATGCTGCTTAACTTCAGTGATCGGACGAGAACAGGTGCTATCAGCATGGTTTGAACGTTGGCTGATAATTTAGTCAGTTGTTTATTACTTGTAATCATGACCGTACCGCATTATTTCATTTCAATTATTTTATAGTGAAAGTTTAGGAATTGCGAAGAAAAACTCTTTCACGCTTCAAGTCATTATTCAAAATTTTATTGGAGTAATATTGGAAGAAATTGACCCGGCGTTGTCACCGGGATGTGCGTGTTTTAAAAACAAAATGCGGTGGTTGATAAAAATAACGTGTTTAGTCTACTAATTTCCATTTTAATGAAAAAAAAAATAAAAATAATCTTTTTTGAAAACAAAAAATTAGAGCCAACGTCACGCGGTGTTCCCAGGCGGTCACCCATCCAAGTACTGACCGCGCTCAATGCTGCTTAACTTCAGTGATCGAACGAGAACGGGTGCTTTCAGCATGGTTTGAACGTTGACTGACAGTGTGGTCAGCCGTTTAATATTTTTGGTGATGACCGCAAGGGATGAATTCTTTGTCATTTTTCTAATGGAACTTGGCGCTTTGTCAAGAAAAACTCTTCGAATGTCGAGTTTTTACGCTCATTTTTTTTGGGGTAATTTTATATATGTATATATATATTAATTTTTTTTAAATATTTTTCATATTTTTTACTTTTTATATTAATTTGTTATATTTATATAGTTTTATATATGTATATAAAATTATGTCAATAGTACATATTAATAACTTTCCAATATCTTTTCCGATGATATACTGATAATAATTATGATTTCAATATACCATTTGTCGATAAGACAGTTTTTCGCATGGCGAGCAATTCTGTCCATACCGTAAAAGAGTTTCGGAAACGAGCCGTCAATATTTCGAAGCGCTACCATCGCATCATGCAAATTCTAGATCGAGTAGTCCTTCCTTTCTCGTCGTATTGTACCCTCTCAGTGTGACTGTGTCGTGTGCCGCGTCTTGCCAATCGTTAAATTTTCGCCTTGTCTGATTCAAGAAGTTCCTTTTTCGTGCTCAGTTCACTCGTGTACTCGGGTCAATAGTATGAATCATTATCATAAACTCTTAGAAAAAGTGTTGAAAACAACGACGTTCATTGACAAAATATCATGTTCGATGAAAATATTGTGACGATTTTTTTTTACCAAACGTTTTGAGGTTTTCCGGATTCTTTTCATCACTCTGGACAAAAAAAAGACATTCTTTCTCGCATTGTTGTGATTCCGGAAATCGAGTTTTGGACGCTTATACACATTCTACAAATCTGTCAAAAGCTCCAGAGTTATAACATACAAATAATCAAAATAGACGATTGATTTAATCATTTCAAAAAATGTATCAAGATGGACAATAAATTGTTTAAAAAAATCGTTTCTATGCATAAAAAAATTTCTGATATCTCGAAACAATCTAAAAAAATAATCGGAATTTCTCATTATATTGCAAATATGTGAAAACGTTTTACAGATTCCTTCTTCAATTATTTCCAACACTTTTTCTCACTTGTCAATTCACGAAAATGAATAATTTCCATAAAAACTCAGATTTACATAATTTCAATAATTCATTTTATATTACAGGTTATAAATTCATTTGACATGTCGCAAGAGCACGAATTGTCATGTAGTTCGGACGACGATGACGACGAAGATTACGTTCCCCAAGGGAAAGATTGTGAATCCGTTTCAGAAGTAGAATCAGAAGGTGATGTGGAAAGTGCTCCCGAGGATGAGAACGACGAGAACAGAGTAATTGTTAACAAAGGAAAAAGTAAAAAGTCTACCAAATGTGAAAAAACTAAACGGTCAAGAAAAAAGAAGAAACTTTCTATTGAGAAAGATGGTCCCGAGTGTGAGGATGTTGACCAAGCTCCGGAAAAAAAAATCCTCACCGAAGAAGAGGAGAAAAAAAAAGCGGATCTGCTCTGGGCCGATTTCACTAAAGACACAGGTCAGTCTGCCGTCTGATCCTTTATTTCCCTTCAGGGCCATTTCCAATAAAATTTATTTCTCATTTTCATTCGTATTGGTGTGGATTCGATTTTTCAATCTTCGAAGTCGTTTTATAAATTTTTCTTTCTCCGTTTATTTAATTTGGCAAAGCGATGTTGATTCTGTTGACCTTTGCATCCTTAGCGGGTGGCAAATAATTATTTTTCACTTACTAATTTTTCTACTCGACCTTACTGGCATGAGATTTTTTTTCTGCCAATGAAACTGAAAAAATGTTGAATGTTAATGTGAAGTATTGGCCTGATGACTTTTGGTATTGGCAGGTGTAGTGCCGAAAGCCACGGCAAAAGCATCAGCAACGGTAGCAAAGGCATCGATCGGCAGTCGTCCGATTTCTCCAGTGGTGAGGCCAAAAGTAGAAGAAAAAGTAAAAATAACTAAAATCTTTGAGTTTGCGGGGGAGGAAGTAAAAGTGGAGAAAGAAGTGTCGGTGGATTCGGCGGAAGCGCGATTATCCTTGGCATCGGTGGACAAGTCAGCGTCCGATAAATCGGAATCGTCGACAGAGAGATTGGCCAGTGGACGGGGAACAAAGCGCACGGGTCTCGGTGGTCTGTCGTCGGTTCTCGGTCAATTAGGAAAGAAGGCAAAAATCAGTACATTGGAAAAGTCGAAACTGGACTGGGACACGTTCAAAAAAGAGGAAAAAATCGACGAGGAAATAAACACGCACAACAGAGGGAAAGACGGTTATTTAGAACGTCAAGATTTCCTTCAAAGAGCGGATGTTCGTCGTTTTGAGATCGAAAAACAATTGAGACTTTCGAGACGTAGTTCGCGATGAAATTCATCATTCGATCAATTGATTATTTGCGTTAAAAAACAATAAACGGGATAACGACAGTGTACCGTGTCGCGTGTATCGCTTAAGGGACACGATCCTTCCGGAAAACTGCTGGAAATTTCCTCTCCGAAGTATTGTAACGCACATTGGCAAGTTATTGGACAGCAAAAGAAGAAAAGTGTCGAAAAATAATGTTAAACCTACGATTACGTTAATTTCATTTAATGTCACGCGAGCTCAGTATTTTTCATGCCCCAAAAATGGCGTATCGCAGTGCCGAAAGTTTGATCAATTATACAGATTTTCTCGAGGCAAATAAGAAAATCGAATTCCATTCCAATCGAACAAACCGTGTGGTACGTTATTGTGGACGGTGTCGTGGGGGATTATTAGCTTTTCGTCCGCTCGGCAAATTGACCTCTATAATTATCCCCTGAAACGATAAAAATAAAGCCGTGGCTACTCGTCCAAATATTTCGTACACTGAAAACGCGTTCCGACGATATATTATTCGTCCGATTGCCCACACGACTAGACACGGCGTAAGAAATAATAGCGAGATATTTGGTTTTGCCAAAAAAGCAAGGATCATGGCTTCTGTGTAAAGTTCATCATCATCAACGCCAACTGCCACATCTTCACCTAATTTATATATAATTAACATAATTTACGTTTTATCAATTACGAAAATGATGAAATTCGATCGATTGACAGATGCAACGAAACTTTTCACGATTATGTCTGAATTTTTTAATATTCCTCTGAATTTATGAAGAGTAAGCGAAATTGCAAAGCCATGGGGGATTTGAAGCTCAAATCTGCATTAAAATTTCGTTGTACGTGGACGAATCGAACTCGAGATAAATCCGCATGAAAATTCCACATTTTTCGGAGGCGCACGAAGACGAAAACTCGATTGCAATTTTCTCGACGTTCGTTTCGTTTGTTTATATTTTAATCACGATGATTGAATAATTAATATAACGTGTATGTGTCTATAAATAAAAATACTGCTACATAAGCTTTCGCGTTGATGGGCCCTTGGATTCTAACTGCTGAGTTTCCTACTTGAGACTCCCATTTTATTCGATATTTCTGAACAGTTTATCGCAGAAAATCGCATTTTATTTTGTTTTTTCGTTTTGCTGATCGAAGAAAATCTGATCGGGGATTGTAAAGGGTTCCGAATTGTGGATAATTGAAATGCGAAGAAAATGAGCGCTGAAACGTCCCGATCGGTTCGTTATTAAGGGAGAAAATCGAACAAAAAGGCGGTTTATTTTTTTTAATTCGTAACGTTGTCATTTTTTGAGATTTTGATAAAGGTATTAAGCACTGGAGTGAAAAAGACGATCGAGGAGATTTATTTCAACAGATTCTTTCGTTCGATTTATTATCGTCGGGGCATCGTCTGGGCAGACACGTGTACGGCCAGAAAAGAATGTCGAACATTACGAGCAATGCTCTCCTCGTTTTCCCACAATTAACATTTTTGCATGGGCCTTTAAAATCGCATTCACACTCTCTGGTCTCTTTGAATTTACAGTATTTTCTCGCTAGAGGCTCGACGTTTCTTTTTCCGCAACAGTTACATGTCTTTTCTAGAGGTTCACCGACGCTACAATCTCTGAATTTTGATCTCTCGTCCGCGGACGATTTCGTCGAACGTTTCTTGAAGCATCGTAACGAAATGAAACATCGACTGGAATTCTCCGAACTTTCCTTGTCCCGTTTTGTATCGTTCCTGCAATAAAATCACCAATTAGCAAAATCAGAAATGTTTAACGGAAGTTGAAATATTTGAACAAGTTTTTGAAACAAAAAATCTTGTGATTCTTGAGTTTTTATGATACACGAAGATCAAGAGCGTAGCAGCAGGCAAGATTCCGGGTCCCATTGACCCGGTGGCTATATTTCGGCGTGTCAACGAAATGGAAAATGAAATTTGGATCCAATCGATTTTCTGGTGTGGAAAATTGTCACGGAGATTCTAAAATTTTAAGGCCGAACGAATTTTCCACTCTCCGGACAAGTTTCGTCCTTTGCTCCCCCCGGACGTTGACGTTGCCGATTGGAGGAGTATCGGAATGCCAAGTAACTAATAATTATCGTATGATCGAATCGCATAAATTACCCATTATTATTCCGATCGTTGAATCCATCGGTCGATCTTCCGGGACAAGGGTCGGATAGAAAATCTTCTTGTTTTCTTTCACATTGTACTTCGCGTTTCTTTTGTGTAACGCATTTGAGTGATTTTTCATTTTTATTATTGGGACGGCACGACGCGACCTTATTCATGGAATCGTCAAGATCAACGCTCTCGCGTCTCGACGAGGCCACGCAAACGGATTGCTCATACTCGTCGCACTGGACGTATTTGCTATCGCACTCGGGTCTGCAAAAACAACACTTGCAATGAGAGCAACGGCAGCAGCAAGTATCGGTGCAAGGCCGTGAAGTTGATGACGAATCGAGGTACTCCGAGCAGCAACAGATCTTGAAGAGAAATTGGATGAACCTCGCACACACCACGGATCTCCAGACGCTCCTATTTCTGCAGTTATTCTTTTCTTTTTTCTTCTTACACTTTTTCTTCTTCTTATTTTTAGTTTTCTTCGTTTTATTCTTGTGCTTCGTTCTTTTTGCTCCACCTTTTTTATGCTCGTTTTTCGTAGACTCGATCGTATTATCGTGACAGATTGTAATTGAAGGGTCCGTCGCGTGGTCTACCCTAGGAAAAGTTAAATTTAATTTGGGCGACAAATCTCTCGTCATGCATTTGCAAAAATGTCAAAAATCGTCATTTTTTTATCTCAATCAATTTTCTCGATATAAAAAAAAATACACACACACAAATCAATCCCACGTATTCCTTCCTTTTTCCTCGAACCCACAATCTTTCTTAACAATTTTAGATTTTTTTCCTTCCCAATCCATCAAATTATTTTTTCTGCCTCGTGCCGTTACCTCGTTTTTTTTAGGATTGGTCCATAGCACACGGTATTGGGTTCGTCGGAGACGCACCTACAGTCTTCCAGTCTACGAGACTGTTTAACTTTCTTACTGTTTTTCAACGATGAGCCACAATTTAAAAAATTCGTTTTGTCATCTCGATGTCCCTTCGCTTTTGACGAAGATTGCGATTTGCGAGAACCGTTTCGAGTTTTACAGGATTTTCTTTCGCAATCTAAATCATCGGGTGAAGCGACGCATTTTATTGACATTTCGTTTTAACTAAATTCTGCAACAGTCTTTCTCGTCGTCCGACTGTAAGCTTCAGGGAAAAAAAATGCGGATGCAATGCCACGTTGAATGTGTGTAAAAAAAAAATGATAGACTCACTTATCGCTGTGAAAATCATCGAAGACATTCGTGTTCGTTGAGTTGAATTTTTCACTAAACGTTGAAAACATATTGTTTTTAATTTATTAACATGATTTGTTTTTTCGTCATATACGTTACTCGTTTCCGCTGGAAAATCGGACCAGTTATTTGTCAATTACTTACGACGAGGTTATGAAGTTTGAATGAAAAGTCACGTGACATTTTCCGGGCATTTTTTGAGGTGATTCTATTCGGCCCGGATATCAGCGACCGGAATTTGCAAAGGGAACGTGAAATTTGGAACCCGTGGCGACGCATGATCGCCAACGCTTGTCACATATTGATTATCTTGCTTCGACAGCCGCAATCATTCGTTCGATACTCAAGAATTTCGCGAGCCGTGTCAAGAAGGCGCGATTACACTCGTAACTTTCACTTTCAAGCTCTGCTTCCCCAATATAGGACAAACGTGGTTCTCAAAAACCCTACGATTAAAGTTTTTCATATTATTCTGCTGAATCGACGATTCGATAGAATTTTATTTATTTTTTTCTTATTAATATGAACATTTTTACTATTTTTGAAAAATTTCAACAACCTGCGATCTTCCCCGCAACTTTTTACGAACGTTTCCTGATGAATTCGCATATTTTCATTTCAATTCAATAATTTTACTCTTTATCCATTGAAAAGAGTTAAAAAAAAAAAAATTTCGTTCTCAAAAACGGGAATTCCGTGACATTCGAGAAAAAGCAAAAAATTGCAAAAAGCAATTGACGCCTCGTGTAGAAAATTGGCCAAGTTATGAAGTAGAACGCTCTGCTTTCAGAACAATGGATCGTGCCATATTTTTGAATGAGTCGAAAAAAAAATAATGGTTCCGCACTTGGTCCTCGGAGAGTCCTCTGTTTATTTATATCCACGTACGACCATATATCCGTCTCTATCGCTTTCTATTTCTTCCACACACGCCAGCTAGGTGATTCGGTATGGGGAATTAGGGGCCAGAGCGTAGCGTAAACAAACGCAGGCGCGTTGTCGCTTTCTCTCTCTCGTCCTGGTCGGTCAGTCGTATACTGTTCGCTGAAGCAGAAATATACTATTGCACGTGTTGCTCGTACACGTGACAGCAGCTGTCACTTTGTGCATGGCTAGACGTTATTCCAAATAATTCCATACATTATTTAATTAATTTCAATTAAATTGAATTATGAAGTGCTGATCTCTAGTGCTCGAAGATGCTCGTCGCCCATAAAGTCATCCTCGAGGATACCGAGCAATAAAAAAACGTCAAAATGTTACTCTGATGGCAGTTTATTGGAGTGTTAATGCGGCAGAAAGGTGCGAGAAATGGAGTCGTAAAATTCCAAATTGACAACGAGCTGAATATCCCAGAGAATTTTTTTTTTTTTTTCAATTCTTTTGCAAGTAAAAAACAATGTTCGGTAGACTCGAGTCGAAAATTCCCCCTTCCCTGATCATTTGGGATTCCCGTGTGCCATATAATTGTATAATTAACTTAAACGAAATATTCGAATTAAATACGTCAACTTTTCTATTAAGGGCCCAACAGCTACGCCAAGTATTAAAAAGAAAAGTTCGAACCGACAGGGCAAGTTGCGCCGCGTGTCTATAAACTCGAGATTGGGCCTTTTTCCGTTTAGACAAATACGAAAAACAATTCATCGAATTGCTTTTCGACGAGGAACGCCAAAAAAAAAAAAAAGCAATTTTCCAATCGAGCGAAAATATTTGCGAGACTGTTTGAAATCACGATTAGGAGTTGGTGCCAAATAAAAAGAAAAATACGATCTCACGCCCTAAAGTATAATCTAATTGAACATGCACCGCATATAGCCATTGCTTGTCCATATTCCGTGAGGTGAATACAAATCGAATTGGCAAGCACGTGCAACTCATAAACAATCTAACTTCTATGTAACAGTTTCCATCGTAGGAGCGCCAGGTAAATTCTTCTCTTGGCAAAACATTTGTTTTCATCTCGTAGTCTCCGGCTGCAATCGACGAGTTCAGTAACACTAAAAAAAACGTCAATTTCTTTTTTATTTCTAACATATGCAAAGTTCCAACTGGCGCCTCGGATTACGGAAAAAAAAAACGTTTATTCAATCTTCTTGTTCATACAATCAATATAATCATCATTAAAAATTATTTGATCAATCGCTTCGACGCTAAAAAAATTAAAAAAAAACAGTTTTTAAAAATCGACGAGTCTTCGATAATTCCGTCGAATTAAAAAATCCCCAAGCCACAGTCGTGGATTCCCTCAGTCCAACAAAAAGTTAACGTCTATACAATGCAGAATGCCCCCATTCGAGAAAGACAACAAATTCATGATCCTCAGGCCGAAAGGAGATCCGCAAGCTCTTTTCTTTTATATCCTTCCCGATGCTGTTATAAATAAAGTATCGACGCCAGTCTGGCGGTCCGCAGAGAGATGGAGAGCGGCCTTGCCTCAGGGTTAAATTTATTCACCAACAACCGGAATATCTCCGAGCATCGCTACCGGTTACCTTTCTCACGTAGTCTCTCCTCCCGAGAGATGATCGTGTCTAGCAACAACAGGACATACAGGCTACCCGTATACACCCTTTTTCTTCACAATATATATATATATATATATATTGTATACGTACGGATACCGATCGTACCGGATACTTAAACATTTCTTCCTCGAATATCATTTTTCCGGACATACCGGATAGAATACCGATCACTTTTACATCGCACGGTTCCTATTGAAATTTCAAACATTCACCCGTTTTTTTGCTTTTCCAAATATTTTCTTTCCTTTCCAAAATATTTTCACATAAATCGAGACGTGATTTTGAGTTTTGGACAACTTTACTTCGCTGAATGTCAATTTTCCCGAACATAAAGTAACGGCGTTTTCGAATTAAAACAAAAAAGTCGATTTATGAACGAGACGAAGTGAGAGTCTGGAATTGGTTTCAGAATTGAGTGAAAAAACTTTTTTCTACAATTTTAATGTGGCCCCATGTTTGGAGTTGTTTTTTTTTTGGATTTTTAGTCCTGAATTTTTATCGTTGAATTTCGTGATCTTGGAGTCCCGAAAAATAAATGAACTTTTAGTTACTGAAGCAAACTAAACTAATGCTGAGTTTTCTTTTGTGTATGTTTGCCGATAAACATGGCGGCGGTTCATTTAGTCGGGCTCGTCTTTCGTTTTTTTTCTCTCCGTTCATTCAGACGAAACTCGTTCGAACCTGTCTTTATGTCTGCGAGAGAAACCACGAGGCGCTCTGTATTGAAGTTGCGTTGGCCAAACCGACGCATCGAGGGTTGAGGTCGTCGCGACTTTGCTCCGGGCTCAAACGAGCCGAACGCGATAGACGAATAAGTTAGGGACGTCGAATGATGAAACAGCGAACGAACGAGAAGAATTTTATTCCGAGGATGGAATTTCTGTTGAAAATAATAAATGGGTCACCAATCACTGAGTCTCAATATTTTTCTACCACGAGGAAAAGCTCTTGATTAACATAAAACATTAATTTTCCTTAAAATATGAAAAGAGACTCGAAAATAGTGAATTGCAAAATTCTGGACACAGAAGTCCTGATGATAAAAAAAATTCTTCACGAATTCTTCCTTCGGAATTGCATGACCCAGCGGCCGGTAAAGTTTTGATCCAACTTTAAGGGCCTCTCGAACTTATTAAACGCGAGATATCTGAGGGAAATGGGATCACGTATGATCGATTAATTCCAACAGGGAAGCATCGCGCTGTTGCTCAAGTCCTAGAGTTCGTCAACCGGATTCATAGTATACGTTTGTCATGTGTCAGTGCGCTTGGCATAGGGTCTGACTCATCGATCCCACTCTACGTATCCACTTTTACAATAGTAAACTTCCCTTGGCCTCTACACGCGCGTGGCGTAATCCATACTAGTCGTCGCATCTCATTAAACAGGTGAGAGGGAATTCCCTGCCATACGCACACGCCTAACCTTATCTAACGGAGTAAACTTGAGGTTCCCCGAATTACCGACGGCCAGCGGATTTCCTGGACCGAATAGAATCGTTACGTCACTTTTGCAAACACAATTATGCGGGTCTTTAAGCCACAGCTGGCGTGAGGGAAATCTTTCGAAAACAATCAAGCGCGGATTGAATTTCGATCGTGAGCGGAACGAGTAAACAAAACACTGACAAGTTTGCAATCGTTGTTTTTTTTCATTAGATTTTTCTTCGAATACGCTCGTGTGTTGGCTTAGGAATGCAATAATCTTTGCAAGATTATTAGCACATGGATAATTGTACGGATAATAGAAAGAAGCGGGGACGCACGAGCGGAACTGAACAAGTGAGAATATATTTTTCCAACTTTTCTCTCGCTTGAGAAACATGAACGAGCTGGCCCCGCGCATACGCCTGCGGAACATTGAAATCTTAAAAATTGCGCCTTTATTCTGACATTGATATCTCAGAGATATCCTACTCTCGTATTTCTTCGGAAGGCGTGAGTCGGTCAATACTACATTAGCGGAGGGTTCGGAGAAGAAATAGGAAAAAAAAGGAAGAGAAAATAAAAAGGCGTAAATCATCCAACAGCGAGGATATTTCACGGCCTGTAGAAAGAGTGGGGATGAGACTCGGAGAGTCTCGTGAGCGTTCGGGAGCGTTCGGTTCCAATAGGCTTTGCGACTACACCGCCCCGGCTCGGCAGTCTTGCGCGCAGCCTTACCGGAGCTGGTTTGTGCTTTGCGTCGTGCTCAATATTTTTTATCGTTCTTCTTGCTTATCTATTCGAACCCCATTTACGCTTTTTCTTTCACCTCAACTTTTCCCTCCGTTTGAATTGTTGAAAAACAGAAAGTATCGCGTGTGAGTGCGAGTGTATTTATGCGTGTTGAAAATATTACGTTCATCAATCACGCTCGTTTACAGTTTTTTTATAAATCGACCATCATTTTGGAAAACAAATGTACTGGATATAATCTCGAAATTGGCCAAGTACCCATGGCGAGTTATCGGGCTATCGGGATACAAGCCTAAAGGTGTTGTGTGCATTCTTGTTTCTCGTGTGTTCAACCGAATCATATTATGATTTCGATTTCGTGTGACGCCCAATGCTGTTCTATGACTCGTGGATTTTAAGTCGATCGTGTGCTCGCAGCCTATAACAAGCCGATCGTGCTTTTATTTATTTTTTTCGTTCTCTTTATTCGTCATTCGAAAATGCTGCCACAGACACCGGACATTATTCCCACGTCGTTGAGTCAGGTGAGGACATTTATTGCGTAGAAAATTCCATCTCACCAACTGCTTTTCTGTCTATATTACATCGCTACTTTGATTTCGCAATAACCTCCGCCATGAACATTTGTTTATTAACGTTTTATTATACAATCCTCGACAAAATTAAGGCAGTAATCGTGCCGAAACATTCTTCTACATACTTTCTCAAAATTTCGAGCAAATATTCGAGCCACTATGGGAAAACTTTGTACAAAAATTCAAGAGCTTCCACCAGCCTGTCATCGAAACATCGACCATTCAAGATTGCACGGTCTTCCATGCGTT
Organism: Campopleginae sp. 14b; assembly: GCA_030522525.1. Lineage (NCBI taxonomy): Eukaryota > Metazoa > Arthropoda > Insecta > Hymenoptera > Ichneumonidae > Campopleginae sp. 14b. The sequence continues at coordinate 426,174 of JAPYYS010000127.1, forward strand.
CTTATCGGGAGTAGCAGAAAAATTTACATTTCACTCAATAAATAAAAAACTTTCATGATGAAGTTTATAAAATGTTTAGACATCAAGAATTTAATATCGAAAATTTCCAGAAAATGTTTTTCGGTTGCTTTCCGGTTTTTCATGATTTATCGAGAGTCAACTTTTGTTGCGACGACCGTGACGAATCTACCGGCTTAAGCTTTTCCAAATGTATTTATCATATTTTGAACGTCGACTGTGCAAATGGCATGTGAAAAGACATGTCGGTCAGGGCTGCATGCAGTTTTTTTTCAGTGTCTTAAACGATTTGGCGTGAGACATGTTACCGGTTCTACGAAATCGCTGGAGAGTAGAATCCCCCCATGCCTCGAGTATCTTACGAGAACTTCTCCGATGATTCATCAAACTGTATGGCGCCTATTTTAAAAACATCGTAAGATCCTGTTCGATAAATCATGACGTCCCGTGTTCTCGATACAAATTCCAATAGAAACTCGCTGACACTTTTCTATAATTACATCCTTTTCATTCCAATGGAGTCTCACATTTATTAATAAACTGATATGTCCATTGACCCTTCGAGCCACGGCATTTTTCCTTAGATACCCACCACAAGGAAATGTCCACTCATACGCATTTTTAAACAATACTGAAGTTTGCATCGTTGGAAAAATACAAAAAATTTATTCTTCATCATCATTTTTATAATAAATCCATTTTTTTCATTTCTTTTACTAAATTCAGCTTTCGAAAGGCAAAAAAGTCTGCTCCACTATTTCTGACAAATACTTTCCGAATATTTCGCACTTCGCTTGAAAAAAATAATCAGTTTCCGTTGCATTTCAACGATGCAAGCTCCAACATCGTATTTTTGAAAACTCGATAACAAATAGAAATTCCAAAATCCAGCAAAAAAACTAAAAAATCACATTAACTTTATTTTTGCAAATAAACTTAACGACTAGAAAGTTTGAACCAAATATTATGACCCCGATTTTTTTTACTGGATTTATATACATTGATTTTTTTACAGAAATATCAAGATTAGTTTTTTCTTTCCGCAATAGCGATGCAATTACCAAAAAAAAAATCTAGAGATTTTTCCATACTTTTTTGTTGGTTCTGCAACAAAAGTCATTGAATAATGGAGAAACGAGTTAACCCGAAATTCTTATCGTTGTTTTTCGATCGTGAGTTCCGATCATAATTGACTATATGAAAAAAAAAAGCCTCGGTATCTTCGGCTCGATCTTTGGGTAATTTCGGCATAGTTTTTTTTGAGTAATTTATCATTACTAATCACTGCTTGTACTGGCCTAGAATGTTAATCCCATTTCTGATGTTTATTGAGGAAAAAGCCAAAAGCACGTCGTCATAGGCTAAAAATCAGTTATTTTATTACGAATCAAGATAATGATGTTAGAGTTGGCATCACTGAAGAAATTCATTTTGTTCCCTACAGCAGAGCCAAACGTTTGTATTTGCTACGACTGCGATAACTCTGTCTGGCGATCTTTGTGAAAAGTACAGAACGAACTAATTCCGCGCGACAAAAATTTATTATTCGCTGCGTTTCAATATTTTTTGCTTTGAAATAGTGAGAAAAAAATGAATCCGTTACAAAACGATCTAAACATGTGCACAGAAAAGTTGCGATTTGATATTTTTCGTAACAACGTCCGAAATTTTTTCGACATGCATTATGAAGGGATTGTTTTTTTTCATTTTCGAAAATATTAGTTTTCCGAAATTTTATCTTGTTTGTTGAAACTGCAAGTAACATGAAATTTTATTATATTGGTCTCGAAAAAAAACGTTTCCTGGGCCACATGCCGTGAGTGTGTGACGGTCTGTATACTCCGTCTTTACTATGAAAGAAACGGAACCGTTGTAGCGGCTGTATTTGTTTTACTTCCGGTTTAGTGGAGGCAAACGACAAAAGATAGCTCGAAAAAACTGTTGAAATGATTCTTTTCGCCTTAAAGTATTTCAACATCGTGTACAAGTCGAATAAACGTTGGGCCCATGAGCGAAGTGGAAAAAAATGGCGGCTAGACATTTACCAAGTATCGTAAATGTCATCATTCTCACATTGTTCGCACTGTTAATTGGCGGCTTTGATGATGACGTCCAGTTACGTTACATTCCACGTGTGTGAATTTTTCTATTTTTATCTTCTTTCTGTTATTATTTTTTAATTTTTTAATTTTTTAAAATTTTTTTATAAATTCGATCCATCCGATTTTCTTCCAAAATCGGAATCTCAATATTTTTTCCAAGTCACCGACATTTTTTGCCACAAAATATTTCACCCATTCGCGATGGGAAAAAGGTGCGGGAGAAAAACTTTTGCGCAACATTCAATAACGATTTCGTAGCATAGGGACAATGAAAATTTCAACATTGCATTGAGAATCGAATTACTAATTAAGTCAGCGCAAATATTTCCCGTTACTCCAACGAGGAACAATCAACGGAGTGTTCTCTCTTATCCGTGTTTTTTTTTGCCTCCCTCCCTCCTCTCTTTCGATCGCCTCCTCTCGCTCTCACTATCGCAATCGTCACAGTGCTTCAATCGTCACGAGAGTTGCCAGCATCGCTCCATTCGTATACCTGTGAGTGACGCCATGCGAATTCAATTCAACCGGTTGTAACGCACACTTCCCAACCTCGCGAACTCAATCGCAATATAACGACAAGTACCCCGCGAAATGTGCGGTTCCATATTGATCTTGGTACTCGGGATACAATAGCGATTCTCTCTCACTCTCAATCGATACCCATACAAACATTTTTTTATTCCTCCCTTTTTTGACTTGGAACAATAAAAATTTTCTAATTTTTCTTTTTTTTTTTATCTTGCAAATGAAAAGCAATCCATTTTTTTGTGGTCCTGCTTTTTTCTGGAAAATTTCCATAAAAATAAAATAAAAAAATTAATAGAATCGTGACAATAAAAAAAAAATTGCATCGCTGCACGGGACAAATATTTATTCGGAAAATGGTGGAGCGTATCATTTCTTCTAATGATGCATCAGCTTTTCCTAGATATGGGACAGTCGGTCATTTTGTTTTGCGAAGCCCTCGAATCCATGTCCGGACGTTTATGGATGTAATGACTCACAGTTGCCCGAACACGTGAAATATACGGTTTATCAACCCTTCCGAACTATCGGAGCTATGCTCACAAATGACATTCACGAGCTTGCCCCATAGATCAACAGCGGGGAAAGATATGGCTTAGCCAATGCGTCATATCGCCTACGCAAGCCGCACGAGAGCGAAAAAGATACTTAAAAATTGGGAAATTCAGTTTCCTGGCCGGTCTCTTGTAAGAAACGAAATAAAAAGAAGATTGCACAGTTTTAATGCGACGGAAAATGATTTTCTCGCTTCGTTGTTTTTTGTTTTTTAATTCGATATATTTTTTCCAGCGATTCCGTCTCTGGGTTCCGAGGAAAAACTTCTTTTTTTTCTCCATTTTTAGCAACAGCTCTTGTTGGACTGAATTTTCGCGTCGTTTTGGCTGAACAGCGTGAAAAACGGGTACACGTGGATATAAAGTGTATTAAAAAGTAAAGGTCGACGATGAATCGCTGCAAAAATAAATCGAGCTTTTTGATATTGCCAGAAACAAAAGAGACAGACAATATTTTTGTTGCCTCTCTATATGGGCGCGATGTGTCAAGTTAATCGGATGGAAAATTGTCACCGGTGGGCACCGATAATCCCTGTGCAACGACACGAAATTCGATACGCGTGATATTGGACATGGAATCCACGTCCCCTCTACTATCCCCGTCCTTTCGGAGCCAGTGTTTGCCCCCGTGTCAGCCAAAAAGTCGAATAGTCTCACGCAGTAAGAGCCTCGCATAAGTCGCATTATTGCAAGGGAAAAGAAACTAGCAAGTACGACAAGATCGAACGAAAAGAAAAAGGTGAAAAAAATGGAGACCGAAGGTGAGGCTCGTGAAGCCAGACCGAGCCAACTCTGTAACGGATACTATCCGTTAATCTGCATGGCTACGAGTATATCACGGTCGAAAAGTTCTTCCCCTTTGTTGGTAACGCGCGGGGGTTGATTTTAATGCTCGATGGATAATGCAACGCATTTGAATGCACATTCCATTTCATTCCGGCCCATCTATCTGGGGATTCGAATCAAGCTGAGCACTGACTCATTTTTCACCATCAAATTTCCCCCTCGACCAAATTTTCGATTCTCCGTTCGACGAATTTTCAAACATGGAGCAATCAACATCTTCTCCAACCCTAAAAGCGCGGACCATGACAATTAACCAAAAAATAAAAATGAATTTTTCATGTTGAAATATTTTTGCAGTCTCCATCTTTTTTCGGTTGTAATAAAAACAAGCTCGATTCAAATTATTGCTGAAAACAGCATGATATTTCGTTTCGCCGGTCAAAAGGTCGTGATCGTTTTCTTTCGACTCCGAACCACGTGCGCACAGCTTTTAATGCGTTTTAATTTACCGTTAGTCCTGGCACACCGGTGAATTCTTAACCGGTAGATCGTGTGTCCGTGGGAGATGAACGAGAAATTGCGAACTCACGGTACAGGCCATGACTTATATACATCGAGTCTATGATGAGACTCGTTACTTTTCACGTTCGTTCCAGTTGGTCAGCCGGGAAAATTCTCCAACGCCAAAAAATCCGCGTAAAATAAGTGGAAAAAAAAAAAAAAAAAAAAAAAAAAAAAAAAATTTAAAAAATGGTTGGATATTTTTTTTTGAGATTTTTTTTTTGTTTTTTTTTTTTTTTTTTTTTTTTTTTTTTCATGAAAAAATACAGAATCGAAAATTCAGAAAATGACTAAAATATTTAACGAATTTCTCAATTATTACAACTTGATTCCGTGACGATTTCATTAAGCACCTCGTCGTGTGACATTCGAATGATAAGATTTGAAAATATACTTTTCTGCATTGCGAGAGACAATGGGATAATTTGGCGAAAAGTCATTGAGAAAATATGGCCCTTATATAAAATATTTCACATTTTTTTCTCGTGAGAGTTACTCGGCGATAAGGAGGAGAGAGAGAGAGAGAGGAGCGATGGTTGGTGAGGAAAAAAGAGCATTACACAGTAAAGGCGATGAGGACGATGAAATGAGTACAAGCTTTCCGCAGGGACAATAAAGCCACATATATTGTGATAACTATACACGCAGTCTATGTATAGAAACTTGAGGGATAGACGACAAGGACTCAGGCGTCGAAACGATCGATCGCGCTCGTCTTGGATGTCATAATACATGAGACGTGAGAGCGCGAAGCTTTTGGTGTTGCATCCCGGGGACTCGAGGACAAGGATTACATTGTCTCATATTTCGCGATGCAGAAGCGAAAGGAAAAAATGAAACAAAAAATATGCAGCAAGAAGAGAGAAACCAAGCGAGAATGGTTTCAGTAAAAAAAAAGAAAAAAGTACTTTCCAACCGATTTTGCAACACGGGATTTACAAGACATCGTTAGCATATTTTTTCCTCCATTTTCCAGGTCCATTTATTTCGTGCTCGTTAAAAAGTTTGAGGGCTTGCAGAGTATTTCTTTTGTTCCAGCTTTGAAATTGTGTCAATGGCGAAATAAAATAGTATGTAAAATTTCTAATTTATATCCTAAGGACGCATGTGGCGACGTTACACGTTCGTTAAATTTTCTTGGCAACGCATCTTTTCCGCAATGCGGTTCATATTGTTTTCTCGTTTTGTACTACATTTCACTCTTTTTTATCCTACATACTGAAAATTGAAAACGAATTGCGTCCACGGCCTTGAAAAATGTAAAGCATGAAAAGGGATGTTCGACCCCCGATAGTTATCGGGTTTGTGTGTCCGTACGCCCAGACAGCTCGCGATCTTGGAGTACGCCGCAAAGGGTGCAAATTGACGGACGAAAACAATTTCACACTCGAATATCGAGTATTGCGATTGTTAAAAAAATCTCATCAATATCAGTGAAATTTTTAGCGGCTGATTGATACAAAAAAAAATATAATGAGTCTCTCCACTTTCCTCCGAAAATTGATCAATCCAGAGAAAGTGTTTTTTTTTTTCGAATCAACAGCTTTTTGAAATAATAACGTTCGTCGCTGCTGCACGTGCATGAATTACACAGAAAAATTAATATTATCCATGCGACTTTACGTGGTACAATCCAAGAATTACGTACGTTCACTCGCCAGAAATCGAAATAGTTACGTTTCTCGTAGCTCAAAAGAGAGAGAGAGAGAGAGAGGAGGAGTGGCGGAGAAGGGGGGGGGGGGGGTACCCATGGAATGCACCCGATAGCCTTGGCTCTCGTAAGCGCGAGACTCGCGGAACCCACGGGGGCGCGGTTAGTATTACATGGTAGCTCAGCAATATTCAATTGAGCGCGAACAATTTCGTTGCTTTGTCGAAAGTAAAAACAAAAATGTTAAAAAATAATGCAACTTTCCTTTGATAAAACTTCTTAACGGCTTCGCGACATGTTCCAATGTATTCGAGATTGAATAAATGTCGACTGATAACAAAAATGTGTATTGAATCGTCCTCCCTGTAGCATGAGGAAATTCAACACGGAACTAAAATCTGAAATCCGGAAATAAAACAAAGAATGAATGTGGGGAGAGGTTCGAGATTTCTTATCTATTAATCTCCCTCATCCATACAATTCCGCTGCTCTCAACTCGTGCGAAGAGGCCCGATTCATTTTCCACCAAGCGTGAGACTCTGACCTGATCTTGGAGAAAAAAAGAAAAAATACTTGATCGTACTCGTTGTTGGTTCCCTAACACGTTTAACCGTGTTTATTTAACGGTCGGGTTTATTGTTCGCCGCTAAGAAATCCGTCCACATGTGCAATTGAATTTTCGATTCGCATTGAATATCCAAAACTCAATAATTCCGAAGGAATTTAATATTGAGAGGATATTCAACGATGGGGTTGATTATATAAGGAGGGAATGTCAAAGAAGAATTCGTTCAATATTGCTTCAGGCAAAATCAATTTGCTAATCATTTCTGACAAAATATCTATTCGATTCAATTCCGAAGGAAAAAAATGATAAGGAAAATGAGTTTGATTAAAAAAAAAAAGAAAAAAAAAACCCTGGCACAGCTAATAACTTATATAACTCCAGAAGCAAAAGTCTGAGAATAGGGTTTCATTAATAAAGTCATCAATAAAGTCGGATGTGGAGGTTAGTCTATAATAAGAAAATTGAAAGCGATCAGATGTCCGAGGAAAAGGTGGAAAGGTCTGTCACTGGTTTGCAAACATTATCCAACTTGATGAGCATGTATGTATGTATACGTGAAAGTACGTAGATGCGATGCGCATGGTAGAAAGACGTCTTTGTCGTGGGTGCCATTATGTGGGCGAGCCGATGACCTTACGTCAGAATGGCTTGATGGATGTGGATCGAAGACAAACGAGAGAAATATATCCGTTAGGCCTGTTCTCTTCACTCTTCACTGTATAAATCCTGAATGGACCATTTGGGAAAAGGAGAAGCTAACAGAGGAGAGAGTGTTCCATCTCTGTATAAATTTTCCTTGATACTTTGGTCAGGTGATATTTTTAGGCAAACGAGAAATTTCCGAGGTCAAAAAATTCGATGAAATTTTTTTCTCATAATGGCTTTAAAAATAAAGAGTAAATTTCGAATTTGCTAGAGCAACGCGAAAGCCTCGCATATGGGAAATATCCGAATAAAATAATCGGCTCCTCTTCCATATATTTATTCGGTGCGGAACCCATCGGATTGGTTCGAGACTACGGCAGAGTTTTTCTCGAGTATATAAAACAAAAAAATTTTCTTTCTCCAACAGTAGAGAAGTTGTCGGATCTGAAAAAAAATGTTATCACTAGCGTGTGCGAGGATCCACGACAGCAGGAACGAGGGGTCCGGGGAAGGAGGGCTTAGCAATGGATGATGCCCATACAGCATCGACGAGGCCGCGACCCATCCCGAGATAAAGTACGCTCGGCTTCTCGTTTTACCGATAGGAAATCGATAATTTGCCTTTGTGCACCAGAAACGATAGAGTATAGACCGAGTGAAAATAGGAAAAAAAAAAAAAGGAGAAGAGCAGAATACATTGCTGTCCACGTGGTGGTGAGTATGAGATACACAAGTTGAAAGGAATAGTAGAAAGAAGACAGATCGGAGGATGAAGATTGAAACGAGAAAAGAAAAAGATGGCACGTGAGCCTTGCAGAATTCCATGCCTATACTTGCAACTGGAAAAACGAATTGTAGACAAATTGTGTAAACAGAAATGAATAAAATAAAGACCAGACTGGTACGCATGCTCTGAAAACTATTAATCCACCGATTAGACAACCTCATTTCGATTATTTGGCCCTGATAACGCTCACATGAAGAAGCTCAATTTATTTGTAAACTGCAAGCTCGTTGATGAATTATCAAAATTCTATTGCTACTTATATATTATGAAAATGATTGGGTACGTGTAATATATGTATTATATATAAAATAGCAACTCCCACAAGTAATACAGGAAATGCATTTCTCAGCCTGGCAACGAGCCTTCTCAATGTTACGAAGTTTTCCTACCCATCGTTTCGAAGAGCCGAGGTATGCAGCAACATTAAATAAAATGATAGTTGAGCCTGACCGAGGCTCCGGCATTTTGCCAAGTAACAGGTGAATCGCTCCCGCTATGCCGGGGCTTTTATGATGAGTGGTTACAGTGATTGGCTCATCTCGGTAGATGAAAGTACGAGAAAGAGCCAAACGAGACAGAGCAGAAATGAAAGATCCGAAGGGAATGAAAATGGAAAAAAAACGTTGAATTCCGAGCGAGCCTGATATAGAAATGCATTATTTTTTTATTGCGAGCAGTAATGAAGTGATGAATTTTTCATATTTTTCTCGCAACATTAATATAGTGACAAGTTTTCGACGACTATTGTGTATAATTGGCAGAGGGGCTCAAATTTAAAATCAAATGACCGTGGGGAGGGGAAAAAAACCGAAAGACACTGAAGGATTAACGTGCAGTTGTGCGGATTATTTTGGACAAAAGAGTTTCCGCGACGTAACTGTAAACTGGCAAAATGGCTTGCTTCTACTACCTGTATTCGTGGAAAAATACAAGAATTTCATAACGCTACACGGACCAGCTTTTGTGTTACCATTTCTCTCTCCTCCTCTCTCTACATTTTCCGCCATCTCGTTCTCCCGAGAAACAACATGAATGTTTCATACAACGTCGCGCTTGTGAAATATACAATAGAATGAAATAGAGACAGACGTAATTGCTTTTGCTTCTGTTTATGAGCATCAGTCTCGGGTGCATTGTTGTTTCTCAGATATTACGTTTTCCATTCGAGACGGATAAGTCATATTAAAATCTTATCAAACTCGAATATTCCCCCTGGTCTTTCGCTGAAATCCTATATTAGTGCGATTAGAGAAACGAGAGAAACTATGGAAATGGCAAGACCCGAAGCAAAACGAAAAGCGTCAGCCTGAAAAATCTAATCGTCTTGTTAATATTAAAGCCGAATATTCGAAAGGTTCAGTTCTCGATTGTGAAGAACTGCACGAATCGGGGAATTTTTCAAAGTGAGAATCTTCGGATTGGTGATATTTTGGAAATAAAAAAAGTTAGACGTGGTCCTCATATTTTTACAGTTTTGAGCACGTTATACCGAAGACTATTATATACACGCGGTGTCTAGTAATTTTCTTTTTTTTTTTCTGACATGTCTGAAAAAAGGAGGAAAAAATAAATCAGTATAGTAAATGAACTCTCACCGGTCATCCTGAGTGACAGTAATGTCAGGAGGTGGCGGGGGCGGGGAAGGTGCAGCGCCGTCAGTGGCATCCAGTTTGCCGGCTTTTTCGTCACCTCAACGAGACTTTGTTCACTCAACTTTCTTCTCCACCCACACAATAACCCCGGTCGACACTTCACGATCCAAATATACAGCAAATACGTCAATGTGTGTGGAATATATTTTGAAAACTCGTTGAATAAAGTTCACACACTTTCGTTGAGTTTTTTTACTTGCCAAGCATTTTGTCAAACTATGAGATTCGCGAATGAATTTTAAAGCATATTGTACAGGCGTTAACGCTGCAATCCGGCAAGTCCGAGATTCACCAGCTATTTCAAATACCTGCCGATCTAAGCGTAGAAAATGTAGCACGAAAAAATATTATTATCCTCGCAATTGAATAAAAATCGGAAATCTCGAATTCAGTCGATTTTTATAACGAGAAAAATTTAATCAAGCTGCGATTTTTTTTGTCCGTAGAATTACGATGAGTCTCCGTGGTCCGATCAATTATTAAACAGCGGGAAGGGAATTCAAATTGAATTAAATATTTTAGCGACTCGAAATGCAGGGCGCCCTCAATTTACAATGCGCATGTCCCAGCGGAATATTCACGAGCATAAATGAGCCAAGAAATGTCGAAAAAATGTTGCGAATTTTGAGATAATTTGAATCGTTGACATTGCGCTTGAGGTCACCAACCGAAACTATTCGCTCGCGACGTCGTAAAGAGAAAGCCGCTACCGCGACTCTTGAAAAAACTTGACTAAAGAAAATTAAAAGAATCAGTTATTTTTTATTTATCCATGCTTAGAGAGTCGATTACGAATTATTTATACGTCCGAATAGTAAAGCCAAGTTCAAGTAAGTAATTCAAATGCAAGAGAGGCGGACGCGGAGGGAACCCGAGCAACCAAGAGTCGCAACGCGAGTGCAGCAGCAACAGTAAAATATCTTTGGCACATCCTTGCTTCGATCCTTTCTCACCGGGCATCGCTCGATGCGTTGCTCCATATTTACGGCGTATGCATCATAAAGCTCTGATTAACGAGTACGGAAAAATAACTTTTACAATAAATCAACGCAACTTGTAAATAATTAATAAAACATTTCTTTTTGAAATCTCATTTTGGCACGCTGCTTAGCATTTTCGACTGCTGCAACGACATTCGCATTATTTTTTTTATACAAGCTACTCTTTCCGTCAACCCGCTGCAATTATTATCTATATGACCGTGAAAATCGACCCATTCTATATCTTATTCCTCTGCTATGACTATGGTAACTAGACTTGAATTATTTCAAGAAAAAAAATGACTTATTTTTACTTTTTTTTTCACGCTAAAAAATCTGTCATCAGTAAAATATTGTGGGAATGTTCAAATATGATATTGTGGGAATGTTCAAATATGATAAAATATTGATAGAATAATTTTTTGCGTGGAGCAAGATGCAACAAAAATTTGATCCTCAGGATATTGCGATTTACGAACGAAGTTTTTGAGGACGAATTATATGCACAGATGTGTGTATTTTTTTTTTTTATGAGTTTGTATAAACTCGATTGCAACGGTGCGCCTGTTCGCTTTATGCACGGGTCACTGATCGCACTATTTCGGTATGTACGCCTTTGATGGTCGTACCTGCATGAAGCTTACGAGTTATCGCCAACGATTTGTTATCACAAGCGCACATGGAGAGACGGACAAGTACCTACATTTTTAAACATTCATTGTCCAATTACGGGGTGGACCATTAATGGGATTTAGTATCATTCAAAGCTCTTTTTACGGCAACAGGCTGCACTTTATTGCGCAAAATTGTCCAGATTACTTGAAATTTCTCCCGATTTATTTGACTCTATCAATATGCGAATTTGAAAATATCAGAAAATTAATTTGCTCGTAAAAATATCACGATTTTTTCATTTAAATCATTTCGAATATACGTTTTTCTTTCGTGCCTATCACTTTTAATTTCAATCAGATAAAATCGTCGCAATTACCAGATTTTTCAAAGCACTTATCGTGGTTTTTCTGTTCGAAGCACCAAACTCAAATGTTTAGTATCTTTTTCTGTATTTTTTTTCTGAAAATTGTAATCCTTTATCCGTTTTGTTCGTAAATGACACTCATACGTCGAAACATTCCCGAATCCAAAGCAAAATTATTAAAGCGACCGTATTGGGAAGATAAAATGAGAAAATTAGATATTCGTTTCGATGGAAATGATTGATGGAGGAATGTGTTTAGACGATATACCCGGATATAAAAAACTGCTCTATGGTAATCGTGGCTTTCCTGTAGTATATAAAGACTCGAGTGTATCGGAAACCGGCTGCGGAGCGACTGTCGACAATGTAGTTGACAAACAAACCTGTGCCAAGAGTGGCGCTGTCCTCCCCCATGTGCTCGACTGAATCGCTCTCTGCTCCTTTTCCCTCCCACTTTCTCTCGTCGAAATGATTTTCCCCTTCCAACTTTTATAGTACGAGACACGTTGCTTCTCCTACAACGATCCTCATGGGAATAACTGTTGAGACAAGTTACATGCGATACGTACAAACATTGCCCACTCTCTCTCATTCACTTTCCAATGGTAATTCCTATTTTCGAATCCGAGTTAATTCGCAGTTTTGACTATTTTTCTGCTGCTTGCTCTCAGCAATAAATAGCCTACAGCAAATTTTGTTTCCTTCCGTCCGGAGCAATTATACAGTCTTCACACGTGATTTATATTCGATGCCCACACTTTCGAGTGAAATTTAGTGAAAAGTAAATGTTAAGATTTTTGCGAAAAATCCGGAAAGGGGGAGTGAATACAACGATTCGAGTCGATTATTAAAACGATTTTGATCACCCCATCGCTCTTATGAGATTGTCGGAAATAAATTTCGTATTGAAACACCATAGAAAATGGAACGTGGAATGTGCGAATTGGCGAATGATTCTGAAGCGTCATCGTAGAAAAGTTATACAATAAAGTATAAAAAATGGCTATTTCGTGCTGAGAAAGCGAAATAATACGTCGATGTTTCTTGAGATTCTTTTGAGAACGTCGATATACCGCCAATAAAACATCCTTAAGAATGAGTACACGAATAATGAAAACTGAAAACGTAACGATGCTAAGTTGTGACGACCTCGTAACACGAACGCATTGGCAACATTAATTCGCCCATATGGGCAATGTCACGAATACGGGGAGAAGATCAAGGTTACAGAATTAATGAGGATTTCCGTGTGTGTTGTGCGCGAGTCTGAGAGGAAAGTGGGGTATCGAGAGCTTCATTAACGCGGACATATTAAAATATTCTTCTATGTAAAACTCGCACGTTTTGGATCATGGTCGATTATGCAAAAAAAAAAAAAAAAAAAAAAAAAAAAAAAAAAAAAAAAAAAAAAAAAAAAAAAACAACAAG